>OY720632.1:6560063-7160063 GCA_963169105.1 Ceriagrion tenellum | reverse complement strand
ACCCTTCAATTGGATAAGATATTGTTACATTTTTAGATCCCTATCACATGGTAAAGCTGGAAAGAGGTACCTTGGCTGACATGGGGGTCATCAATTCTAGTGAAGGAGATATGAAATGGGTTTTTATTAAAATGCTGCAGTTTCTAGGAGAGGGAGCAGATGAAATTCGCTCAAAAATTGTCTGGAGCTCAGGTAAACTATTGGTACAAAAAGCAAAACGTTAAGGTGGCGGTTCAAACATTTGAGTTTTGGAGTGGCAGACTCCCTGAAGCATTTGCTAATGTTTAAACATCCAGAGTTCATTGGCAATGAGGTCACTATTTATTTTATTAGAGTGGTACATTGGCAATTTGATATTGTGAATAGCAAAGACCATTTGGTCATTTGGCTATAAGAAGCCATTGAAAACGAAAAACCGGACGTATTGGGAGGAGGTTTTTTGATGAGTCATTTCCGTATTTGAAATCTCTGACAGTGGAGGGAACCGCCATAATTCACCAACCCAAATAAACCTTTGCGTTAGGTTTCGCTACATGCATAAAAAGTGCTAACTATTTTATGACAGAAATTCGGGTGATAGACTTTGGCAGTACCATGAAGTATTTGCTCTTGTACATATTTTCGTAAGATCATCTTCAGCTGTTTTTTAGAGCCAGAAGGGGTAATGATAATAATTCAAATGTAGACCAGTTCTGATGGGCACTCCAATAACTGTTATTTCACAGAAGTGTGTGAGAGAGATAATTGCAAGCCTATGGATCCCTTTTCCTCATCTGAATTTGAGTTCAGGTTTTCGAAAAAGTGTTTAGTGGAGATTTCCGGTTTGAAGATGGATGCGGACACAATTTTGGATTACCTGATAGATTTCGAGTCCCTCTCAGATATTGCTGAAAATATAGTTGGCTACATCGCAAAAGGTGTATCAAAGAAGATGTTATTGATCTTGCATGGCGATGCGAGTCAAAAACTGTTTATTTGCCATCGAAGAAACAGTGACCAAAAACATTCAAACAAATCGATTCTCCAGGAGGCCTTGTTACACCGTCACAATATGTTTTAAAGGTAGTAACATATTCAGAAACGTCTCTCAGTTTTTTTTGCAATGAAGGAGAATGTGATGAAAGCTGAAATGGTATTTAAAACCATTGTGCATAGTGTTTTGGAATACTTCTCCTATCCAGAGATGAAAAGGAAGAGGAAGGAATGGGGAATATGTCATCCATCGAGACCAAAATTATTTTGAGGACGAATCGCGGCTCATTCGAAAAATCGCCGAGCTGTATATAAAAATTAGGTTACATTCACACGCCATAACACTGACTCTCAGGTTTCAGGGAAATGCAGCAAGTACGAGGCCAAAACTAACCAAAACAATTTTATTTTATAATATTTGGCTCCCAATACACTGAGGAAAGATTTTTTTACAAAATTACTCTGTGAATTGAATAAATGTATCTATTAACTAAATCTTTTATTGGATTGATAAATAAATTTCTTCATAGTTGCATTTTATTACTAATTTACCCCCTGGACCTTGGATTGTGAACAGCCTCTAGAGAGAGAAAGTTATTTCGTGAAGGAATATTTCACAAAAACTTCGTAGGTATACGCAAAGATTTCATGCCACAATACACAATACTGAAGCTAGTATCTGCTCTACTTGAACTAACAGTTTTGAAGCTACTCTTATTGCATAAATATTTCTTTCATATACGGAAAAAAGTCGCACTGGGTAAAATGAAAATACTTCGAGTTATCCGCGCACCCTCTTTTTTCAACGTTGGGAAGACAGGTGCGCAGCTAGGACGAAAATATTAGGTATGAATGGTAATGTACTCGGTTATAGGTCGGTCACATGTTATTTCATTTCGTTCGGGCATATTTTAAGGGCAAAAATGGCAGACAGAATTATGGATGTAAAGCGTTGCCTCTGATAAGAATGTCGTAGTTTATACGTCCAACAATATGGATGTGGTCCGCAGGCAACGGCTCGTTTTCCTAACAAAGAGCGCTCAATCCATTCAATCATGTATATCAATGGTTCTACGTGCACCCAAGGTACACAGAGCACACTATCCGTTAGATCGGACTCGATCTGTGTATAAACAAGTTTACGATAAGAATAGGCTTGTGCTAACATTGGGTTTCTCTCCCCTCATCTTCTGCTCTTCAAACAGTCCATCCCTCAAGCAACCCACCCACCATGCTCATTCTCAAGTGCGACAATGGCCTCAGTTGTCTCCAGCCTCCATTCTGCCTCCCCCTCTCACTCCTCCATTCCCCATCCTTCAAATTGCCAAGGAACCTGTCCTTGGTCTCCTTGGTTAGATGGGGAGTATTGAGGTGACAGGACCCATATTTTGACCATCATTGGTCCGATTTGACCATCATTGGTCCGGTAGGGCCCCGATCCGATGACGAACTCAGACAGACCGCACGACGTCCACCCATAAAGGGGAGCCAAGCGGACACCCTATCCCAAGAATTTGGGAAACGGGGTTCGCTGGCTCTCAGCACATGTGTGGGAAGTTTTCGCGCAAGCGAGTCAGGCGGTGACTCATCTAACGTTGTTGGGGGAACCCAACAGCTACGAGGACTAGGGGGAGGCGGGGCCCGATGTCGTCCTTTTAACGGCAATCCGCCTCATGGTATCGGCCTCCTAGTGGCTGTATTTTCGCTAACCCTTCCCATCCATTTCCCTTCCTTCCCACTACTTACCAATCCCGGATTTAAGCTAGTAGCTTCAGACCGGGAGGTAGGTTTTTAGCCCGCGGGGAGACCCGAAACACCTGTCCTTGGTCTCCTTGGTTTATTACGCGGCAAAACTAGTTGTGACCGGGTTTGAACTGTTACCTTACCCATAATCCCTCTCCCTACCCAATAGTATTTGGTTAAGACCCGATCCTTCCTCTGCCAATGGCCGTATGATTGTATGGGATAAAACGCACAGCGTAGGATCCCAGGGATCTGCCCGGTGAAACATCCTTCCTACTTGCTAATGTTCTTGGTCTCTTTAATCTATTTATGAGGGTCCCAATGTCGCCACTCCTCCAATTCAAAATACGCCTGCGACCCTCTAACCCTATCTGAAGGCAACATAGCTACTAGACCTCTCATTTCTACAGTAAAACTTTATATCCAATTTAAAACTTTATCGCTCGTTAAACTTTGACGAGCGAGAGAGAGAGAGAGAGTGACATTTAATTTCTTCCCCTTTCTCCCAATCGAATCCCACCTCCCGTTTTCACTTAGCTTCACGCCTCGCCTCTTTAAGACGACCCTCACCTGACTCACACTCCCTATCCTACCCGTTCTTTTCCATCGCTTTCTTTCTTATTCTTCTTTCTCTCGCCTTTCTCTGTCTTCCTCTGGAAATGGGAAGTGCTAAACTCCCATTTTTTTCTTTTTGTGGGTATCGTTTAACCTCTCGTTTGCTCTTAGTCGCCATCGGGCCCAATCTTTGAGGAGCGTCTAGAATGTCAAAGGACGCGATAGCAGTTTGAGAGAGCAGCATAATTCATGGGAAGATAGCGAGGGAGAAAGACGGGTTAGAAAGGGAGTGAGGGACTGCAGATTGTGGTCTTGTGAAGTTTATTGTTTCGAGCGTCTTATTATTATTATTATTTCATTTATTTCCGTGGGCCTCCGGCCAATGGGGCAATTACCAATCACAATGACAAAGTAACACAATAGTTGACAATGAAAAATATTTAAACAAAATAATTACGCACATTTAAAAAGAAAGAGAAAAAAGCACTTTTAGGCAAGAACATTATGTGCGGACGGTTAACAGATGTAACTAAATAAGTTTAAGTATTGAATTTCATACAGTGAATGATTACAGTTCATTAGTCAACCGGAAAAATATACAGAGCATTACACAATACATAGAATAGGAAATTCAATGATGCATAAATATTTAAGGAAATTTTAAAATATTGAGCAGTAATTTTTTCTCAATAGTTGTTACGTGAAAGAACACCCTTTTGCAGTAGCTTATATACGTTGTTTTTAAATTGATTAAGAGGTTTGGCGTGTCTTATTTGAACAGGTAGCAAATTCCAAACTCGAGAGGCCGGTGCTATAAAAGATTTATTCAAGTGGGAGGATGCGGTGCTGAGGGATATGGAGGTCAATGACATGGTTTCTGGTTGATATGTGCGTGTTCGTGTGCCATCGTGTGAAAAGCCATTCATCTTTGAAATGATGGGAAAGAGAGGAGGTCGGGAGTATTGTCTGAGAATAATTGACCGATAAACAACGCGCCTTACTGACCAATATATTGAAACACCATTTCCTAATCCCCCGTGCCAACGAACAGTAGTTGCCCGCCATTAAAACCTCGATTAAACGCAGCGAAAGTGTTGGCTGGACCAAAGGGAATGAAAGGGATGGATCGGTGCTGGGATAAGGGTTTCTCTCTTGGAATCCAGGAGCCATTTCCATCGGTCATGTATGATTTTTTTATGTATTTCCCGAAGGCGCGAAATAGATTTCGCACGAAGAGCGGCAGTAAAATGTTTAGGGTCCCACATTCCTCGCCACCCTGGTCCAAAGCTCCCCCGCCTTCACCACACTCCGGTCAAGCTGTTATTGAAGGCCTGGTCAACTTTTTTTCAACCACCCCCCCACCATTAAAAGTTAACGCCTTGCGGTTGATCGTCAGATGGGAAATGATGCTCCCGGGGGAATATACCAAATATTTCTCATAAACCGGGGCGTAACGTTTCGTGATATTACATCCATTTCATCTCAGTATTTTGTCCAAAGACCGGGATTCATATTAAAATACCATTGCCTTTCGTTAAGTATTTATTGCTAGAGGAATGGTCGCACAAGTTTCAATTATGCCACTACATGAAATGGTGTTGTTACGAAGGCTTCTGCGGTGTCGATTCAACTCAAAGGTCAACGGGTTCTTCCCGCGTCTCTAATTTGTATAATTACCGTCAGTTTTTCATTCCTTCTACCGCTAAATTTAAGCGTTCACCGATCGCATATTTCCATTTCCTCTCCATTAAAAAAAATATCTCGCATTACCTCGATCGACGCTGTCAATCCTTACTAATGTATAAAAACGTAATGGTGTCAGTCTGTATGTTGCTCCATCACGCTAAAATTAGTGAAACCGATTAAGCTGAAATTTAGCAAGTAGATAGAAAATATATATCTGATTGTAAAATAGACTATCTGAAAAAGCCCTCAGGGCCCTTGGGGCCCTCAAAGGCTGCCCTGGTGGTCCATGCTAAGCATTGGGTTCGGCGCAGTGGTTTCATTTTTTGCTTTTAAAAAGTACTTTCACTCAAGATAGATGGCTGAGAGTTTTTTATCGGATGGCTGAATATATGAAGTTTCTAATTATTTCAATAAACTTTCTTCAGCGCTTCGCTTTTGTCTGAAAATCATAGTTTTTACCTGAAAAATCTCACGTTTTCCTCTGAAATCAACAATTGCATATCTCCCTGGCAACCAGAGATTTGATTTTCAAAGGATATTCACGCCTCTAGCATTAAAATATCGTTTTCCTGCAGGCTCATGAGAGTACGTAGAAATGCAATCTGGATGAGAAGGGGACAGAGACCCAAGGGCCGTATAATAGATAGCTTCGGGGGGTAATCGATAAATTCAAAGATTTTTACAGGAAGTATACTCTTCAATGTCTATTCTCAAAGTAGCTCTCATAGGGGCACTGTAAGTATATGAGAGAACACTTACGTGGTAAACACAAATTGGAATTAAAAAGAACACACACATAATTCAATGCGCAATATACTTACGTGCAGCGAATAGCAATGGTTATAATGTCTCTGAAGATACAACAAACAGGGCGTTGTTAATTACCGTTTAATTCTCAGACGTGTTACACGTAGTGGAACCGTCTGCCTCTCATTACGATTGTGAGCTGGTTTTTATACCAATTCCCTCATCATAAACGTTACGAGTTATATATATGTTTAAACGTGTTAAATTGCAATTAACTTACATTCACTCAATCGTCGAGGTCCCTATTAACGACTTTCACTCTCCCTCCTTGTTTCCCCTCCTTGGACCAGCGTTTTAATAAAACTCCTAAAGAGAAGTACACGCGAAGAGAGCAGAATGCTGCAATACACGCTTCCAAGCGTCACATTCCCGGTTTCTGGGCTTTACATATCTGATTTCTATGAATTCACTGTTTCACGCACGGGCAACTTTACGTGGCTCGCTCCCGCGTTTCGAGCGGCGACAACCAAATTATCAACACTCCTGATGGAAAAGCTGTAGATAATGAGTATAAGTCATTTATAATGAGTTGAAAAAGATGATTTAATGATGATCAGTGCTTATAAACATCAAACAAAGAATTAAATTTAAAAAAAATAAACGGAAAAACAAAAAAAGGATATATCAAGAAAAATGGAAAACCGTCATATAGTCATATAACCGTATACACTTCATCGTAATCCAACCTACGGACGGGTAACCAGCTATAAATCTAGTTCAAATATCGACCCATCTGTTTCGAAACTTCAATATTGTTTACCCTTAACTGCTATCGTCGGGTTTATTTCGACCCGACGTCATTTGTTCTTTTTTGTAGTGGTAAAATGGCACTCTCAGTAACCTTGGCTACAATGTAATCCTAGGGGAGGAAGAGCGGGGAGCAAGCCAGCTGGACTCGAGAAAGTGCGGGTGACGGCTGTTGTTCACGAGCAATTCGAAACGTTGTGTCAAAAAAAGACCCGAGGATAGTGTGTACGTGACCAAAAACCAATATAGTAGTTAAGGGTTAAAATGGCGGAAATTATAATGACGTCACTTCCTGCTTCATACACGAAAGAAGAACGGGAAATTCTGCTCAATGAAGGATATCCTTGCATGAAAATCGGAAATTGCACTAAGAATCACCATTGATTTTTGATTTATTAACCGAAACCAAAGATTATGGCTACCCTTTACACCGAGGGCCCAGTCCGGGAGATGGAGGATTCATAGGTCAATTGAACATGGCTGCCGCTACAAAAGCTCCTTTTGACGACCGAACCACTGCACGGAATGACGTAAAACTTTTTAACATGACTCATTATGTCACTGTAAAGGTTTATAGCTACATTTTGTTTACCTAATAGCCTTTGGTTCGACTCCAGACGTGTAGAAGCGTTTTCTTAAGAAATGCGTGTAAAGTTCGTTTTTCTGGCATGCAAACCATCTTTGTTTTGCATATTTAAATTAGAAATAATGGCCAAAAAAAGTAAAACAAAAACCCTCTGAAAGAAAAATAAATAAACATTCTTATTATTGCAGTTGATTTTTGTTTTCCGACTAAGTTCCTTTAAATTCTAGGAAAACAATCGTAAAATTGCTGAAAATTCAGCAATGGTACGCGCAGCAAAACGCTTTTGGTACGCTGTCCCCTTGATGACCGATAGCATTGTTGAAACACATTATGCGCGATATATATCGATACATTTCGATTGCTATCATTTGTTAGTAAGTTTGTTTTTCATACCCGTTGAATTTCAACGGGTACCTTCTGCTAGTATTTCATAAATCTGTATTTTTACTGCGTCACTAAATCTTCACCGTAGCCAGAGACCCGTCGTTGGGTGCATTTGGCAAGGAGTTGAAGAGTGCCAGTCATTTAGGGGAAGATTATCGTGAAAGAACATGGAAGGAAGTGGATGTGCCAAATGGAATGTGCCACATTGAAATATTTTTGTTCAAATTTTTCTTAATTGTAGGATATAGTCTACTCTTCTCGCATTCAATACAGAGATAAACTTTGATCCTAACAAAGTGTATCTCAACTTTCTTACCATGAGCAACTGCGAAGGATCGAAGCAAGAGCTTTATTTCGCCATCCATTTTTTAAATATCTTTCTGGAGGGCAATCATCCCATTTTACTTTCCACCCGAATATTACTAGTTTTATTTTCTCTGCGCTCAATTTTTCTATTTTTAGTTGCCATGTAACCTTCTTTTAGTCACATGTTATTTTAAAATTCAAGTTTGATCACTTATAATCGTCTAAATGAGCGATCATTGATCAATCGTCTAAATGAGATCACATTGTGTTCCAAATTTAGCTATAACCTCGCGAACTATAGCGGATAGCACTCCCATTGGATTTCTACTTACATTGCACGCCCGGCATTCTTATACTCTTTGTTATTTTGAAGCAAAAGAAAATCCTCTGGGGAAGATGATGACTCGGTAGTTTAACTGGCTCGAGCACTCGACCGGAAATCGAGGGATCCGGGTTCGAGTCAAGTCAAATGATTTTTTTCTGTGTAATTTCGCACTTTGAGACATTCGCCGGTTACTCCATAAAGGCTATTCCGTGGCTAGCCCTAGTATCCTCGAAATTAAACAGGTTTCTTTTGCAAATTATTGCTCACTCATAAATTCCCAAATTTTTTATCTGCTCGGGTCCAAAAATTTTATTTTTACTTGTCTTTGAGAGTACATATGCCTTCATTTTAACTTCGTATTGGCGGGAAAAGCGGGAGAGAAGGGATTGGTAATGAACGAGGGTGGGTTGGATTCTACGATGACGGGCGAATATGAAAGACATGGGTTTCGTTGGTTCGGCCGTGTCAAGAGGAGTTGTAGAACATCAAATAATAAAACAGATGCACGAGAGTTAAGTAAATTGCATGAGAAGGAGAGGTAGACTGCCTAAAGTCATACGCAAATGCGGTAAGTGTGAGATTTAAGGTAGTCCGAGCGAAATATCATTTTACTTAGAAATCAATGAATTTGGTCTTATTTTAAAGAAAAATATCTCACCTATTCAATGACATTAAAAATTTAACCCCTTACTACATTACTCTCGGAGATATTTACCAAAAAATACCAGCCCTTTTACATGGAAAATGGTACGTGTATGAACTCCACAGGGACATTATTTACAAAATAAGGTATTTCTAACACTTAGATATCGAAAAAAAGTAACAGCATGTAGTTTCTATGTTTTCTCAACTCTTTTTAATGAAAATTAATCATATCGCCACCGCAGTAGGTTCTTGGATATCACAAAAAACTTTCCGTCTTGAAGGAGTTTGAAAGGTACCGCGCGAAAAAAAAATGAGTCAAGTTAAAGACTTAATTAGATATTTTCATTTAATTACTTACAATTTCTGTCATATATAACTACATAATTGCACCATTAATAATGCAATATTTTATTGATATGTCTTACAGCTGGTGAAATTAAAACGTATAATTCGAATATAATCTCTATTATGACTAGGGAACTATCTCGCTCGGACTACCTATATCCCTCATATTAGGAGTCTTAGGAGTGGAAGAGTGAGTAAGAAGCTATTTCTACGTTAAGGAGGAACAAAATCTGTTTTAAAGGAAAGGGTATGATGGAAAATTATTTCAAGGGAGCCACAATTATAGGGCTTACGGTAATGACTTATTTTTTTGAATTTACCTGCCCCGAGATGAATGAGTTGGATGGGTTGGTATGTAAGTATCCCCGTGTGACTCCTCGCCTCGCCATGGAAATCATGCCCACTCTTTGATTACCTCTGAATCTCCTCATGAACTCGTATCGATCGGTCCAAACTGACTCTCTGCATTGCATTTCTTTAGAATACGCTCAATGGATTCCCATTCCATGGTCAACGGTCGCTGACGATATTAGAATCTAACTACAGTACAGCAAAGTTGGACACTGTCAATGCACAGATATAATAATGACGCAATCCAATCGACAATGACATATTTCGGATGGGAAATTACTTGAAAGACAAGTTGAAGGAGGCTTACATAGTACCATAGAGTAAGTACATATAGAGTGGCAAAGAGATGAAAGGCTGATTCGGATATGAGTTTTTAAATAATACTTTGGCCGATAGATGGAACAGGTGTATCGAAGTTGCACGACAAGCCATAACAAATGAGCTTCGGCACACGGCCACTTCATTTAGTGTTTCATTACTCACATGATGTTCTTATGATGATTTCGGTGCCTGGATGTTTACTAATCAACCCATAGCAACGAAAACAAATCTTATTGAGTCCTCGAGATCAAATTAAACATGTATTTAAATATGCATTAGTGAGAATTTTCTAGAATGAATGGAATTCACGCCAATATGATAATGCACGCGTTTATGAAACACGGAGTCAACTGTTTACCAATGTATCATAGCAACGACAAAACAACTGATACTCGATTAAAAGCACACAGCAGCCATGGTAAATCCACTCTTCTGTATGTTGATGCAAAATCACCGAGTACCTCTAGCGCCTCCAAGTAGCCATCTCCATAAGCAAAAAGTCTTCCTTCCCTAAGGTGATGCCACCTGAGAAATTCTTCCCAAAGCTCTTAAACATTTATGTCCAGTTTTTAGCATTGTTTTGCCACTCTATATATTTATACTCTCTGATTGTACTCAATGGTAATTCAGTAGGGCTTAAATTTTAATTTAATTTGTTTCGGTGGTTTGTGCATATATTTTGAGAAGATAAATTGGGCTGAAAGCGACGGGAGGCAGTTGGGTAAGCCAAACGGAGACAGGGTTCGATATATATATATATGAGGCTTGAGGGAGGATTAAGGAACGGGGATGAGGGTGGGGGCGAAGGGGGGCGGGGTTAATCAAGTTTCTTCATCCCTTCCCTGCAAAGAGGCAATTAACCCCCTCCTTCCATTCCTCTCCTCCTCTCCCACCCCGCCAAACCCTATTACCCTCTCCCTCTTTCTCCGCAAAGTAAACATGCGGCATGTACATCCCCGTGAAACTCTTTACCCCCAAATATGACGTCGGGACGTCTTCTCTCCACACCACTCGCCATATTCTGTGCCCTTAAATTTAAAATTTAAAACACTCACATCTCGAAGATAAGTGGAATGTACCCTTTACACATTCGGACGGATTGCATTTCCTCAAGCCTCGACAGCTTCTGAATTCTTCCCGTAATGAACAGAAGAAAATGATTAAGATTTTGTGTCTGAAGGCTCTCGGAATGGTTCTGAGTGAATAAGTTGTCGCTTCGACAGTGAAATGTCTTTGTGAGCTCATGGTATCGCTTCCCGCTTCGCCTAATTCAAGACGCGAGATTAAAGCCATGCCATAATATCGTATTCAGTGAAAAGTCATTCTATTCACACGTGGTAAGTCAAATGGAAGAAATTGTTGCTGATGTTTTGAAACAGTTGCTTCCCTACCGACTACATTCTAAGTCGCCGGCGCAACACTCAAATATATTAATCTAACGGTCATGAATATACACACATATGGATTGTTGACTCGTCGCCAGAAATCTTTGCCTTGAATTCTGTAAACAAATAACTCTTTCGATTGAGTCGCGATCTAGTGATGAAAGACGTCACTTCATATGTAAATACAGTCTACAGATCGTCAATAATCACGTCTTACCGGTTTTACTTGCCAGTTATCATGATGCAGTGGATTAAAAATGTAGTTTTGCACGCGGGACGAAATTACAAATTATTTTAATACTGTCCGGTCAACAGATATATTTAATTCCTCTCCAAATTTAACTACACAAATGTACAATTAACTTCCTAGCACTTCGTTAATATCGTTCTACGGCAATCAAATAATAATACGAGGTGAAAATAGAGGAATGAATTAGAAGACGGAAACAACTACTCTAAGGAAGTCAAAACCAAGATCCGACAATATTATCTATGGATAAGAAATTGCACCAATAACTATCATTTTAATAACAAATATAGGAGAGATTGTTGAACCTACCCCGAAGTCACACATGAATAGTAGGTTACACATTAACATCTACATCAACCTATTTAGTCCATACCTTCTGATTCCTAAGGCTCTCAACAGTAAATAAACCAAAATAATATTGCTGAAAATTAATAGTAAAAGATCCACACAGCAGAGAAAAGGCTCACGAGTGAAGTTTCACATTCCTCTTACACACTTCCTGTAGTAGATATTTCCTCTCTAGCATTTACAAAGTTATTGCTATGTCTATAAATAGCCAGCTATTATTCACAGCATCGAGTAGTTCATATCTCTTCAATCATTATGGAATATTCACCACAGTTTTACGTTAACAACAATTAACTACGTCTATTTACGATTAAACTGCGAAGGATTTTTCTCTAAGTAGCGCCGAGGACTGGGCGAACTAAATGTGGAAATTAAGGCAACACGTAGCCTAGGCAACGATTCCAAACATTTGAATCCATTATGTAGATTCATGCTCACGATTTATACACCGCAAAAAGTGTTATAGATCGCGTAAAGGCCTAATGAGTATTTCACCATAAAGGCTTCGTTTCTCTATCCGACGGAAAAATACCCCTCGGCCTCGGAAGAGAGGAACATTTATGGAAGGTTTTTTTAAATACTGTTTTGCAGTAATAAAGGGTTTTAAATTATTTTTCATCTTACCTCCCCCTTAAGGTCAGATCAAATCGTAATCGAAAAAAATTCTGAATGGCGATGAAATAAAGTCTCGAAATATGGCTCTAAATACGAATTTAATACTTTTGCATAGGTAAAATAAATAAATTCCTTTGGCTTAAAATGTGTACGTGGAAATTACAGTAACAAATTCAGATTCGAATCATTGAGAGCTAATTGATATCAAAACAAATCAATATTATTCCAATAATGTTAATAAATATATGCTAACGATAAAAAGCCAATTTCTCAGTCTATCAGCCCGAAAATTCTGTACTCATATGTAAATACACGGACTGATTAAATTTTATTCATATCGAATCTTCGTTGATTTGCACACATTTACATAATAAATACTAGTCTTTCTAAGTCGAAAGAAAAACGCCAAACGAAGGTAAATGAGGTGAAAATTCTTATTCGTATAATCGAATTTTTCTTTCAAATGTTAATGAAAAATATTCGTAAAACTTCTCAAAATAACGAGTTTTTGTGAACTCTCCCCGTGGCGACCGACGGTATTGTTGGAGCTGACACTCATTTGAATACATACATATATAAGGGGAATTAAGGCCCGCGAAGGCCATTGAGGTCAATAGGGTCGATTGAGGTTGGTGGTGAATGCTTGAAGATGTAGCCGTAGTACGCCATCTTTGCTCCACCAAATTTACATTATCGCTCAAAGAATAACGCGCTGATTTTGCACTTTGGGATATTTTCCATCAATAACTCACCTGATATGGACAGTTTTTATGTTTAAAATACACCTTTCAAGTATATGTTATTATTCGTTTAGTGATAAAAATATTATCAATGAATGAGGGTTTGATGCACCAGTAATGGACATATATGAAAGGAGTGTGCTTCGTTGGTTTGGCCATGTTGAAAGAATGGATGAGATGATGCAGTTATATGAGAGTAGAATGAATGGTGCGAGAGGTAGAGGTAGGCCGAGAAAGTTGTGGTTGAATGTGGTAGAGGAAATTCTTAGGAGGAGGAATATTAGGAGTCTTAAAAACAGGAGAGCGTGTACAAAGCAGTTTTATGGGGGTAAATGAAGCATAAGAGGTTAGCTGAGTATGAAGGAAATTATTGAAGCAGAGTTAAGTGTACAAATATGTATTTATGAGTGAAACTTTGTGACTATGCCAACCCCGGAAGGGAACGGCGTGATTGGTATGTATGTTATTAATATGTAATTAATAATTTTTCCTATTGACAACAACCAACACAGTAAAATCGAATGAAATCAAGAGTTCCATATCACTAATATATGTTTTTAATTGTTCCTTGCCTTAAATTCTCAACACAATGTCCTATTCAAGCTACACTCATGATTTGCATTCGCAAATGATGTCAATCCTCCGTGCTATCCGAAGGCAAGCAGTGAAAGGAGAGGTGATAGCAATTCGGTGAATATGTCGGATGTCGGGGAAGAATTTGATGGCAACTCACGACCCCTCCTTCCATCAATCTCAATGCCCATGGCGAATCATTTGCGAACGCTCAATAGATAATATTGTAAGGTAAGCATTGTTGAGAAAAGCTTGCTTTCTTGATGGGGACGTAAAATTCAGCTGAATCGAAGATTATCAGTGTGTTAAACGGTGGTATTTAGTAGGTTTACAGCATCCTCAACGGGAATTCAGATGACTAGGTTATGTACACTGTAGACTTGAAATTATGAATGAATCCACTAAACACAGTCATCGAAAATGTTTTTTGTCGTGAGGTTTTCGACATAAATACGAGTTGTAGAACATTCGATTTATTGGCCAAGTCCAAAAATCAGACTCTTATATCATAATTACCATTTCTGTTCTAGTGAATTTTTGTATTTTTCCTAAATTAAGGTAGTCTGAGCGAAATATCATTTTACCTATAAATCAATGAATTTGGTCTCATTTTAAAGATAAATATATCACCTTTTCATTGACACAAAAAATTCAACCCCTTATCACATTACTTTCGGAGGCATTTTCCAGAAAATACCATCCCTTTTAAATGAGAAATGATACGTGTATGCACTCCAGAGAGACTTTATATTAAAAATGAGGCATTTTCTACACTTAGATCTCGTAAACAAAATCAACAGTGTGTAGTTTGTGTGATTTCTCAACTGTTTTTGAAAATCAATCATATTGTCACCGCAGTAAACTCTTTGGGATCACAATAAACCTTCCGTTTTGATGGAGTTTCAAAGGGTACCGCGTGAAAATAATGAGTCAAGTTAAAGACTTATTAAGATATTTCCTTTTGACTACTTTGACAAATTTCTGTCATATCAAACTATATTATTTCACCATTAATAATGTAAAATTTTATTCGTTTGTCTCACAGCTGGTGAAATCAAAACGTATAATTCGAATATGGTCTCTATTATAAGTAGGGAACTATCTCACTCGTAATACCTTAAAGATTATTGTCCAAGAACCGCAAATCGCGAAACCTAAAACTTTTGCGCCATGTAAAATATTTCTCAAAGCAAGTGATTTGTATTTTTTCATACGCTCTATCTAAACCCGTCATGCTTGACGTGGAGTTACACTACATTTTTATATAAACAGCATAGTTTCTCTTTCCTTTTGCAAAATCACTCTGTGAAAAACATGTTTTAACTGTAGATAAATTGTTAGAATAGTTAACCAGAGTGGAAAATTATTTTTTAAAAGAGTACATAATTCCTTGTGAGAATACGCACTGCATGCTTAAAAGAAATACTCCAATGTTGGAATCATACGATTTTATAATTTATATGGCAAAAGGTTGGCCAAATATACTATTACCAAATACCTTTAATTGTGTGCCTAAGCACTTACGCAATCTAAAATGTATGGCAGGAATTGAGAAAAAGGTTAAAGAATTGTTTATTAGTGAAATTAGAAATTTATAATCCCTTATGTGTTATACTTATGAATCTGTGATACTTAAGTCATCACTTATGCATTTATTGTACATATATATAACCACTATAATCTGTTATACTTTTGGCAAAGATTTTTTCTTTTTGTTCCTTTTTTTCCTTATTGTCGCTTTACAAGTTTGGTAACTTTTTCAATGTCATTATATTGATTTTTTTGTCTTACATTTAAACATGTATAAATTATAATATAACTATTCCAATAGGTTTGTGTGACATGCCGCTTTGTATGAATATTTTGGAACCTTCTGACATGCCACGTGGCTTAGAAGGACCAAGAATTCCTATAAGCAATAAAGGCATTTAAAAATTCCCTTCCCATTAAGAAATACACGTATTGAGTTCATTTTATTCGCTCTCTGCCTTGTTTTTCTTTTGCACGATTCGATTAGAAATACCGAGCGTACAAATTCAAGGCACACGATACGTTAAACGATAGGAAATATATTAAGGCATATTGGTCAAAACTACGCATTTTTTGTTGACCCGTCCCTTTGACAACCGAGAGCATCGTGGAAGCCGAGGCTCGTGTGAATTTCCAAGAATAAAGGCTCATGACAAATCGATTGGCAATTTTAAGTAAGCGTTTGTCAAAATAAAGTGCATTTTTGAGAATAGACGCTGGATTAGGAGGAGACGTAGAATTTAGTTGAGTGAAAGTCTATTAAAACAGGCACAGTGAGACGGTAGAATTTTGATTCTGCAGAGTCGTGTTTTTCCCGGAACATTTTCGGACCACCGCTTCCATTCGATTTCCAAAACTAAACACCACGGGGCGCATTTGACCCGAGAGAAATTAATTCGGTGCATTTGAGACGCATAATTATTTCCTGCGGTGTATTTTCCTCCAGGCTTTATGTGATCAGACGAGAGACTATCCGATTATTTGCCCACCCTGTGTCGACGAATTAGATCCCAAAATTTTGTTCCCTTTGTGATGCACATTTGATGACCTTTATTGGTTACGGTATCAACGTACTGTTAACGTTAAATACTCCCTGACTTCTGCAATGTTTTGTTCAAAGGTTTAAATCGTTTTATCATGACCTTTTGAGCTCTATTATGAGATAACAAATCACAGAGAACATTTCTGTTTTTTCTCCCTATTTTGAATATTGAGATCGATCTGACTATGGATCCCAGCGCAATCATGTAGTCCGATTTGCCGAGTAGTTCAAAGTTTAAATCCAGATCCCCTTCTTTGACGGATGAGAAAATAGTAAGGTAGTTAGAGCGAAATATCATTTTAATTAGAAATCAATGAATTTGGTCTCATTTTAAAGAAAAATATCTCACTCTTCTGATGACACCAAAAATGTTATCCCTTACCACATTACTTTTGGAGATAATTGACAAAAAATACCAGCCCTTTGACATGGAATACGGTGCGCGCATGCACTCCAGAGAGATATTATTTACAAAATGAGGTATTTATAAAACTTAGATGTCGTAAAAAAACTAACAGTGTGTAGTTTGTATGATTTCTCTACTATACTTGAAAATTAATCAAATTGTCTCCGCAGTAAATTCTTTGGAATCACAAAAAAAACCGTCCGTTTTGAATGAGTTTCAAACGCACCGCGCGAAAAAAATGAGTCAAGTTAAAGACTTATTTAGATATTTTCATTTAATTACTTACCATTTCTGTCATATAAATCTATATAATTGCACCATTAATAATGCAATATTTAATTGATATGTCTTACAGCTGGTGAAATTAAAAAGTATAATTCGAATATGATCTCTATTATGACAAGGGAACTATCTCACTCGGACTACCTTAAACACTCCTTATTCAGGGAATAACCGGCAAAAGATTTTTCACAAAACTATGTCAAAATTATTTAAGTTTGAAAACTCGCTAAGAAATGTTTGAAACTAAAGGAAGAGAGTTATCTCATAAAAATTACTTAGGGGTAATACATTTGCATTTAAAACATTTTTTATTGACATATAACTAAACTTGAAACGCTTTTTCTCTCAATGGCAAAGAATTGAGCATTGTAAAAGGTGGGGACACTCATGATAATTTTCCGATTCCTCATTAGAACCAGACTTGTATTCCATCTTCTAGTGTCGATGTTTTATGTCCATAAAACGCTGGTGTCGAAATTCGTGATTTGATACTTCGGTAACCAGCGTATCCTACATCTCTACGTTATGCGTTTTTTTAGACAAATGCTTCGGACGGAGAGATCTCAGTCCTAGAAGAAACGGAAATCATGCAATGGTTTTTCGTACAAATGTTTAGAGGTGGGTATACGATTAACTGCCATTTTTACTTACTTGGAGTAAGAAGGTGATACGTAACGAAATGTTATCAGCCGTAAATTCAGATAGCAATAGTACAATTCCGCCTCGTTTTTCCCATGATTGCAGTCAAAATAGCTTGCCGTTTTGTGCAAATTTCTTCCTAGATTATCGGGAGGAAGACACCTTCACTGAAGAGAGGGCAACTCAATTACAAGTTATGTTAGGATAATATAACGGATTATTTGAAAAAAAGAAGGGTTTAATATTAATGGATAAGAGGCATATGACGATCTACTCCTACTGCTAACCTCAGCACAAATATTTAATTCCTTTTTTATGAATATTTCGCTTTAGTTAATCAAGTTTCAGTGTTTAAATACGATTTCTACAAGCAATTTAAAGGATATAGTGCCTCAATGGATTTTACCATGCACATTCACCAATTAACTACGAGTCGGCGACGTAAAATATTAAGTTAATATTGCATTAATCGCTACTGAATATTTGTCATTGGCCCTAAAACGATGCATTACCTGGATATGAAGAGTTCTCGCGTATCAAGACGGACCTTTTTCGAACTTTCAATTTGTTCTTTATCAATTTCCAGGTGGCCAGTTATTGAGAAATAAGGCAAAATGTCATTTGTACTAAGGAAGCGGTTTAAACTCTGCGCTAATAATATATATTTTGTCAATTACCACTGGAAGGGAGATACTCATTATCAATGCGTCCACAATCATCATGGCGTCACATTTACAAATTTTTTTAATGATATGTCTCTATTTGTCGATTAATTTAATATCAACTTTTAAGTATCAAAGAGACCATCTTCCCTCAAATCGCAATAAACAATTTACATGTGCGACCTTGGAGTAAATACTGATCGCCAAATAAATCCACTGATCATCATACACGTTATGAGTATGAACTCCAAACTCTGTAACACGTGTATGAAATAAGTCATTCAGTTCTGATTTCTTTGTACTTGGTAGCAGATATCTAGGAATTTAATTCGATGCAGGAATTTAATTTGGTAAGCATGATAATGCCTCCAATTGACTGAGGAGCATTTCTACTCGTTTGATTATTCAAACTGTACTTTGTAGAAGTTAATCCCGAAGTCGGAGGTTGAATACTGATTCTTGCCATTAAATCTACTTAAGGTTTGCGACGCTTTTTTCTATTGGGCAATAAATATGCACCCGTCATTTGGAGTGCAAATTCTTGGCGTAGTATTTGAGTAATGAAATACCTTATGTAAATATGCCAATAAATAGAAAAGAGAAAATTTATGTTTACATTCCCAAGAAATGTCCATTCATTACAACCATGAACAATAACAACATATTCCAGTATTGCGCATTTCGACCATTCGATTACCTTCCATGAGCAGTTGAAGAAGTGACGGTGCTGTTCGAGTATCGGTACTTTCAGAACCGGTACATCCGGTAATACCGATTTCCAATATTTGCCGGTGGTACCGGAATAGGAAAAAACACTGCACGTTAGTACCGAATAGCGGCACTTTATGCCCGTCCCTACACTGAAATTCCCGTTTTCCTTAACAGTTTTGCATTAAACGGATTCGGTTGGCAAAGTACAATCTATTCTTCCACTCATATTTGATGTGAAAATCATATTACCGTTTTACTTTGGCTCGATTAATTTTTTTGCTGACTTTTTCTCGATGGGGATTACAACTTCAAGTTTTATGTCTAACGGATCCTTAAAGAGAAATTATGAAGGGTCTCGGTGGCATTAAGAAGCACGCCAAATCAACTGCGGTACAAAGAGCGCCGTCGCGTGACTTATAAGTCTAGAGTCATCCTCGAATGTATAAATGTATATCCTCAAAATACCCAGTAACAGGTTCCCCTCTACAGTGAAAAAACAACTTTCAGTGCATAATTTTACTCATTAGTTGGAAATGCGCAAAGTGCATGAGTGCTTGCGATCCCACAGGAAAGATGCTATATTGCTAACAGAGGAACACCTTCGCCACAAAGTATCTTAAAATTCACTCCAAAATAACTCAGGCAATACAGGATACAAGCCGTGTACGTCGTGTTCCATTTACGCTAATGGAACTTGTCCGTGTCGGAAAAATTTCACCAGCAGTGCTAATGTAAGTGCTTCTCGAAAAATGTCGAATTTAAGTTTCCTCATCACAGTTAAACAAACGTGAACATTCCCTTTGAACTTTCAACCGACTATCCTCAATTGTCCACTCACCTGAATCCGAAGAGTCTGAATTGCATAATTCTGTTCCTTGGCCATTAAAAATGGGATGTGGACATTTGGTCTCCGTGTCAGCTCAAAGGAATGAAAACACTTTCATGAAATATGATCGGGTAAATTAATAACAAATGTAAATGCATTCATGGAGGAGTTTGCACTGTATCAAAGGGAATGAGATGAACATATATTACATTTGTGTACATATTTTATGCGCCCTTAATATTCTTTATCACTTTGAAAACTGTCTGTCAACTATTTAACGCGTCTATTTTCCTCCCTTTCAACACGTAATCAGCCCCTCTACAAATTTATTTGAGCGAATGAGAAATGATATTCAAATGCGAAGTTGAAAATTGTTTTCACTTCGAAGATGCATCTCGTATGCATTAACCAAAATGAAAACAGAGACACATGGGAATCCTTTTGGAGAGAGATAGCGGACGTTTTTCGATTGACCTCCTCAATTTTGTTAGTTAACTTAAAAAATATACTGTTGTTCAAATATTGCACCGTGCTTCCTTTTCTGAAGTGTAAAACTAATCAACAGGTTATGGTCCCAGAATAGACTCAGAGAATAAGTGAATTTGAATAACAAATGAAAACTAACCTACAGATTTCTTCTCCGTGGACATTTATAATTAATCATTTTCCGTCCAACCGAAAAAGCTCTCAAAATACTAAATCATTCCCACTTTGTCTTTTGAAGTAGTTGAGAGTAAACATCGTTCCGTGGTCCTCGCACTAATGAGGGTATATTTTTTTCACAAGTTGCTGGAATGAGAGAAAGTTCTTGGCATTCGTGTTTCAAACTTTTATCTTAGAATATTTAAGTGCAACATTTTTTTGTACTAATAATTAATTCAATTCTGTTTGAAATTTTTTTGATAAAAAAAGGGGAAAGATAAGGTTGAAATGAGGGCAAAATTTCCTTCAGGTTTCGGTATTTCTTGACGGTTTAATGCAAAGATGCAACAAAAAGAAAATAAAATAATATCACAGCATGTGCGGTAGAAGAGCCCGTGTCGTTAGAAAACGATGTTAGAGACATTCAATTCCACCATTTTAAGTTTAATTAGTTTCCTTCGCGAATCAAACGTAATAAGATTCGACATTCTGATTACCTACATGTATTAAATGCATTGAAAATTTATCAACCTTATCATAACGATCGCCATGTCTCATCCTCTCGAGACCATGTTATCGCTTGCATATTAAACTGGAAAAGTTCGAGAAATTTAACGACGTGGTAGTCCTTGTTGGGATATTGATGAACGTAACCATGAATATATATTATGGATTTAAATGTCTGGAATTGTTGTCTAGGGTACGTGTTGCCTATATTTCTACTTTTAGTTCACCCAGTCCTTGGCGCCACTTCGAAAAAAGTCTTTTCAGATGAATCGTAAATAGATGTAGTTAATTGTTGTTAACGTGAGGCTGTGGTGAATATTCAATAGCGATCGAGGAGATATGAATTACTTGATGCTTTGAATGATATCTTGCTATTTTTGTGATATTAAATGTTACTTTGTAAATGCTAGAGAGGAAATATCTATCACAGAAAATGCGTAAGAGGTTTATGAAACGTCCATCGTGTGCCGACGACGTTGTGTGCCAGACTCTGACTCTAATTTGAATGCATAATGGATGGACAAGTCCCGCGTGTAGTGCTACATTTTTTATCCACTGCATTATGATTAATTGTAAGTAAAACCAGTAAGACATGTTTATTTACAATCTATCGACTGTGTTTACATTTGAACTTCCGTCTTTCATCAATAGGCAGCACCTCATTCTAAAAAGATGTTTGCTTACGGAATTCTACACAACAGTTATTGGCGACGAGATAATCACTCATATATATATTCATGAGCGTAGCGTAAGCGCTAAATGGTTGCCAGACTGCGTCGTTCTGAAAGTACTAACCGTAGTGAGGTTAATAAAAGCCGGTTTCTCTTGCTACAGAATTTGATCTCTCTTACACAATAGGTCAATTCTCCCTTGAAATGATTTCTGTTGCTCTCTGACAAGAGGCATGGGAGAGATGCTTTCACCTCCGCTGTCCCGTGTCACCTTCAGTGCCCACACGATCCCTTATCCCTACGCTCACTCCTACACAATACTGTATTTACCATTTGTAGTTGGCCTGTTTATTTACTTCGGTTTCTTCAAACCTTATCCCACCTCTCTTTTATCTCCGTGTTTTTTATTTGAGTATTTTATTATTTATTTTTTCTCTAATTACCACAGAATTTAATTGCATTTTACACCACAGTGTATAAATTATATTATCTGAGTGTGTATTCCGCAGTTTTTCACACCCTTCTCTCAGAGAGGATGTCTTCCTTTGGTGGATTTCCTGCTAATATTTTACTATACACTGGTCCCTGACAGAGACACCATTCAAATTTTTGCACCTGAAACGCGGGGATAGTTTATTCCTCCTTCGCTTCATTTGTTGGTTACTATTAAATTACCCATTATCGACTCGCATTTTTTATTTGTCCCATAATGTTGTCTTAGAGATGGATGAGCATTAGTCGGACTCTTAATCATTTCCTTTGCAAAGTTTAAGTGAACTTTTTTCTGGCTGTTTAATCTATAATCACGCAAAGTTCATGCCGTGTGACCTTCAGAGCTTGTGGGTATACGATTATGCAAGTCTTAAGTATGAAATAAGTCACTTCTGATTATTAATATGCCCATTTCCAAAGTTTAACTTATAACCTTATTCCCTTATTCTCTGAACTTGAAATTGTAAATTTTATTTTCCTTAATATTTCATGTTCATATTTCATGGTCTTCATTTAATGCCTTTTCCGTGTTATCAAATGGGACTAAAAGTCAGGTGGACGAGGGCTCATATACTCGTCCAACATTCTAAAATCATTTTCCTATCATTTATATTTTTACATTTTAGCTCCGCATCTCAATACTCTTCACACTCATGCACCAATCAATGCTTCAACGCCCAACACGAGCTCTTCTATTCTTCCCATCCATCTCCACCCGCAGACCATCCGTCGCTACGACCCAACCTTCAGAGCGCACATTCCATTTCTGCCGAATATTCTCCACTCTTTCGAATCATTTTTTTTCTTTATTGCGCAGTGTACGCGTGAGCTCGTAGGTGAAAACGGCAGAATGAATGCCTTTTCCCGTCAAGTACCTCCTTATTCTCATCCACCATCTGTTCGTTGCGTCCCCGCCTCCCACGTGTGCCCCAAGGGCCTTTGTGCCCCTTGTGGTGGACAAATGTCCTTCCCCACGAACAATCTCGCCTGAGACATTCGGTCCCGATGTGTGTTTCCCGATCTCTCTCCCTCTTTGTCATTATATGTAGCATGTTCTGATATTAGTTTTCAATTTAAGAATCTGAAAGCAGCATGAAGTTAACAATAATATAAGAATAATTAAACTTATTATTTGTTTTTAAAACTGAAATCCTCAGAAATTTACGAAATACGTTTGTGTTTTTTTACTTAAGCTTGACTAATTTTCTCACGTCATTGGGTGAAATCCCTTTTTCAACCATAGATATTTTAACAATTCTGTAAGATTTACTGCGGCGAACGAACGATTTATTTTTTTAAATTGAGATGGCATACAAGCTATGCACTGTTAAATTACTTACGAAATTTCTAATATACTAAAATGAATATTGGTTTGTTCGTCTTCTGTGCGTTCCAATACCGTTCATCAGATTACGATGAAATATTGGTGAGCTGTTGTGCGCGCGCCCGCGAAGGATTCTGAATCTATTGTACAATAGGTTAGTCGTCTCAACAAATCAGTGTTGGCACGCATGCTTCTCAAACAAGCGAGGAACGACAAGCAAGCAACGAAGCAGATCGCTTAAGAGTTGCTCAATCACGTTCATCAGAATCATATCAGTGAGACATCATTTGTGTTAAACAGTATGCCATTTATTTGTACGTAGAGTAAAATTATGTGCAGTGGTCTCTTTTACGCATTTTTTGAATTATTGCATTCCATTTTCGTATAAACTTCGCTTTTTCCTAAAATTAGATTTTTAAGCTCGAAAATCTTAAATGTTTGCTCAATTTCAACAATAGCATATTTTATTTACGTGGAAACCGCAGCATAGGCATGGAATAGAAACTCATGCCAACATACATTTGTACGCTACAAGTCCCGGTGTAAATACGAGTAATTCATTGGACTACGAAAAAATCATTTTCTTTCATTTATTTTGTACTTGTAAATGTGTCTGATTTGTATGTATAAGCCTACTAAGAAAGAAGAAGAGGCATTACAACGCGTGCCGGGCACAGCTAGTAAGCTATAAAAGTCCTTCATCTTTAAAATAAAGTCCCCGTGGAGTGTATTCCTATGTCATTTCCCATGAGAAATATTAAGTTATTTTTTGGAAAATATCATGAAGAGTAAAATGGGAAGTGTATTTTGCTCTCAATGCGAGAAAGAGATACCTTTTCAAGTTTCTTGACCGCTTTTATTAAGTTCTTAGTGAAATGATACCTCACTCAAAAGTCAAACGCAAACTTGCATATCTAGTGTAGATTTTCGTATAAATTATGTCCCATTGGTTAATCTGCCTTTATTTTATTCCTCAGCTTTTGCCTCAGTGTAACAATTAATCAAAAGTGAAGAAATCCATCCACTTGATTGATATCTAATTGTCTTTTCGTGACCTTTAATGACAGATGCCTGCTGCATTTCCAACTTTGATGTGTGTACGTACGTCAATTACATCTCCCCGGTTCCTCTCAACATTTTCAACTCTCTTATATTGTACATGATTAGTTGCTCGTAATGTCGCTACTTATAAGAAAAATCTACTGCGACAACTTCTTCAGATTGACTTGATTCGTGTATCACTGTTGTATTCTCCTTGGTCTTGAGTAACCATACTTTGGATCATAAGCTTGATTACAGCATTTCGTTCCCCGAGAAATTCCCTTCATCGCAGGAGGCTTAGAATTTTCAATGGGATACCAAAACTTGCTTTGGAGCTGTTTTGAGAACGGTCGTAGAACACCATTTTACTCGCAAAATAAAACGTTAACCCTTGGCATCTTGCGTGAGGCTAATGCCGAAGCCAGGTTTCTTCCCATCACCCTTCTTCCATTTCTCAATTAATCCACACCGTTGCGTACTGTCAACATGTTCTGAAGGATTCAAATTACATCAGGCGTCGGTCGCCTCTCCGAAATTACAAAATAAACTTGATCCACTTAAAATTTTTTTCATGTCGGCAAGCTCATTCTGCGCAACAGTGAGATGACTGCGCTCATTGGATAGAATCACAATTGTTATGACGCAGCGGAAGTACTCAAGTGGACACGAGATGAGCCCTCGAAACATGTAGTGACCTCCTCGCCCGATTGGATGCACTCCAGCAGGTTGACGTCCAATCCGGATTCTGTTTGACGCTCGCGCGATGAGTTTTGTCGCTGGACGGAGATGAACATTGCAATCAACGCGGAGCATTCGTCACTTGAAGCGAGCGGAAATAGCCTTTTGAGGCCACGCTTTCTTTGGTGATCAACTGAGAAGAATGTGTGACTCGCGTTCATTTCGACCCTATGCTACAGTTACATCAACGAACTTTTTTTTAACCCTTCAGTAGGCGCGTAGGTCAATGGGGTAGCCCACAGCGTTTCATTTGGGAGCCGTTTCTCAATGGATGGCGTTATACACTTTTAAGTTTCCGTATATTCACATTATCATGTCCTCAAAAGTCTCACATGGTTGTCTATAACAAATTGTTGCAGGGTTAGTATTAAATGGCGCGCGAAAGGAAGCCTGCGTGACTGGGCCAACAAATGTGGCCCACGTGGACTGACTGTGTAACCTTTGTCTGTCAGCATTATTATATTACATATTTTATTAAGTATTTATAAATTATTATATTATCATCAGTTACATTAAAATTGTTGGATATTTTATATAAATTTTATCACAGTGGATGTTAAATGCTCAAAATATTTCACGATTTCTCAATGACTTTGGGTTTTGTTCCACTTATGACTATAAATATGTTCCATAAGTGAAAAATCCTAAATAAACGATACATAATAGTTAAAAATGTATTGCTTGTAAAAGTATTTTACAAAAAAATGAAAATTTTAGGCGATAATAACAACTGAATTCGTGCCACCATTTGGGCCAGCACGCCCAGTCGTGTAACAAAATTGAATTGAACGCCCTCTGAATATAGGGTTAAAAGGCATTCCAAAATTAGGGGCGCACTAGCTAATAAACGCGGGATCATTTCCCTCAGTCGAGTACCCCTCTACTTTTCCCCGATAAAGGTTCCTTTTGCCTCGAATTCGACAGCGGTTGACGCAGGCGATGTGAGCCGCTAATTTATCGCACATAACTCATATTAAAGAAGCAAATAGCTCACGCAGTCTCTGTGAAATAATAATTTTTATAACAAAAATAACATGAAATGAAATCCATAAATATATATTGAATATATTAATGCCATCCAAATTCTTACATGTCAACCATCGCAGAAAATATTAAACTAAATTTTAAATCGGTAAATCTCAAAGTAGGTAGTACCATCACGTGGGACGGAAGAAGTACTACGGATATGATGCGGAGAATAGCCCAAGCTAATAAGCCGTCCATGGGAAAAAGACAATTGCTGTGCTCAAATAAGATAGGACTACAAACCAGAAAACAGTATGTAAAAACATTCGTGAGGAGCGTGGCGCTCTATGGATCGGAAGCATGGACCATTGGAAAAGCTGACCAGAAATGATGAAGTGTACAGAATAGTAGAAGAGGAAAGAACAACGTGGAAAACCATACAGAAAAGAAGAACTAGATGGATTGGACACACCCTGAGTCACATTGAATTTGTGAAGAATATATCTGAAGGTAAAATAGAGGAAAAGTCCCCAGGGGAAGCTCCAGGAATGAGATAATGGACCAAATAAAGAGGAAAGTACGTAGGAAGAGATACCAGGAGGTAAGGGAACTAGCATTAGACAGGGAAGGATGGAGGGCTGAAGTCAACCGATCTTCGGAGCGCACGACAAATGAAATACTCAAGTATTATGAGTCAATGTTCATTAGGTGATTTTGCCGAGAAAGAACTTAAGTGTCATTTGACCATATTCTGGACATTGATATAAAAATGTGTCGCATATCTGATACAAACAGTAATGTTACCTTTCAACTCTATATGCTCGTGAATTGAACTTAAAATTATATACCATTCAATTTCAGAGAGGGAGGAACACGAGGGAGAATATTTTTTTTCTAAATGCGAGTGTTGTGAAAAAGTAACGTCCCACATAATTTTTTAACTCTCTAATAACATAAATCAGTGCGTTCATACGGGCTTCGATAAACATGATTTTTTTCCATAATCAAGGTGTATAGAGAGGTAAGGCGATTGCAAAAGTGGCAGTGATGATTGTATTGATTTTGAGAAGTGGTAAACTAATGAGAACCAAGAACTTATGAGGCGTTTGTTAAATACACGGGGTCTTTGGGATGAGTCCGAGCAAGATATCAATGGGGTTAGTTGAAATTGATACCAATTTCCGTGGCCTTTCAACGAAGAACGGTGGCGTACCAATTTCACCTCGCCTCCATCGGGATAAGTGGTACAAATGCAGCTCATTTTTCAGATCTCATAGTGGTTGTATTGCTAAAACACAAATGTGAAATAATTAGAGTTAGATTTCGTTTCCTCAGTAAATATACCATTGAATGAAAAAACGTGGGTACAAAAGACCTAAAAGCCTGAGATAGTGTAACGGCTACTCTTTGATTTACTATACTGTTAATGGCACATAAACTGCGCATATATCGCAAATTAAACCGTAAATAAGTCGATAGACTTTGGTTCCGAACAATTAGTTATCGATGGTTGGAGCAGCCACCGCACTTTCGACCCATCGATCGATTGATATCGACCATACATTGCTCCGTTCCTTACGGCCTCACCCCTCTCCGCTTATAACCTCCCAATTTTCCGAAGATTGATTACGTCCCAATAACTTGCCTTCTCCCTTCACACGTGTCGACGAACATCTGTCGGAGGGACGTGCACTCTCCCTCCCTCTCGGGCGAAAGGCTTCGAGGCAAGGCCGTTCGAGGGGTGCGTTTTACGGGGTGGGGCGAATATTGAGGCTGCCTTCATTCTCCACCTTTCGGTTTGCTTGTCCTATCACAGCCTCGTATGTGAAGTTAAGTGTTTCCCAATCATGCTTTAAAATAGCTGGCGCCAAATGTGTGCAGCCTTTTTCCAGATGCGCGCCAAATTCAGCCAAATTTCCGACACAAATGTTTTCCACGTCCCAAACAAAATTCAATAAGAAAGTACTTTTGCTGTCTTGATATGTGATGGTCCACACTTCATGAACTATGCTCAAGTGCATGACATCAATTCTCTCATGAATTCCGGAAGAATGTAAATATCGTCCAATCAAGCAAAGCAGTGTAGGATATTGGAAAGAATTTTTACCGAATCCTTCATAATAACGAAGTTTAATTTTTTTAATATATAAAAGCTCTAGGTAGCGTTAAAAGATGAACGTTTTAAGGCTACCGTCTTAGTTGCGATTAACTTTCATTAACCTTGTGCGATTTGTATGAAGCAGCCTTTTTTTATATAACTCGCATTTATCATGAGAATACAAAAGCTCACAATGCTAGGAATACAGATTCACTTCCATCTTATTACAAAATATACATGCAAATTATTACAAAATTACAAATGCATATTACAAAATACAAATGCCAAAAGTTTTCCCCGGGATTTCATTGAGATTTCTCCGAATTTCATTTTGTTTCTCCTTACGTTGCTCAGCCTTCATGACGTTACCTTTGGTTTAGTTTTAAAAACAAAGAGAAAGATTTGGTTGATTCTTAGTCATCAGCATGAGGCTTTTAATTTTGAAAAGAATGTTACATGACTGTAAGCAGAGCTGAGTCCCATAGGAAATTTCCTTGACTTCCCAGCAGTTATCACGAATGAAGTTTCATCAATTCCTCTCCATCATATGTAATAGACCTCGCAAATTTCATTTTTCATTTTTCCTATTGCTCATTTTGAGTGCTCATCTGGATGAAATCCGTCAATGCATCATTTCTCGGTAGTTTTACAAATTTTCTCGCATAATTAAAAGACCTGTATCTTCTTTGCATTTTCTCAGCGAACCCAATCTGAGCGGGGAAGATGAATTCATTATTTTAGAGATGGGCATATTAATTTTATATCCCGCTCATCGTTCACGAACATAACGTAGAGAGGTGCAGACAATGATTGACTAAAAACGTTACCTTTCATACATCACCTAGCCTCATTGATAACCTGTAACGATCCACTCCCATTATTTATACTGCAGAGCCTTTGGAAATACGCCCTAGCGGCAGCTCATTTGAGTTGCAGGTACACGATGAAAAATGCGAATTTTGACAAAAAATAAGGACTACTTCATTCTGCAGATTGTCCAACTGCAACAATATTTTGCTGTTGTGTTGATGCGTTTTTCCATAACGGATCTTGATTTTGGTGGCCATATTAGGTATCTACTTTATTGCCTCTCATCGAGAAGTGTTACACGTGTAATGATGTGTTCATTGATTTATTTATAATGGAATAATTGAGCTGATACTTTATGTTAAATATTATTGTAAGGGTGGAATAAAGACCACTACTGTATTGAAAATGTCAAATGTTGCTTGTGGTGAGCTATCTACACAAAAAAAAGCATTTTTATGCTCATGCATATGCATATGCATACATATACATATGCAAAAGCATAAAAATGCACATACGTATACATATGCTTATTTGATGGCAATATAGACGTTGAAATAGCAAGCACCCAGGACATACCAGTACATCAAGAACCCGTGGAAATGTGGAAAAATTGAAGAAAATGATTTTTTTATTCACCAATGGCTTAGGGAGTGGTTGCTGATGATATAAGCCAATCATTTGTCTCACGCAAAGCAATTTGCCAAAATCAATATCGTTTCGCTTCCTTACCCTCCGTATTCGCTGTACATGGTCCCGAGTGACTTCTTTCTATTCAAAGAGATATGAAAATGAAATGACGACATATTGCTTACACTGAGGAGATAATCACAGAATCACTGAGGAAGCACAAGGCCATCCCAAAAATTGCGTTCTAGAAGTGCTTTGAAGAATAGAAAAGGTTCAAAGGCACAAATTTATTATATCAGATGGAAACTACTTTGGAGAGGACAATGGTAGTTTTGACGAATAAATGATGATTATTTTGGAAAAAAAGAAAATTATGATTATTTTTGCTATCAAATTTCTTATAATGCCATCTTCATCTTCCTTCTCAACTCTGTGGTCGCCTTCCCTTGCTATCCTTCGGTCCAGGGCGGTTCTGTTAATATATCTTTTTTTTAAATCAGAGTTGAGAAATGTGCCGAGCAAATGGACCCATCAACAAGTGAATTTTACACCAATCTCCGTAAATACGCCTTGTGTGCTACGCTGAATGGATAATCGCTCTGTCCATCACCTGAAGAGGAAGTTAATCAAGGATGTCATTAACTGAATTGCACGACAGACTAATTTTCCATGCTCACTGAGCGCGACGGTACAATTAGTGGTTCTATCGAAGTGACGGGTATTATGCGTCAATTCGACAAAATTTCCACCACAATACACTCACATACGCTTCGTTTGTCAATGTTGATTTTTTTTGCGGCTGAAGAAACGCGACTAAACAGCTTCCACTGTTGTCTCTAATTCACATTACATGGACATCTAAGTAGGCCCTGGCAGGCTCCCATGAAATAGGTAATAGCGACCCTTTTCAAAATATTTCAGTGCGACTTAATCTTATGAGATTCTAAATTAATTTGGTACTCGCCACGTATTTCATCCTAGTTGTGAAGAATATCACAGGTAAGTTTACAGTAAAATCTGACTCGGGTTTTATTAAAACTCGAGGGACATTTTTACATCAGAAAGGCGGATCATGATGATAGGTTGCTGGGTTTCAAGTGCAAAAATTAAGAATAACCTAGCATGCAGTCAGTAACTTTTAATAGATCGGGCGTCAACGCAAAACAGATACCTTAGAGCAGTGGTTCCCAAAGTGTGTGCTACCGCGTCCTGGAGGGCGGTGCTTTCATCTTAGGGGGCTGCAAGGGAGCGCTGGAGGCTGATTCCATACTCAAATATACATGGACGAGTAAACCATCTCTCTGTTAGATTTTAAATAAACAGTAGTTTAATCGCAATTGCTTTAACATTATTATTATAATCATTTTACTTTGTTCATGTAGTCCATGACTTAAGGCACAATCAACGTGTACGAGTAACGTGAGCCGTTAACGGGATTACGCGAAAAGATGGCTGACGGGAAAGTATAGCGAACGGACACATTCAACGTGTACGGGGAGTACGTGTACGCGAGAGATGTGCAACTTTCATCTCTTCCCGTGTCCCGTACACGGAAAACCAATCAGAATAGTCCTGAGAATCCGGAAATGGGGAGCCATATGTCGGCAGATACATCCAACTGTTGAAGATTGCTCTTGGCGAAGAGAACTTATTTACTTACACACCTGTTTACACCTGGTCTCTTAGCTGCGCCTGCGTTAGCCAATTGTTACTCCGAGCCGCGTTAACGTCGATTGTGACCGCTGACTTGCGTTCCCCGTCTCCCTTTGTCCCGTTAACGTCTCGCGTCACACGTACACGTTGATTGTGTCCCATCCTTTAGCTTATTGTTGTGGGCGCTGGGTGATGTTTTGTGGAAAAAAGGGGGCGGTGGCTCGAAAAAGTTTGAATTACACTGCCTCAGACTAAGATCGTTTGGAATCATAAATAGTGAACACACTTGGCTGGAATCTGGGAGATCCGGGCTCGAATGCCAATTCGAAAAAATGACAATTTAATTATGAATTTCATCACTTAGTTGGACATCTTTGCACTCACGTGTGTGACTAAGTTCCATAATATGTGTTTTATTGCCATTACTTTGAATATTTCAAAATATTTTTACAAACTCTATCCATGAAACTGGTTTTTTCGATAAGAAAGACCTCGTTATTGAAAACATTTGAGTTAAGAGAGCGGAAACTGTTAAGTATTACGTGTTTAAAATGAAGCTCACTGAAGGGGAAACAAAAATAACCCCCAGAACTTAACAACCTTCAATGTCATGATTTATGTTTTTAATTTATATTTTACGATTATATTATTCCATTGATTGATGGTGTTTTTCTCTGCTTTGCTCGCCATACCTATATTGTGGGTAGAGTAAACATAAAATCTTCAGAGAGGGTAAAATATCTTGAATTTACCTTAGCATCTGATATATCGTGCGCATTACACATACAGAACATATGTGGCGCAACATAAAGAAATTAGGTTTTGTTAAACGTATAATAGGAAGGTCCTCGGATGAAGAAGTCAAAGAGAGATGCTACTTCGCTCAGGCTAGGCCACACCTCGAATACGCCGTGAGCATTTGGGACCCTGGTTAAATAGATTTAACCAAAAAAATTAATAAAATACAAAGAAAAGCAGCGCGCTTCGTTAAAACTGCTACGAGCGTACATATAGTGTTTCACAACTTTTAGAGGGAATGAGGTGGGAGCCCCTAGAGACTCAGAGGCTACACGCTAGGCTTAGTTTGCTTGATAAATTCAGAACTCAGAATTTCAGAGCGACTCAGAGAATATTATCATGACTCCTTACTACATCTCTAGGTCTGACAGATGCGATGAAATAAGAGAGATACTCTGCCAAACAGATAGGTACAAGAACTCGTTCTTTCCGCGAACAATAAGCGACCACAATAAAATTTTCGCTCCAATAAATACACTCCTATAATTCATTTCACCATTTCATCTTCACACAGCTGGTGACCTAACACCCTCTGCCACATGCCCAAATGGCTGCTCGCGGGGTATTTTGTAGATGTAGATGAGATATGTGATTTACTGTAGATAATTAATCGGTATAAAAGGAAGCAAAATGAAACAAAAGTAATAATGTTTAATGATGCGTTATCGAAATAGATTCTTCAGAAACGTAAAAACGGGAAATTGTATGTAATGATTTTCTCGGGAAGATTCCAATTTACTTTCTCATTATTGAACGTTATCGGGGAAAGATCGTGAAAAGAGGACGTTATTGCAAAGCCATAGGTGGCGTAGTGTGCCATAAATTGCCTCCCAGTGGCCACTAACTTCTTAATCGAAGAAGGAGAGAGCTCGCCTCCTTTAGATATTGGCCTAAAGTGAAGAAGAAATGAAAGCCGCTTTGAAGGATTTACGGTTTACAGCTAACCCTCCCAACCCCCTGCTATCATCCAGTCTCAAGCTGGAAATGGCTGCAATTTTCGCTACTCATCTTTTTCTCCTCTTGCTCTCTAGTTATTCTACTCTATCTATTAGATATCCTTTATCCTAGCATGGTATTCTTTATTCTTTTACTAACTACGTATTCTTTATTCATCTAAGGTATCCATTATTCTCCCTAGGTATATATTATCCTAACAAGGTAACCTTTTTCCGAACTAGAAACCTTTAATCCTAACTAGGTATTCTTTTTCCTTGCTTGGTACCCTTTATCCTAGCCAGGCATAATTATCTTCAAATCATAACTAGGTTATCTGACAATCTTTTAAAGATTATCTAGTTATGATTAAGGATGCGTGATTAGGAATAATGATACCGGGTTAGAAGACATCAAATGTTGTTATGATGTAGGTTACCTATTACCTATTTCCAATACTCGTATTCGTACTCGTATTGGCGGCTGCCCTCGAGTTTGCTGAAGTGGGTTTCCATTATCCCGCCAAACAAAGTAGAGAAAATGCTATGCACTGGGGAGGGAATAAACTCTACTGTTGACTACCTTGAGGTTCAATTCGTTTACAATACATCTGCATTGCCGTATTTACTTTGAGAGATTTTCCTTGCATTTTTACTTACATCCACTTATTTATAGATTTGATAAAACTTTTTTGCCGCCATAAGTTAAAAAAATGAAGTGGGAGAAAATATTCCTACTACAGGCTACTCTCTGTGACATCCACATGTCACCAATTCAGGAAATAAGCATAAGGTATCTATTATTCTAACTTGGTATCATTCATCCTTAATAGATATTCTCTACCCCTACAAGGTATCCTTCAAGATAACTAGGTATCCTTCATCCGTTCAAGGTATCCCTTATTTTTAGTACGTATGACTTATCCAAATGAGGTATCCTATATACTAACAAGGTATCAGTTATCCTAACTAAATATCCTTTACCATAGATTGGTATCATTTATCGTTACTGGGCACACTTTGTCCTAAATAGAAATCCATTATCCTGATTAGGTATCCATAGTTCTAATTAGGAATTCTTTATCCTAACTGCCTATCCATTGTCCATGATACTTATCCTTTATCCTATCTAAGATTCCGTTATCCTTACTAAATATCCTTTACCATAGTATTATTATATTATACGTTATCCTTACTAGGTGTTCTTTACCCTGACTATGTACCTGCGGTGACCTTGGCCGGCGACTATCATGGCAGCGATGTCATGCATTCGACACGGCAACAAGTCAAGCATTCAACGCGGCCGACAAAGGGCGACTCCAACATTAGAGGCGCCAGTTGACGCGGCCGGCAATTCACCATTCCAGAACCTTCGAGACGCCGGAGAATCGGCGCGACCCTGTATATGTATATATACGAGTTGCGTGAGAATAAAGTATAGAGAGAGAGATTTCCTCACGAGAGCAAGGTGTAATCATTCACGCGAGTAACCAAAGGACCCCGCATGGTGGTGACCACCGCCGAAGCGCACGATGGCCGATGACGAAGATGTCCGCGTGAAAAATTTACTTCTGAGGCAACAGTGCGAGGCCCTCCAACAGCAGCTGCAACTGCAGATACAGCACCAGCAGCAACCGTTCCAAGAGCAGAGCTTCGCCCAAGTCGATCGTGTGGCCGTTCGCCTTCCACCCTTTTGGCCCGAAAATCCAAGTTTATGGATCGCGCAAGTAGAGAGTCAATTCGCACTACACCGTATCACATCAGACCCTAATCGTAAGTTTAATCTTATTATTTCTCAACTTGGACCTGGGTACGCGGCTGAAATTCCCGATGTTATTACAAACCCTCCGGCCGAAAGGAAGTTCGAGAAACTTAAAGCGGTATTGGTTACTCGTATATCTGCGTCGCGGGAGGAGCGGATACGCCAGCTACTCACGCAAGCCGAAATGGGGGATCGCAAACCATCCCAGTTCCTGCGCTACATGCGTGCTTTGGTTGGAGCGGAAACCATACCGGACACCCTACTGAGGACTCTTTGGAGCGGACGCCTGCCCAACACCATCCAGACGATAATAGCAACGCAGCAGAATCTTCCCCTGGATGTCATCGCCGACCTGGCAGATAAGGTGTTCGAAGTAATTTCCGCGCCACAAGTCGCAACCGTGAGTACCTGTACCACTGATGTTAATAAGTGCCTCAAGGAACTCTCTCAGCAAGTCAATGCCCTTACTACTAAATTGGAAAAGCTATGCCACGAACGCTCAAGATTTAGGAGTCGAAGTCGCCCTCCCAAAGACAATGTCTCCCGGCATAGATCCCCTTCACGGCCACCAAAGCCAACCACCGACGGTACCTGCTGGTACCACAGACGTTACGGCACCGAGGCAAGGAGGTGCACCACTCCGTGTGAGTTTTCCCCCAAACGCCCCCGGCAGCCATCCATAGCGGCGTCGTTTGACTGCCACAACAAGTCGCCACAACGCTTGTTTGTAATAGATCGGAACTCGCAGCGCCGTTATTTAATAGACACTGGCTCCGATCTCTACTTTTTTTCCCGACGACTCCTTCGAGAAAAACGCCCTAAAACAAGTTAAAATCTATCAAGCTAATGACTGTATTATTTCCACTTACGGTACCGTCACTGCCAACCTTAATTTTGGACTTCGACGGAATATTTCTTTGGCGTTTTGTCGTCACTGACGTGGCAGAACCTATCCTCGGAGCCGACTTCCTCGGACATTACCATCTCTTGCCTGATATTAAATACGCTCAGCTTATTGATGGTGTCACTCGCCTCTCCTGCCCTGGCTTACGCGCTTCCTCTATACAAAAAAGCGTCAAAACCATTACTGGATCATCTCCATTTCATTTTACCTTAGCGGAATTCCCTGATATTCTGCGCCCCCAAGGAACGCCACGTGAGGTCCACCACAGGACGGTTCACTTCATCAAGACTACCCCGGGACCGCCAATCTCTAGCAAGCCACGACAACTCGCTCCGGAACGCCTCCGCGCAGCCCAGGCCGAGTTCGAGCTCATGATTCAGGAGGGTACCGCTCGTCGATCTAAAATCCAATGGTCCTCGCCACTTCATATGGTGCCAAAGAAAGACAATGGATGGCGGCCGTGCGGCGACTATCGCTCACTCAATGTTAGAACCATCCCCGACCGTTACCCTGTGCGCCATATTCACGACTTCACCCTGCGACTTCGCGGCTGTACCATATTCTCGGTAGTAGACTTGGTAAAGGCCTACACACAGATTCCAGTGGACCCATTGGACATTCCAAAGATGGCAGTAACCACGCCATTTGGATTATTTGAATTTCCATTCATGCCGTTTGGTCTTCGAAACGCCGGTCAAACGTTTCAACGCTTCATTGATGACTTTTGCTTCCCATATATTGACGATACTTTGGTCTTCTCACACGACCCTACCGAGCATGAAGTTCATCTCCGCACCCTCTTCCGACGCCTGGCCGACTATGGAATAATCATTAATGTCGTATTCGCATAAGGTATTCTTTACCCTGACTATGTACCCTTTATCCTAACTAGCTTATCTCTATCCTAAACAGCTATCATTTATCCTTTTAAGGAATTCTTTATCCTTGTCAGGTTTTCTTTATCATCACCATATATGTTTTATCTTGATTGTAAGATAAAACATATCTTCAGCATCACAGTAGAATAAGTATTTAGTTTTGAAAGTTTTCGGTATTTATTTTAAACTGTTGTGGGATCATTTTGATCTCAGGGCATGTGTAAGAAAAATTACCCTGTTCCATTTGCAGTGCGTTCCGGTTTACAGGCAGTTATTTGTATGAAGTGACGACTGTCTTTGGACACCGTGATAATGGCAGAATATAAGATGGTCAAGGAAATTGCTTCTATTTTCCACACGCTCTGAGACGACGACCGGGCATGAGGAGTTTGGGAAAAGTTTAAATTTAATGTACAAGATACCTAGTCCTGAGAAGGGGTACCTAGTTAAGCTATAGTATGCCTGAATACGATGCATTAGACCTCGTTCGACTCTAAGATTCCTTGTAGTAACAAAGGATATCTAATTCATTTAAAAGTACCCAGTTTGGATAAAGGATACCTAATTGGGATAAAAAATATCTATTTGGCTTGAAAGGCACCTTGTAAAGATAAAGGATACGTAGTTATGTCAATGAACACTGAGTAAGGAAAAATGATGCCAAATAATTTTTAAATTTTACTTGTTAGGATGGAAGTTACCTCTTAATGAAGAAGAATACCTTGTAAGGGTAAAGGATGACTAGTGAGAATGAAGGATACCATGTCAGGATATAGGATCGTTTGGAAGAAGGATATATAATTTGGGTTGAAAAACTAACTATGACAAACATTAAGTTAGGATAAGGATCCCTATTGGGTTTGAAGTATATCCATTAGGTAAACAAGGATACCTAGTTGTTTTAAGTGCTACCTAGTTAGGATATACGATACCTAAACAAGATGTGTGAGAGAAAAATTACTCTGTTCCATTTGCAGTGCGTTTCTGTTTACAAGCAGTTATTTGTATGTGATTAAAACTGTATTTGGACACCGGGAGGCAGAATATTAGGTGATCAGGGAATTTGCTACTATTATTCTTGTTATTATAAAAGAATGCCTAGTAACAAGGAAGATTAGTTAAGAAGTATTAGTTATGATTATGGATCTCTAGTTAGGATAAAGGATAGCTTGATTGGATTCAGTGTACATAGTAAAGATACATAAAGATACAGTGTACATAGATAAAAGATACTTACTTAGTATAATGAACTGATAGTTAGAATAAAATTTAATTTACTAGCGTAATGGATACTTAGGTAGTAAACATTATATCAAATTGAGATACATGTGATCTCTGTAAGTTTTCCCAAATATAGTGTTCAATTTCATAGTGTTAATTGCTCTTAATGTCCACTTAATTCGAAGGGATAGATTAGTGGCTTTCCTCTTCGAGACTCACCCTCAGTGAATCCTTCCCCATACATTTCATTCATCCAATTCCTGAATCCCTCGGCCATAAATAAGTTGGAAGTCACTCGAGACTTGCACGCCCGTTATCTCTCTCTTTCCCTCTCTCCACCTCCATATCCGTATCGACCCAATTTAAACGCTTCGGCCGCTTTTCCGCCGGTCATATTCCCCATCCTCGTGTAGGAGGAGCCGGAAGTGAGGACAGAAAGCCCATATATCTCTCCTATTGAATCATTAACTGTGATCTATATGCACCCATTTTCATGATACTCCTGCTCTCATTCATTTTTGTAAGCACTGTTTCAACGTTTAAACTGTTTTTGCCATAACTTCATCCTGGAATATATACTTAATATTTGGGTACCCATACTTTTCGTCAAAATGTCACATCTTTTTTATGAAAGAATCGATGCGTAATAAAGGTATGTTCTTCTGGCATCACTCACGTCAGGAATGGGAACAAAATGCAAAATAAGCATCATCCCTGAGGAGTTTTGCTGCAATGGGGAAGATATTTTTTTTTCTCCTGCCACGGGTAATCCCGAAAGAACAGTCCTTTACGAGCGTGAATTGTGAAATTTTTTATAGCCTAATGCTCATCAATAGATTTTTCTTGTCATCAGAAGTCATAAATGCCAGTACACTTTACAGGTGATGCCATAAGTCGGCGATACGCGTCGCACCGTTCAAAATAAAATTCTTTGGAAAAGTACTAAATTCTATTCTTTAAGAAGATTGCTAGTATTGGTTAGCCACAGCCCGCAACCCCGCCCTCACGTTAGCCATCCGTTTCATTGTTATATCAGTCATAAGTCCCAAGGCCTTTGTATTTTGTTTGAAGTCATACATAATTGGTCTTCCTCTGCATTTCTTTCAGTTTGTCTTTCCTTCCATTTACTTTCATGTATAACTGGATGGTTGTAGAAATATGCGTGCAGCCTGCTTGACACTGCTTCTTCACGGAGCCTTCTCTTCAACTTATCGAAGTACATAAATGTCCATTAGACATTTATCGTTCTCCAAGAACACCTCGTTTTAACTGATTTCAAATTTTCCATTCCAAGGCTTTAATCGTTCATATTTCACATGTTGATAAAGAATACTGCGAATACATATTTTTACGAGATTCTCCGCTGTGCTTAAATGTTTCCTCTTTTGAATAAGATGTACATCAGGAAATACGACAAAGAATATGCAATTGCGTAGAAGAAACTTTTCACATGTATTGGGACCTGTTTTTCAAGACTTATAATTACATCAAAAGAATGATACCCAAGTAAATTTCATAAAGCCCAAGCAATGACAGGAAACTTAAGAAAGATGGCATTTTCTTGGAGGACTTTCAGAAGAGAGATTTGAGGGCAGAGAGAAAGGTACGAGTGTTTTTGAAAGTTAGAAGTGTATTTGAAAAGAGCTTAAAAAACTATAACTGAGTAAAATGTTACAATTACAGGACAGATAAATCCTTGAGTTAAGACTAAGGTGGTATATTTTTTTTTAATTTTCTCCGGCTTTTCATAAAGTAAAGCCTTTCCATTTATTGCATAATTTTTTTCTATATTTTGTACCGACCTGACCTGAAATGTGTGCGTTTCTTGATATTTCATTTCATGTACTCACTGTTATTTGAATAAACCTCACTGCTTTTTGATACGCTTTTATTTATTTTATCTCGCTCACTCTTTACCTAGGTATTTTTCTTTCATTTTACGAATGGTATTTTTCTCTTTTCCGCGGTATTAAATCGTTTATTGCGTGGCTATTTTTAGGGTCCTAAGAAAACAGAACTCCAAAACACAAGGGGAGGTTCGTGACCAAATAGATCGATGGCGACGATGAGAACGATACCCGCCTTTGTTCAGCCGATGAAGGAGCAAATTTATTACTGAATCTCATTCGTCTCCATATCTTACTCTTTTGCAGTCACTTATCCTTCAACCTGTTTTACAAAGTCGATTGCTTTCCAATAATACACTCATTGACATTTCGTCACTTGAACTTTCATTTAGTCATTCTAATTTATTTCTCCTAATCGACACTTTGTCCACAAAACTTCGTTTCTTTGAAAATGCTTCATAGACTATTCTTCTGCTTACTCTTAAATGGTTGAAATTAATACATTCCTCATGTATTACAACGCGCTTTTCTCTCGGACTTTGAATGTACTATACATTTGATATCATTCTAACCATAGCAGGTGAAATACGTCGAATACCGCAAGAATAATTTGTCCTGAATCGGGAATGGAACCTTGGACCTTTGGTTTGCCGGACCAGTGTGCACACCACTACAATATCCAGGCTTATGGAATGTGATTGGCCGTTCATATGGCTGAGCACGGCACAAGTGCTGGAGAAGGATAATGTCGCTTGGTGGTTGATTCTTTGAGGCCCTCTCCTCCCTTGCGTTGCCACCTTGGATGGACCGCAAGAGTAGACTATACAAAGCGAATGAGAAAGATCTAGTTCCATTTTATCCATCAAAATTGCCACTACAATTGGGAAGTCCGGATAGCCTAGTAGTCTGCGAATTGGTCTGGCTAATCAAATCCTGGTCCAGGTCGAATTTTTCTCGGGGCAATTTCAACGTATAATATTAATTTAATAATTGTTACTTAACATTATTTTGAACAATTTACTGTTAATTTACATACGTTACATACTTTTGTCCCATGTAGGTGCTTTGTAAGAATTGCGACTGTTACTCGGCGCCAGCCTTGTTTCCCAAGGCTCTCCCGTTATCGTCTTGAACCAGATAACCGGAACAAGTGCCAGTTCATCAAACCGAGTACTTCTTGTGTCAGTTTCTTGAGGATGTTCAAGGCTTCTGAGATAAATATCGATCTTATTGTGTGATGATTGTCAACGGTGATATCACTAATATTTCTACGGATATAGCATTCGAATTATATTTTACTTAAATATCGAAGTAATGAAATATTTTTTGAAAGGCGTAGATTGTAATTTGCGATAATCATTTGTGGCCTCTGAGGAAAGTCTAAAAGTGTAAGTGGTTGCAACCAGAGTGTTAAATTTGCACTAATATGTCGTAAAAGAAGAAGGAACCGAGGGTGGACAAAATTTCGCCGCGCGGCCGTCCGAAGGAGTCTGCTCTAATGGTTAATAGAGACTATTCATTGACAAAATTTCTCATGTGAAATAAAATAGAGTAAAACATCAGCACCACACGATTGCTTTTAATTCGTGAGCATTAAATCGCCTTGGGTGATTAACGAACTGTGCTGAGGCTTTTTATCCGTTTCCGCATGACTTGGCGTGAACCCTAAAACCATGCTAGGGCTGTTTCTTGCATAGAGCCCCCCACTTAGTATGGAATAAGGAGAGAAATCACGTGTGAACCATCATTCACTTTAACATCGGCAACGCAACTGGAACCACGGGAAGATGAGCTGCCCTCTCCTATTCTACTGAAGGATGATCTCCTTGACCACTCCATGAAGGTATATAGAGTGATTGCGAAAAGTAGCCTCAGTGCCTGCACGCAGATCCAGATATTTTAATTATGGTCGACCTCGTGTAGATGCTCTTTCCAAAATGAAATCAGCGATTTGAGTAATGACCAGGAGTGGCCAAGCAGTGAATTCGAACTTATTCCATCTATGCTTTACCAGGGGAATCTATTAAAATAAATCACTCTTTCTGTTTATGAAAACCTGGAAAAACATTAAATTTAATTTTCTCAATCAAAATTAACTTTGTCACCTTCAGTGATGTGAAAGGTCTGATGATATCTTTGAGGATATAGAATAGTTATTACTATATTCCGCGTGGCTGAAGATTTTTATAGTCTTCTCAAATCAAGCTTCATACCAGTTGTGCTTCATATGAGGAATGAACAACCGTCTGGTTTACAGATAAGGCTTCTTCGGGGCTTAGATGGAGGTTGATTCCTTTTTTTAAGTTTTCCGCTGCGTTGGTTCATGTTGAGGACAATACTTCGGCCTGTTATATGGACCTGAGGAAGCCAGCAGGACACCCACGAAATATCGTCCTCAACATGAACCAACGCGGCGGAAAATCCGAAAAAAGGAATCAACGACCGTCTGGTATGTTCATGCTGCAAATATAAAGGAGAGAGGTACGAAAACTGAGCTTTTTGAACAAAAACAGCCTTAAAGACCATCATGGCACATATTTGAAGATTTTAAAGGTTATTTCCACCGTATTTGAAATGCAGTTGAGATAAACTAGTTAGGTATAGAGATCGTTGAGTATTGCTGTTTCCCTTTAAATTGGGACAGTCGTGATAAATCTTCACCTTACTTAAAGGAAAATTTGGTTTGACAAAAGGTCGGACTATCTTGAGTCTTGAGGATACGTCATTTTCCGGAAAGTGGGGTTTTTCTCGGAGGAGGGTGCGGAGTTCATCTTTGCCTCCCCCAACCCCCACTTACCCTCCCCTGTCTCCGGCCAAAAGGGAACTCGGCTGACAGAGGGTCTAAAATGAATTCACCCAAATCCATATCCATTCGACCCCCAAGAAACCCATCCCGTCGCCCAATTTACCGGAAGGGCGGACACCCATGCGACCGAATAAAAATCCCCCTTTTATCCCGCCCATGTTCGGGGTCGCTCTTCTCTTCCCTTTCTCATCTCTCCATGCAAGTCTCGAGTCCTCTCATATCGTCCTCCTCTTCCTCCATCCCGAGGCGAACCGACAGAGACGAAACGAAAGGCGACCATGGTTTTCGCTTTGCAAGTCCCATAAAAAAAAAGCCACGAGGCCCTGGCCTTCCACATATCCCCAGACCGCGCATCCTCCCACTCTGATGTCTTCCAATTGATCCACGAAATCCTCTTCTCACCCAATGCACACCCTCCATTCTCCCTCGTCTCCTGAAGCGTATACTTGCAGAATGGTGCACGCAAGGGAATACATTTTGGTCGAACACATGACGACTGAGTTTTAAGGCAGTCCGAGCGAGATAGTTCCCTAGTCATAATAGAGACCATATTCGAATAATACGTTTTAATATCACCAGCTGCAGGACACATCAATTTAATATTTCATTATTAATGGTGCAATTGTAGAGTTTTATATAACAGAAATTGTTAATAATTAAATGAAAATATCTAAATAAATCTTTTACTTGACTCATTTTTTTCGCGCGGTGCGTTTGAAACTCCTTAAAAACGGAAGGTTTTTTGTGATACCGAAGAACCTACTGCGGTGACAATATGATTAATTTTCAAATATTGTTGAGAAAACATACAAAATACACACTGTTAGTTTTTTTACGATATCTAAGTGTTAGAAATACCTCATTTTGTAAATGTCTCTCTGGAGTGCATGCACGTACCATTTCCCATGTAAAAGGGCTGGCATTTTCTGGCAAATATCTCCGGAAATAATGTGGTAAGGGGTTGAATTTTTCGTCTCATTGGATAGGCAAGATGCTTTTCTATAAAATGAGACCAAATTCATTGATTTCTAAGTGAAATGATATTTCCCTCGGACTGTCTTAATCGTGGCGATTGGGAAGGAGAATAGAAGTTCAACATGTAATTGATATGTATTTATATTTTCTACAAATACGCCCTCACGTACGTACCGAATGAAAATTACATTTTGATATTAATATGCATAATATTATTTTAGCTACGGCAACGTGTAATTCCCAGGTCAAGGAAAAATGAAATCCGATTCATAAATAGCCTCACGTAAGTTTTATCAAGGAGGTTACATAATTTTCCGTGAATTTTTCCTGCGGGAGTTTTTTGGATTTTCTTATCTTATTTAATGAGAAATTTTTTATATGCATAAGTATTTGTATATATTTGTAATTTCCACGCATATACGATACGATTTAATGTGTCTATGGACGGGTAGCCTCAGACAATCAGACCAGTTTTAAGTATTCTGTACTCCATTCATCCTAATAATTCTTTCTCGGTGGAAGTTGGTAATGGAGAATTAATTGTTTTAGATTTGACGATTTCCCTCAAAGATAAGAAGCATCAAATGGCCATCTACAGGAAGGACGTTTACGGATGTCAATATCCCTCATGACTCAAACCAGCATATTTCTCACAAATTAGCTGCTTTCCATTCGCTTCTGTACCGACTGCTATCCATTCCCTTGACAGAGGCAGAATTACACCGAGAAATAATCACAATTAAAATAATAGCAATAAGAAATGGATATGAGGCTTCCCTCAAAAACAAATGATTACCGAAAAACAACGAAAATTTTCAATTACAATGTCAACCTGCCTTACTCCAATTACTCCCTCAGAGACCAAATGGAAAAAAGTACCGTTCCTGAAAAATATGTCATGTAAAATTCGTAACATATTGAGACGAACCAATGTCAATATATCCTTTTATAATTTTGTAACTCTTGGTCCTTTAGTTTTTAATTCCAAAGAAAAATTTAGTACTGAAGAAAAAAGTTGTGTACATTTTTTGAAGTGTGATACATAGGGCTGCAATTGTTTTTATGTGGGACAGACGGGACGAAGCTTCAGTGCATGGGCAAAAGAACTTTGAATTTTTTTATGAATTGTGACAAAAAATCTGTTTTCGCTAATCATTTAACAAATTTTAATCATGATTTGGATTTTTAAGTGAATATTTTACAAGTAGTACAAGTACAAAGGTGCCAAGCTGTATTTTATTGAGAACTTTGAAATTATGACGCACGCTAAGCAGTTTGGTTCCGATTTGTTAAGTGACTTGGTACCATTATACCATTCTCCCGTCTACCAAGTTCCTGCCCCTCCCATTCCAGAAAATATTTGGTTACGCCCACCTCCAGCCCGATTCACCCTTAAACTTTATCGTTGGTTATACTTCCTCAACCCATTCCCCTCCCTCCGCACCCTCTTCCGACATAAAATATATATACAAGGTCGCCAAAAACAGATTGCATAGTCCCTTGAGAATGACACGGAAGTGTTGAGAAACCGACCGTGCTCATTTCATTAAAGTTTTGTGTGGATTAAACTAAGTGTATTTATGTGCAAAATTCCACAGAGAAAAAATCATCCGCCTTGACCGGATGATTTTATTCTCGGTGGAATTTCGCACATTTGTGCATTGAGGGTGACTCCGTAAAAGTGGAACTCCGTGGCTAGTCCCGGATAGCTTAAAAAGTGTATTTATTTCATCTCAATATGAATTATAAATTCCACAAAGTTGGCTCGCAAAAGCCTCGTTACTCACAACGTACCAGTTTTATTTAAAAATTCCCTCTCAATTAAACTTTATGATTTCATGGTAACCCTATCATCCAGAATTTGCGTGTGTACCCATTCTGATCACTTTTAGTTCTGCGACTCGTCGCTTAATTGGGGGAATGTAGAATTACAAGCGAGTCCCCAGTCTCCCGTTGCCTTATTGCAGGGGAAAGGCATTGTTTAAACCGAGGGAATTGGGCGAAGAAAGATACAGGGATACAGGATGGAGACGAGGGATAAGATGGAAGGGCGAAGGCCAAAGGGAGAGGAAGAAAGGGTCGACCCACGCAACGTCCTAAGAATACCGGCGATGCTCTTTTGTCCTCTGTCCACCCGTCTCAATGTTTTGAAGCCACGGGGCGATGCCCTCTGGGTCTGTGTATTCATTAAGGCAGGCCTCTGTCAACTCCTTTCACGTAAAGGCAACCTATTCCGATCCCTAACAATTACACGCATACCCTCACACGACTCCCGCATGAGACGAAAGGAATTCATTTCCAGGAATTCAGTCCTGGAATACCCCTTCCCGCGATGCGTGCCCTTCCAAGGGGAATTGTGACCAGGGTTAGGATACAATGCGAGAGGGAGTCGGTACGAGGAATATCCACGGTCCGTATAAGGGGTCCACTTCAAGGAAACGTAATTAAAACCCTCGACGTATTTTGGTCTTCGAGGAATTGGCCGTGTATGTAGATGAGCGCTCATGCCCTTGAATAAAATAAAGCCTGCGTTTTATTTTAAACTGCCGTTTTCTTTTATCACATTTTTTCCTCTTGATCAAAGAGTTTAAAGCACTTAAAATCATTAAATACGAGGGTTGTTTTTTACGTAAGTACCACTATAAATTTATAAAAAAAGAAAGTATACTTTTTGTTAAAATTTTATTTTTGCATGAACACCTGTACCTTAATGTACTTTCCTACATAATTTCCACTAACATTAAGATATTTGTCGCATCGTGGAACCAGATTTTGAATCCCATCCTTACGGAAGTCTGCCGCCCGATTTGACTAACACTGTAAAACGGTCGTTTTGACCTCATCACTGACCACCAGCGCTGCCCACCCATAGATGCTTCTTCAAATGCAAAAGCAGTTGGTAGTCACTGGACCCTATATAGGGACTGCGCGAAGAAAGATCAAGTTGTTCCCAGCCAATTGATCCGATGAGATCTTGAGTTTGATTTGCCGTGCGTGGACGGGCATTGTCATGGAGCAAAACGATCCCCTTACTCAGCATGCCACTCATTTGTTTTGAATTCTGTAAAATTTCTAACCCATTTCTGTACCATTCCATCACTCATAATATTTTTCCATAATCTTCACTGATCTCAAGATGAACCTCAGCCGTTTTCACGCCTTTAGTACTGAAAAAACGAATCACAGAGCGTATTTTACAGTCGGCGGGATTCTCAATCGGCAGAGGCATTTCAAATACTCACAAACAAACGTAAACACGGTCGAATGTTTCATTAATGGCGTATGTGGTCTCCTTACAGATGTAGGTGTACAGCACGCATGCACCAAATGTTGACCGCAGCACTGCAGCGGTCGGATTTCAAAACGGTACTTACTTAAAAAAACGCCTCGTACTTAATTTTTAAAACATTCTTCAGTCACTGGGTAACATTCATTGAGTTTCGTCCGTTTTCTGTGCCTTTATCTTAACAACGAAAGAGGAAAAAATATATTTGTCAATAAACGTGTGAATAGCTCTCTCATCCCTTTGGCAGCTGAGGCAGACACTGGGAGCCCTTAATGTTTATAATTATTGTTACTACGCATATTTGAAGAGTAATGTCCTAATAAGAATATAGTTGAGTTCGTAGAGTTATGATGCAACCGTACAAAATAGTATCATTGTTTATCGCGTAAAAGAAGAAATATATAGATATTTTGCACGGCTAGGTTGTTATATTCAGATATTTAATGAAAATGGCGGCATGATAGCGGCAAAAAATTGTGGAATTTATCATGCTACTTTATCTTTCTGTCACAAGAAGTTTACTTCCAATTTCAGTTAAGTATTTAAAAATATATTCAGAAGTTATATTGTACGATGAACATGGATTATGGTGAAAATTACTTTAAAATAATACTTTCTCTAAGTTTAACTTTGAAAATGATGCACAATGATCAATTTTTTAATATATTATTTTAGCATATAATACAATAAATATAAAAAAGAGAATGGAATTGTTACATAGCAATCAGATATTTGATAATAAAGGCTGAAGGAATGGATTAGATTAGTAGCTCCTCTATTCTCATTTCCATCTGTTTTTACCCCCTTGTACCATGGGCCTCAGTTAATGCACGACATTAATGCTTTAGAGATCGCATCGTCGATCAAAACGAGTTGATGCAGAATATTTGAAGATTATGAACAAGGAGTAAGACTATCACAGTCATGTTTGACTCAGGCTCTTCCACAAAACAGGGGTTTTCAGTGTTGCTCTGCCCTCGGGCAACGGTTCTCCAACTTTTTCAGCCATGGAGCCCTTTTCGATGCAAAGCTGTCTCATGGACCCTAAGGGTATAGTTCTAGTGTTTAGTTCTATGCAATACATACATACCAATCACGACGTTCCCTTCTGGGGTAGGCAGAGTCACAAAGCTTCACTCATCAATACATATCTGTACACCTAACTCTGCCTCAATAATTACCTCCATACTGACCTCTCCTTGCAAACCTCATTTGCTTCATTTACCCCCAAATACACTGCTCCATACACGCCCTCCTGTATTTAAGACTCCTAATATTCCTCCTCCTAAGAATTTCCTCAATCACATTCAACCACAACTTTCGCGGCCCACCTCCACCTCTCACACCATTCATTCTACTCGCATATATCTGTTTCGTTATTCGACTCTCATCCATTCTCTCAACATGGCCAAACCAACGAAGAACACTCCTTTCATATATTTCCACTACTATAGCATCTAACTCACATTCATTTATTGCCCACTCATTCCTCACCCTATCCATCCTACTTTTGTCGCAAACACTCCTCAGATAACTCTATGAAATATGAGATATAGTACGCACTATACGTTAACTGGAGTACGATTTATAAGGTGTATATGCTAAAAATAAAGAAATCAATACTAATGAACGTGCGATGAAGCAGCAATCTATTTTTTGTTATTTTCATAATTTTCTTAAGTGCCCCGGATGGATGCCCTGAGAAACCCTGGTGGAACCCCAATGGTTCCGTGGAGCACAGTTTGGAAATCAATGATCAAAGGAAAACAGAAAAATTTTGTAAAACATAATGTTTAAGTATTCGCCGCTGTGTCTTCATTAGTTCGAATGAGGAATACACATTGCTTCAGCCAAGAAACGGTGATCAAATTGTTGGAAAAAATGCCGTCAACCACCATTTTATCGTTACGTTTATCCCTCTACTCAACCCAGGCACTGCGGGCTCTTATTCTGCCGACAGTTTCCTCCGAATTAACTGTTGAATGCCCAATGTCTTTCTTTCGACAACTTTTGATTTTTTATTTCCTCTGCCATTCACATTGTTCATCGCAGAATAAAAACTTTTATTGACGTTTGATCATATGTCATGTACTTTAAGTAATCGTGATTAAGGCTTACCTTAATTTCATCGTTCATCCCATCTCAAAAATTTAACTTGAATCCTTGAGGTAGCCATTTAGACTACCTCTGCTATTGGGGATTACTTACTTCATTTGCTGTTCGGGCCGGGACAGGCCTAATTTTAATTTTGTCCTCTTTGTTTTAAGCTTCTTTACCATTAAAACTCCCTCCCTTTTTACTCCCGTCCCGCCTTTTGTGCTTCATTTGTTTGTGTTTGTGCACGGCGGAGGAGGGCGCCAGTTTTTTTGGTACTAGTGTGTGCTTCGCGGAAGAGGAGGACACAGTAAAAATACACGGGACTTTTCGTGAAGTTAGTATCTTCGACGATGGGTCAGCTGACGGCAATTGGTGTGCCGAGAAAGTGGTGTGTGGCAGCGGGAGTAAGTCTTCCCTTTTTTATATTATTTTCTTTTGTCCTATTCCCACCCTGTTCCACCCACTTTGATTTCCTGTTCTCCTCTTCATTTTATTTTATTTTCTTCATTGCACCCACGCGTGAGGTCTGTCCCGGCCCGTTTAATTTACAATCGTTTATCTGATTCGAGACGTCAGCCCTGTGAGAGTACATATGCCTATTGTTCTAACAAGGAGACATCGCGTAACAGTAATTGAGGACGAAGACAAGACAATTGTTATCTTAAAGTGGAGTAAAAATGCCGGAAATTGGTAATGTCTTTACGCCCCATGTTCCCGGGTTCGTGAGAAAATTACTAATAAACAATATCGTCCCAAGCAAATACTTACGATTTCGCGCCTTTCGCCAAACGGCGGAACGGCCGAGGTGGTAAAGGCGCTAGCGCCCATTATGCCGGGTTGTAGTGGGACGACGCGGTTTCGAGGCTCATACCTGCATAAATTTTTTCGCTCGAATATACTTCGGAAACCACGAAAGATGCCAGATTCCGAACGTATAGGACAGTAACTACGGTTTTTTTTTCGTTTTAAAATTATTTTCTGGAATTTCTACTGCCCAGAGTGTTGTAGACAATTGTGGAGTTTCTATCATTTGCTCGGAAGGAGAGTTGGAGGAGAAAGGAGCGTCATTGGCGGATTATTTCCGATTTTGAAATAATTTTTGAAACTTTTGGAGACAGGAATGACTCCGATTAGATTATCCTAAAATAGAGTGGAAAATCATATATAACGAAATAATATACCGTACAATTTTTCCATGGCAATATTATTGTGGATAAATGCGTGGTATATACCTACATTTGTTCACTAAAAAGCATAAAAAGTTTAGTTAAATCTCAGATTTCGGCCAGGTGTTACGAAAAGCTACGGAGAAAATTCAAAATCACGATTCTCGCTCGATAAAAAAAACGGAAACCTGCAGTTACATTCCAATTTCTGTCCTGGTGTGTCTATTACTTTTAGGGTCGTATTCATAGTCGTTACCTGGGTGTCCCACAGGTGTGGGGGAACCCCTTGGCTTATAAATGGTATTCATAGTCGTAACCCAAGGGGATTGCCTTCCCCTAACCCTCCCCCAGACCGTCGATTTCCTGGGTAAGGCATGAAGCTTACCCAATGCTCTCCTAACGCAGTACTGCTGCCCATGCGTGGGACGAATTGATACTACTGTACTAATGGAAGTACACGATAATGTCAACAACTGTCCATAGTAACATCATCTGTTTACAAATACGGGTACTTATTGAACCGTCCTCGTATTCCTCACCATTTATGTTACATAAATATTTAAGTAATATTGTAAACATTCTCTCATATTCCTTCACTAATTTTTCATCAACATCGTGTAACAGTTTACTTTATTATTGTTTATAACGTGCTAGGTTACGGTGAAAAATGAGCATCGAAAATATCGTGAACCATTCAGCGGAACCATTCATATGTATCTTTCCGCGAGATTGTTGCCAAATCTCTTACCTAGGCGTCCCCTGTCTGAGAGTTTCCCAGGTAAGGTTTATGAATTGCTCAGCGTAGGGGAACCCTAGGTGTTACCTGGCTAGGGGTTACCCAGGTAATCCGTAGGAATACGACTATGAATACGGGCATAAGTTTCTTGGTCAAATTGCTTTAAAAGACACTTTTCGTCAACACGGATTCAAGGAGAGGATGTCTGTCGTTTGAGGAAGAGTCAGAGAGAAAGAAGAGGGGACGTAAAAGTGATTAAGGCGGCTCTAGCCTCAGGTTTACTCATTCCAGAAATTTCAAACTAAACCACAACAACTTTAAAGTGCGTTTTGTAAACTGAGATGAAAAATTATAAGGATTTCCAGGATATTTACATTGTGATTCATCCTTTAAAGTGGATATTTTTAGATGCAGGTTTTTATAGACATATCTCAGGATGGAGCAGAAACACTTCAGTTTGCATGAGAAAGCTTATTTAGGGTTTTGATAAGAACTGTTTATAAAAAGCGGAAAGTCCTGGGAAATTGAACAAAAATATAATGTAGGAATCTTCACCCTGATTTCTTATTAGCTTCTTTGGAAACTCTGCGGTAATTTAAGTCAAAATGCAGTAGTTCCATATAAGTGTCGCTGCAGTCGGCTCCTATGCCTGGAAAAATGGGGTCATTAAACATTTATTCGTAGAATAATTTGCATATTTCGTACCTGAATTTTGGATTTCGTAAAGTAAGCCGTTTCATCAGCGAAAGCGGTTTTTTTAGCAAATTAGTAAAAATGTGTAATTCGGTAATGTTTTTGAGCCACATAGGGCAGAGCCAACTTAAAGGTGCATTCTGGGTTTTAATTTTTTCTTTTTCTCTCGTACGAGGAGCGAGGGGTGGATCGGTCAGAGAGAGTGTAAGGGAGGGGGGCCGGAGATTAATGCCCGCATTCATGGTCATATTCCTAGTGGTTACCTGGGTATCCCATAGCCAGGTAACATCTAGGGGTTCCCTACGCTGAGCGATTCATAAACCTTACCTGGAGACGCCTGGGTTAGAGATTTGGCACTTATCCCGTGGACAAATACTTATGAACGGTTCCGCTGAATGGTTTTCGATGTTTTCGATGCTCATTTTTCACCGTAACTAAGCACGCTATAAACAATAATATAGTGCTGAATGAATTTTGATGTTTTCGATGCTCATTTTTCACCGTAACCAAGCACGTTATAAACAAAAATATAGTGTACAGTTACACCATGTTGATGAATAATGATTGCAGGAATGTGAGAGAATATTTACAATATTAATTAAATATTTTTGTAATATGAATGGTGAGGAATACGAATATGGTACAATAAGTACCCGTATTTGTAAACAGAAGACGTTACTATGGAAAGTTGTTGATATTATCGTGTACTGCCATTAGTACAGTAGTATCAATTCGTCTCACACGCGGGCAGCAGTACTGCGTTTGGGAAGCTTTGGGTAAGCTTCATGCCTTACCCAGGAAATCGACGGTTTGGGGTCCACAGTCCCCTAGGGTATTGACTATGAATACCATTTCTGAACCAAGGGGTTCCCCCACACCGAGGGGACACCCGGGTAACGACTATGAACACGGCCCTAAGACCAAGATGGCATCTGTCCGGCGTCTGGTCTCTTTCCACCGAGATGGCGTCACCGTCGCTGCTACTCCTCATATATTATTCCGCGTCCGTACAATCCACGCTGAGAGCAAGACCATTCATCCACGCGACCCAATTTCCATCATCTATCAATTTCTCCCTACGTGATAGCTTTTTTGCCATGTGGCGTAACTGTCAATTAAGGCATTTTCTACCCACGAATTCTAAATGTGCGTCCATCTATGCAGTTCAATAAACTCAGCAACAATTTTTCGAGAGACGATATCGACTTTTCAAACTGAAATCTTGTTTTTTTTTTAATCATTGGGATGATCGACGATCATGGCCTGTGTTTTTATAATGCACATCTCAACTATAACATTTTTATTTGCTATAAAAATGTTGCACTTGTTTATCCATGCATCCCATCTCCCTCTCATTTCATACCAGACAATACTGAGTCACATTAGAAATTAATAATTTTCTGTTACCCTGTAATTTATTTGCATACGAATTTTTTTGGTATAATAGGAAAAAGTGTTTCGTTTTATTTTTTTACAGTTATTATTCAATGAATGTTCGCGGTATGTTTGGAAAAAGGTCATGATTCATATGACTACGTAGCCATGGACCAATTATTTCGTTTTTACCATAGTTCTTCTTTCCTCGGATGTTTGATTTTGATGCCCTTCTGCTGAATAACCGGGAATAACTCAGGACCTCTTCTTTTTCTATTGCGATTTCGAATAATATTCTTTCATGTTACCGCACGAAACAAACCTAGGGGAATAACGAATGAAGTTATGACAAATTCAATACTTTCAGCCTTAACCCGGGAGAGGGCGCGCGGGGTGTAATTGACACCCCAAGGTTCTTCTTTGATACATTGTATGTCCATCGATGTATCTACAATGTTGCAAGGTTTCGTACCTTGAATTCTCTTACATTCTGACGAATTTATTCAGTATTCCATAAACATATCATTTCGCTTCGAAATCGGAACGAGTCAAAGCGGTCTGGGGTGTTGACTACACCTCACGTGCGCCCTTCCGCGTTCCTCTTAGGAATCGTCGGACTGCCCCCGAGCTGTTTTCCTGCATCAATACTGCGTCCATAATGGTAAGAAATGTCACTTTCTAATGCTTCTGTTTCAATACACTTCAACTCTACTTAAAAATTTTCAGTGATATTTGTAAATAATCAAGTTTTATATTATAATTTCAATTGAGAAATTCGACCATTTTTTTATTTCAAAATATAGAACTTGCAAGCTCTGATCGTGTTTTTTTCTTATTTTTCATGTAGAACATCATATTTAGAAGGTTTAATAAGAAACTCCCTGTCTTAGAAAACACGAGTTGATAAGGTAACGTCAATTATTTTTACGAGTGCCAAATATGCTGCAGAAAAGACTTCTGTTGAATACTTTTCTCCCGACCTCAGGTTATTAGTAATAATGTAAAAATAAATGCATAGCGTGTTTGTACGTGGCATGTAAGTAACTAGGGGCTTTCAGAACCTCAAGGAATCGCAAAACTATATCAACTCTTCTATAATTTTAAATGTTTATCTGTATGTGTATGAAATAAATTATTCATAAGAGAGATCCATTTAAAAAATGAGACAAAATACCATATTTTTTCAAGGAAAAAGATTTTTAAAAATACTTGCTTTAGGGTATCGATGGCACCCCGCGCGCCTTCTAACGTTACATTTCACCGAGCGCTCTCTCCCGGGTTAATTAACTTTATAAAACTATGGAAAAGTTTTACAAAACTGAAACTATTGAAAGTTACGACCTTAAGAATCTTCACGTCAGATCTTTCCCCAACTCTCCTAGCATAGTATCCCTTCATACTTAGAGGACCTTGGGTCTCCTGTATAGATTCTCAAAAAAAAGTTGGGTACCAGAGTGAAAGTTCAGCATAAAAAAACTTACAGAAATGATTTTGTGCTGATTCCGTTGACGATATCCGACTGGGAGTCACTCCTAGATAGGGAAAATGTAGGAAGCCGCCGGATAAGATATTGCGTAGGAATGGAGGTGACTCCAATTTTAAAGAGCGGGTATTGGGAGGCTGTACGCTATCTTTCAAGAGTTAAAATTCGAAGATGGTAGTTTTCTATCTATTGTAATAGTGGAAGAAAGGCAATGTTCTCAATATTTTTACTCACAGAATGGCCAAAGGATAGACGGGTAAAAATGTTTGGCTTTTAGGGTTCCTGGAAACTGACTGGAATAGGAATGAGAATTTTAAGATTATTAGCGTGCCAACTAGAATTAGCCATAACTCATAAGCCATTACAAAGATATAGGATATTACTTTGGCTAATATTATAACTATTAAGGGTAATAATTTGCTGGGAAACTGGAAGAGTTTGGTCGAAATTGTCGATTCGTATTACTTCGCGCTGCTATTCGATAGATTTAACAGAAGAATAATATTGCTGTGGGATGCAGTGAAAGAAGGAAGCCCTCCTTTACGGAATAAATCTTTTGTTGAAACAGTTCCACGTTATTGGAGTGTTTAACATCTTGTCTCACTGCAGACGTAAGTCGCTGTGTTCGATGCTAATTACACTGCACGACGACGACTGGCGTCCATCCAAGATACCTTACACAAAAGGGAACATGTTAACACATAAGCTTTCAATAGTACTGCTCAAATTTTCATGTTTATCTGGATCATACCCTGCGAGCAACCTTAAGAACATGGAAAAGGGGTCAGTTATCACCAACGTGATTTAAATTATATCCTGTATTAATTTTTCTCCGCAACTACACAAATGCTCAGAGATACAAGAACCACACCGCATTTATGATTGGCATTGCATTTTACTGTATGTAACGGTAGTTTGATATGAGTTACCTATTATTCTACAGAGAGTTTGATATGTTTGACTACATCAGATGCCAGTAGGAATGTTCGCAAAATTGGTGACGCTGTGGTTTTGTTCATTTATGTTCTCCTATTCATATTCTCGACTTTTTTCGGAAAGGAACGTATTAATCCAAAGGGAAAAAGTCTGCTTTTTTTCGTTCATTTATTTTACCGTTTAAGAGGAGAAGGGAAGTGAAGGGCAGCGTCTTCGTAAAGCGGAGGCAATTTGAAAGGGATTCTTCCCCACGAAAGAAAAGGAAACTCGGACCATATCATCCCAGACCGCTCATTCCCTTTCGCAAGTTCCCTTCGTCACCAACTTTCGACTCTTTGCGTTTCCTTCTGCTTGCTATGCATACCTTCTCGCCAACTCATTTTCCTCCTCGCCTTCCATTCCCTCCTCCTTGCCATTCTCCCTTCCATGCTTATGCCTCTCGGCCGCAATTGCTTTTCTCGGTTCTCGATTCCTTTGCTGAGTCCCTCATATTCCTTGTGCCTTTACTTTGTCTCCCTGTTGTTCCTTCTCATGTTTCCTAGTTAGAAATTGGCTAGTCGATGACATGGTTTCATTCAATAAACTATTTTTTTAAATTTTGTTATATCATATTTATTTCTACAAGATAACATCATTATCTAAGTACCATGGAAACAAATGTGTCTTCCATGTTTATTTACGGTGTCCAACAGTCGATAAACGTGTATTTGGCAGACGGTTGTGAAAATACAAAAGTATTTGAATGATAGTTTTACTCAGTGTGCTATTTAATTTTAGATTCGGCGTTACCCATATTCGTTTTGAATTTCATAAAATACTTTTGGACACAGTTTTTACAGTATTTTTGGTTAACATTTGGGAACACCACCAACGACTGCGCCAGAGTAGATAAACTCTTCTTCCAATCTGATAAAATTACTGTTTCTGACGCTTGATGATATTGCAACTAAGTTGACTCAAATTAATATGCTGAATGTAGAGTGATTTTTTCAAAAAGCGTCGTGTTAAGAGGAATTTTACGCCAATTTAACATAGTTTTTAGCTAATTACAGGCTATATGAGAGTGCCAAGTATTTCCCTGCATTGTGAGAATCTCTATGATCAAATGCTAACATGTAGTGATGATTATTATGAACTATGTGATTATAACGTATATCGGTAGAAGATCAGGTAACTATTTATTTTTAAGATAAAGATTGAAACATCGATTAGTAGCAGTATGCCTTGTATGATATCATCTTCAAAATCAGCCGTAAATTTTATTACTTATGGCCATTGTTTGTGATTTAAACACCCGTTTTGACCGAAGGACACAGTGGCGTATTTTTTTATCTTACTCGTTCGACCCAAATATATTTTATTCGTGACCAGATATTATGTTCCAATGTATTTTTTATAGCCTCTCAAAGGGACACATTTAAACAACTAATGAAGCGCACATACATACATAGAGATATACCTATAAAGAAAATGCCTTTCTGGATGAGCAAAATCAAAAGAGCTTTACAATTAGCGATAGGCATAGGAAACTGGCTCTGTTTAATTAATATTTCCCAAACTGCCCCGTCCTTTCACGTAAGCGATATTCCATTTTCCTCCGTGACGCCTTCTTCCTTTCGCTCCGCTAACCTGTGAAATTCCGTGCTTCTCGTCCCTCTAGCTACTTTTGGGGTTAAGTACAAATTTATTTGCATTTTTTGCAATACTGTATTCTTCTATCGACCTCTTGCTTCATAAATCCGATTCAAAATATCGAGTATAGGTCAGTGTTAGTTAATCAAAAAATCATCTTTTGCCAACGTTTCGGAATTTAATGAATTCCATCATAAGGGCTTAGAATTTTTATACAAGGGAGCTGAATCATTACTTATACATATTGCGGTAAAACCTGCTATAGTCATAGAACTTTGAATAAAAGTCTCTTTTAAGAGACTTTCGGGACAATGCACATCATGATGATGTTCTTAAACTTTTATTAATTTTTTATTCAAAGTTCTATGACTATAGCAGGTTTTACCGCAATATGTATTAGTAATGATTCAGCACCCTTATATAAAAATTCTAAGCCCTGATGATGGAATTCATTAAATTCCGAAACGTTGGCAAAGGATGATTTTTGGATTAACTAACACTGACCTATACTCGATATTTTGAATTGAATTTTTTGCAATTTAATCGATACGTTTCCTCCAATTCGGCTAAAGTTCATGCAATCAAACCGAAGACTCGATCTCTTAAGACGTATAGGCAAAGTAAAGATTCAACGCCGCCGCTCATCGCCCGACATCGCGCGTAGTTGAAACATTCAGGATAGGAGGCCGAAGTTACAGCGCCCAGATCCGCCTGCGGTCTCTTATAGAGAACAGGTATCTGCGGAATTACTCCTAGAGTTGAATGAGCTGGCTATATCTTGGGGTTTTCACTGGCTTAAACCTGAGACCACTGATAAGAAGTCCAACGCTCGACCTACTTACTCTTCCTAAATTTCTGGGGAATAGAATTTTATCCTTCTTCATTTAGACGGAACCACAGCAGTAAGACGTCCAGCTGTCCCATGTCCTGCTAGATTTTCTAGCTGTGCAGCCAGAATTATTGTTGTATACCAATATTTTTCAGTGAGATCAATGATAACAATTTGCTCAAATTCTAGCTTTTATGAAGATAGACTTTTTTTAAATGAGTAGCTCTTCAAGGAGACCACCTTTATCGAGATCATCCTTTCTCATAACTAAAAAATCGTTAACCAAATACACTCGTATTAGGAAGCAGAGAGATCTTCATCGAATCGGTCTCAAGTGATGACTCAACTCGTGACGATGAGAGCCGGCCTTTTATGAATAGGCAGACACGCCGAGCAAAATAAAGTTCACCCGCATGGAAGTGGTGGATTTAGTGCATTTTTTCGATTCCCCTTGATATGCCGACGCCGAATAATACGACACGCTTCGCCAAAGGGTTTTGAAGAGTTCAGAGTGTTGGAAAATACTAATTGTTTGGAAAAAAATTTAACTATGAATCGATGCTCTTTCTTGGTGACTGCGGGGAAAATGATTCCAATTTGTAGTCTAACCAGTACAATTAATTTTCCATTTCAAAAGTATATTATTTACCTTTATTAAAGCACGAAAATTTATACTGTGCTATTTTTTAGGCTCTGGTTTTCTCTTTCTTAGTCTAATTTTTTATGTTAACCATGGTTTTGGCCGCGGAAACGCCGTATCAGGGTATTTTTAAGTTTGACGAAAACCTGAGACGATATATTTCACAAAATTGTTAAATTTTTAAAGATGAAATTGGTCAACATACTATTCGGAAAACTTTAGCTAAACCTTCGTAGAATTTTTTGACTACGTAGAAATATTAAATTATTTAAGAAACGCCCGTATTCTCCTTAAGTAAACGCTCCTTAAATTGTGGAAGGAAATGCAGCCAACTAATGCTTTATCGTTTTGTTTATCTCAGCACTTCTCTTCTTCAAGCTGCGGATATGAATCCCGACGGAAAGTCTTTCCTTAGCAGAGAGCGATCAAAAGTGCTGGGGTCCTTAAAGAGAGTCCCCTCAAACGGATGCAATCCTCGGCCAGCGCGCGCTATTCGCCCGAAAATAGCGTTTCCGTTCCAGAGGAAGCCACCAGTTCCTCATTCCTTAACATGAAGGAGTAAACAGGTGTGGGAGTTAAAGAGGAAAAAGATGTTACGAGAGAGGAAACGGCCGATCTCCTTATATTCTGTCGTCAGTATTTTGAGAAAGGAAAGGTACCGATTGGAGACTATTGAAGTCGTGAGATGCAATATCTCTTATTTTGATTGCTTGAAGCGATATCGAGATTTAATGGTTTTTGTGGATTACTCCACATCATCCGATATAAAATTAACAATTGATGTGAATAAAATATGCATGTGAGTTAAATATTTGGCATGAGTACAATACCCTCGTTTTATTTTCCAAACAAAGTTGAGTGAAATTATTGTTGAAGCTCATCTTTTTATCTCTAAATGTGAGAGTGCGATTGTGCGGTATTTACAACTACCAAACGACCGCACGTAATCACGTAGAACCTTGTAACAAGACTCGGTATGTCACTCAAAAGGTTTATGGCTACTTTCTGTTCACCCAATGGTCTCTGGTTCGACTTTAGACGCGTTAAAGCGTTTCTATAAGAAATACATGGAAAGGTCGTTTTTCAGGCATGAAGAGGTTTTTTTCTTTTGCACATTAAAATTAGAAATAATCGTTGCTTAAAGTCGCAACCAAAACCACTGAAAAGAAAAATAAATAAAAATTTTTATTCTTGCGATTTATTTCTGTTTTCCAACTGATTTACTTTTAAATTTTGAAAAAAACTATCATAAGATTGCTGAAAATTCAGCTTTTTTGGCACGCTGCATGCTTCACGCTTGACGACCGATAGCACTGTTGAATCCAAGCCTCGTATGATCTATAGGATCCATTAGAAGTATATTGTGCAATATATATATATATATATATATATATATATATATATATATATATATATTGATTGCTATTGACAGTACAAAATAAGTCCAATGTTTATCTTTCCCGTAAAATTCCAACGGCTACCTTCCATTCGTCATCTCAAAATGTGAAAGTGTGATTGTGCGGTCGGTTACAACTACCAAACCACGGCACGGAATGACATACAACTTTGTAACATGATTCATTATGTCACTCGAAAGGTAAATGGCTAATTTTTGTTTACCTGATGGTCTCGAGTTCGACTCCAGTCAAGTGAAAGCCTTTCCATAATTCTTTTGTATATTTAAATTTGAAATAATGGTTGTAATAAGTCGCGACAAAGACCATTGAAAAGAAAAATAAATAAACGCTATTATTATTGCAATTAATATTTGATTTCCAATTGATTTACTTTAAATTCTGGACAAATTATCATAACATTACAGAAAATTTAGCGTTTTTGGTGCGCTGTCTCCTTAACAACCGAATGCACTGTTGAAGCAGAACCTTATATAATCCTTAGAATGCATAAGAAATACATTGTGCGCAATATATATATATCGATATGTTTCGATTGCTTTAGATAGTTTCAATCACGTGACCGATTATTCAAAAAAGCTGTAGCCATGGTCCACCAACAAACTTTATTTTGTGCAACGGAATCCAAACATTGCTCGGAAATAGAAAGGCTTGAATAGGTAGAAGGTCTTCTGCAGCCAAGAGATATAGTACATCGAGAAATGACCTAACTACCCAACAACACGAGAAGAGACTCTTGGACCAGCGAGACAGAATGACAGCTTTGAGCATAAAACATACAGACGTACAAAGTTAAGATAGACTTCGGCGACAACCAGAGAGGAACTATGAGCTCATGAATCGCGAAACTGCACGACAACGCTCTACTCGAATGGATCGTAATCGTACGGCAATTCTTTATTCAAGGCGAAGGTTGGAAGTCGATTTGCAAAAAGCAGCGTTCAATTACAAGCCTGAAGTGGATTATCATTCACATCCAAAAATAATCATTTGTGATATGGATTCGGTTTGCCATAATTGCGACGCTAGAAAATTTTCTAATGAACCTGGAGGAATGTGTTGCTGCTATAGATAAGTGTCTCTGCCATCACTACGAGAATCTCCATAACCGCTGAGATGATTCACATGTGTAACAACGGAACAGTCCAAACATTTCAAGGAGAATATACGCGCGTATGATTCCTGCTTTAAGTTGACATCTTTAGGAGCAATCAAAAATTGTGCAAGAAACGAGATACATGCCAACGTTTAAAATTCGGTGCCAAATACATCACCAAGCACGGGTCGTTGCTACCCCTCAGCCCAATCAGGATCCACACTTTTTACAAATCTATTTCATGGGCGGTACTGATGCTGAGACTGACCAACTGTGTAGATACGTAGGAGGCATTGATCGTGACGTTGCTGAAGCATTGCAAGAGATGCTTCACGAGAAAAATCCTTGAGTAGAATTTTCAAATACGCTGTCTAACAGATGCCAAACGATGACTTTAAAATCGTCGAAAGAGCAGACAAGACGCCAGCTGGTAATGTAAAAAAAAATGTGATGGCTTCTGTATGTCGGTCTGTTACTCCATCACACAAAAACTACTGGACCGATATACCTGAAATTTAATGTTTAGATAGTGACCATATCTGATTGTAACATAGGCTATATTAAAAAGCCCTCAGGGCCCCCAAGGCTCCCCTGGTGGTCCACGGTAAACATTGAGTTCACTGCAGTGGTTTCTTTTTTTTGCTATACGTATAACAATTTTATTTTTTGCTTTTTAAAAGTGCTTTCACTCAAGATAGAGGACTGGGATTTTTTATCGGATGGCTGAATAAGTGAAGTTTCTAATTCTTTCAATTGATATTCCTTTACGCTTCGTATCTGCTATAAATCACGTTTTTAACTGAAAAATCTCAAATTTTCTATGAATTACGCCACTGCATATTTCCTTGACAACCAGAGATTTTATTTTCAAATTCAAATTTTCAAATTTTCAAATTAGACATTCACGCCTCTAGCATTTAAATATCACTGTTTCATACAGACCCATGATCGCACGTAGAAATAAAATCTGTATAAGAAGGGCCCAGAGTCACAAGGGCTCCATGATAGATTGCTTCGGGGGTTAATCGATAAATTCAATGCATATTTTCCACAAGTATACTCTTCAATGTCTATTCTACAAAGTCGCTCTGAATAGGAGGACGGCGTGCATATGACAGAGCAAGAGAACTGGAGGGACAAGGTGACCATCTATGAACCTGGTTGCTATTTAAGTAGTAATGAATCTCTGTGGCCCATTTTTGGGTTTCTCGTGCATGTAAAGTACCAACTGTCACTCATCTCTCTGTGTACCTAAAAAACGGCTAGCGTGTCTACTACAACGAACACAACGTACAAGATAGGCTGCTAACTCCTTGAATGACCACAGTGACAGTATTCTTCAGGCCTTGTGGTTTTCTTATAAGTTCTATGTTTTTCACTTCCACTGAATGTCAACGGATACCTTCCGCTAGTGTGCTGCTATACAAATATATAGATAAATTATGTCCAGGTTACGACCTCCCGAGTTAACAAATGGGACAATCGATCGATATTTGTGCCGCCAAGCGTTTGAACTCGAACTAAAATGTTTGCATTCCGGGCCCGGCAATGGCTTTTTGCTTCAACTGGGAATAGATACTTGAAATATGGCCGAATATGACTTTTAATAAAGCAATGGAATTTTGTTCATTCCCCAAAACACTGAATAATCACTATTATTGCACCAAAAACAAACCAGATAAAATTTTAGCTGTACTTTTTTAAAGAGTATATATTTTCAAATTTATTTTAGGTGAAAAAAATTATTTAAGGAGTTTTTCTGGGAGAAAGAATTTTTTAAGAAAAGGAGAGAAACTCAGGGAATTAATGAATATTAACGTTTATTTTGGTACTTACGTCAGAAGAAAGGTAACTCTAATTATTAACTAAATTTAATTTGAATGCAAATAGTTCAATGCTTTGCAAGGAAAAATATGTGCCGACCCCTGTTAACAATATAAGTAGCATATATATGTAAAATCACATCGCACCCAGCTTATGATTCATGTACTCTTCTGTCGTAACATTGACACTTTAGAACAGTAAAATGCCATGTAACAGAGGGTTAACTCTGATATTGGATATATTTAAAGTTTTATTCACTAACGAGAAGAAGGCGAAAGCGGTGGGATTCTCTGGAAGTGAGAAGGCTCAGGATATAAGGGTATGATGGCCAATTTTGTGTTCGATACCATAGACTCATGTAATTTTTCTCTTCAGTTTTTCGCCATGAAACGGATGAAGACGGCGCACAGTGGAGTACTTGACCTCAAAAGCTGTCCAAAATTAAGGATCTTATTGCATTTGTTTCAAACGTGGTTCGTGAAGGTTTCTGGTTGCGTAAATTACAAATTTGATATGAAAACTATGAAAATCGAAATGAGTATCCAATATGAGTAGCCGCGGCGTTGGAAATGAAACCGTTAAATGGGACTAAACCTGTCATATTCCATTGTAAAGCTGTGCGTAAAGTATGTCGTATGTGTGGCAGTTATTCATTAACGTATTATAGTTACATAATCCCATTATTATTTCCACCAACAGTGTATTGATGGATTTTTTATTATCTCCATCGCAGGGAAACCAAATTTATTCAATTACTTTGCAGTGGAAATGACATTGCTATTGGAATTATTCACGTGCTGTTAATTAAAGGGGATAGTTGTGGTTCACGACGATGGCTATGATTGTCGCATTTGTTACGTAAAATGAATCCTTTTGAATTTATAACAAAATACCGTAAATAAAATGTGATAGGCGAATAATTGAGTTAGTCACTATTTTTTTATTTCAATGTTTCATTCCTAGCACTGTTTTTACGGAACTGTTTAGCGTTCAAAAACCTTTGATTGCTCTTATTACCCTTTTTCATTACATTCTTATAAATTCTCTTCTCTTAAAGAATTAAATTCTTAAACTAAATTGTGTATATTATATAAGCTACTATCATGGTTACTAAAATTATAGTAGCTAGGGATAAAATCGACGCAATTGGCAGTAAATTTGTCGTTTACTGAATAAGAGTCAACTTAAATGGCGTTAAATCCATTTTTAAACGTTAACTTTTTAGGATGAATTATACTTAAATTGTTACTCAGTGGATTAAAGTAAATGGTTGATGAATTAATGAGATATTTCAATCAACATCCGTACTACGTGAATTTTCCATTTTATTCGTCCATTGTTATTCCTTGACTTTCATTTTCAACGGAGAGTGAACGCCGACAAAGAATTGAGCTGTAAGATCCCTACCTCAGAATCTTCGTATCCTTCCTTGGATGAGAAGATTATGGGAGAATATGACAGTGGGTGGGAGTAAAAATAAGCTGAGGAATAAGGTTTCCCTGGATTTTGCCTATGAGAGTCTTTTCCGATCCATCGGCTCCAGACTCGGAGGGATGCTGCGTGCACGCGTAAGATGCCAATCTCTTTTTCGTCCCGTTTAATCTCTTTCCCAGTCTTCTGCCAAAAAGGTTAATGCGCTTTTTAGCTTCAGGGAGGATACTCCACTTTTTTTCTTAAACCACACGGGAATGACATGATAGATTTTAGAATGAACCCACCGGCCTAGAAACAATATGGATATACTCTCGACTGGTTGAATCGGATGACTTTTTTCATAGAGCTTATTCGGGAATATTTATTTCAATCTGTCAACAAGTTAACGTATAGTTACATGATAACTTGCGTCCGAGGGCATGTAAAGTGGCGAGGAAATTCGAAGTTCTATGGCTTCTTCTGTCTTTGAGGATTTTATTGGATGCGTTTTTGCATCATCATTAATAAATATCGGCTTTGAACAACATGCATTGTTATTACCAACCAAAGAGTCAATGTTTCCATAAAAACGTGGAATCAAAATGAAGAGTAAGTTGCGGGTTCGAGTCCCGCCTGGGTGAATTTTTCACCATCCAGGGCATGAATGAATGTCAAGTTCTGTTGGTCCGGTCCCTGAAAAAACTGATGACAGGTTCAGCAGCCTATTGGAATTCCAGGGACATACGGGTCTACAGAATCGTCCGGCAAGGAAAAAAAAGTGAACTTTTTTATCGCCTTGAACAGGCGTCACGAAAAGCATTGCCACAATGTTAAGATGTTTTCAATGATCTTGCAAATCTATCAGTTCCCATCTTTTACTCCATCCACGACTTATTAGGCATTACTGGTGAAAGATTTCGTCCAAGATAAGAGCGCGGTTGACTGTTTGAAATCCAGACAATCAGTGAACACGGTCCTATGCCGTTTGGGAAGGAAATGTTGAGACTGAAGATTACACTGTGGCAACCTTTGTTTCAATCACATGGTCGTGAAAAAGTCGCTCACTTTTATACTCCGTCTCAGCCAAATCAGTATTATTGAACTATTATCTTGTATCTGCTCTAGTATAATGTATTTCTCAATTACGGTGGTTGGCTTCTCACATATCAACAGTTCTCAACTCTTCTGTTAGGTACCAGGGTTTAAATTCGCCATGAAAAAATCATTTGACTTGATCGGGATTCGAACCCGGATCTCAGAACTGTCAGTCAAGTGTATTAGCCAGTTACACTACCAAGCCATCTTCCTTCAAGGTGAATTTCGAGGCGGGTTAATGCGAACTAGGTGTTCACGCCTCAAGTCTACAATGTAGCACATGAGACGAATTCGTGCTTACAAAGCCACTTTCGCGGTGGATAAACCCAACATTGTCGTTATTAAAACGACGAAATTGACAAATTTCCAATCATTACATTGACAAATGATGTGGTACAAAGCCACTCGCACGGGTGCATACACACACCAGGGTTGAAATTTCACCATGAACGGCGACGACAATGTTGGGTTTATCCACCGCGACAAAGGCTTTGTAAGCACGACTTCGTCTCATGTGCTACAAGGTAGACTTGAAGACTTGAACATCTAGTTCGCATTAACCCGCCTCGAAATTCGCCTTGAAGGAAGATGGCTTGGTGGTGTAACTATCCATGGAGGAACTGGGCTGCTTGCGGGGCGGACGCGGGGGCGGCGAGCGCCATGTTTGACACTATTGCCCGACTCCTCCCTACACGAGAGGTTATGTCGAGTATGAGGCTTGCCGATTCTCCGACCTGCCCTGCTAGCGGTCGGGTTGACTCCGCTCCCCACTACATTCTCGGCTGTGGCGATGGTGGGAGGGTGTGGGGGGGCAATAGGAAAGACTTATCGCACCTGGGATGTCTTTGGTGGTGGTGCCATCACGGACGAAAAATTGTTAACAATAAACTTTCGGCTCTTCCCTCATTTTAAAAATATAGAACTTTCGACACTAATATCAAAATTCGTATATCTGAACTTAAAACGCAAGATAGTAGGGAGAGGCCTCCTGTCCCTCATTGATAACATATCGGTACCAGGTGCACCAAACACGGTGCGACCCTTCCTCACCTCCCTCTTCCGCCAGGCACTTATAGAAGACGGTGCAGATGCAGAAGGAGGAACGTCATCGCCAGTGTAGGGGGAGGGATCTGGTGGCACCTATTTCCCCCCCCCCTTGGACGCCGGACTACTAATAACGGACTTAAGTTATAAATGAAACAAAATGACTATTATTGATAAAAATATGTATTTTGCATAACAAACTGAAATAAATATATATTGAACTAACTGGCTAACACATCTGACTGGCAATTGGAAGATCCGGGTTCGAATTCCGGTTAAGTCAAATTGTTTTTTCATGGCGAATTTCAATCCTGGTGTACATGAACCCGTGCAAGTGACTTCGTACCACATCATTTCTTTTTGCAATGATTGGAAATTTCTTCTGTCAGGTGTCGGATAATATGATCTTGTGTTTAGAAGCCTTTTGTAAACATTGGCATATTAGAGGAATCCTATGATAGAGATATAGTTGAGGAAATATAATTCTAGGCCGATGTCCACTTAAAGGAACTGGTAGGAAAGATATGGAGAATAAATGACTGATAAAACTCGACGCCTCAAGCCCTGTTACTCAGTTGACACTAGAACCGCGGACGGAACATTCATGTCCCATTACAAATTTTGATGAGCTATACCTCTCTTAATATTGTTCGCAAAAATTTCGGAGTTTTCATTTTCGAAGTAAAAACTAATATATTTCGGAGTAAACTGGCCAATATGAAATTCGCCCTTGCACTCAGCATCTTAGAGAATTTATAACGAAAAAGCTTACAGGTCTTTACCCATCTACCCGCTATAAAAAAACTTACTAGAACGAGAAAGGAAATTTTTTTCCTGTTATTTGCAGATATTTGCACATGAATTGATAGAAAAGAGATGCCATGTGCAAGGGTTTAAGTTATGAGTCGCACCAAATTCTATAAATTAATCTGGACCGGAAATCATTAATTATATTTGAATTATGTTTTTAAAAATTTGATATAAAACAGGAAACTGTCCTTAAGTAAATAAATCCTTTTTGAAGAAGTGAGACGATTAACATGCCCTGGAATTGACGGAACACCGAACGGACATTTTTGTCCCAGCCATGGTCTTAGGGGGTTGGCAAAACTCAGAGGTTCTAGTGTTAAACGTGAGTCTTTGAATAGGAGAAAATTTGTACACCTCTCTTTTGCTAAATATATCCCTGTAATTCTCTGTTGTTTAAACAACATATATACGAGGTTGCGATCTCACAGAACGTTTCGTGTGGTAGAGGAGCTAGATATCGAAATCCAATTCACCGCTGCTTCCCCTCCGTAACGAGCGCCTTAAAAAAACCGCTTCCGATTGCCTCAGCAACCTCGAACCCCTCCTTTTTAACTATTCCGCCGCCGGCCCTAACCAACTGCCATCCACATGCGGTTGCTGACGCCGTGGCTCTGAACCCTAGGGGCGCTTTTAAGAGCGAGGGTAAAGAAGGAAGGCGAGGGGTCAGGGGATGAGTATGGATGGAGTAACTGGGAGAGTTTAAGGATACTCATTCTCCCGACCACATCCCGTCCTCGTCACGGTTTCCGATCGAAGAGAACGGGAGGCTGGCCTGGGGAAGGTGTGGGGGTGTGCACAGTCAACGAAGGAAGACACAGAGACAAGGGTGCGGATCGATTTATCCATCAAGGGATCAATCGATTCATCGCTTTTTTCTTCGAAGATATCGCCTCGAGAGATTTTTGGTGATCTTCCTCAACGCCGTTGTTTGTCTCATCTCTATATCTTTCACGAATTTCGTTCAACTTCCCCCATCTCTTTCCTCTCCATCCCAAAAACACAAATCGAGCACTCCTGCATCCCATCCAATTTCCATTCTCTCCCGGAACACTTCAAGCACTTTGAACGCCCCATTTCAGCATTTTGACGCGACAAAATTTTATACATGGATACTGAAGACAGGTCGTACCAAAAACGATATCTAAATTAAAACAAACTAAAAATTCACTTGTGTTAAACCGGCAGCCAGTGCAGTTTTTTGTGATTTTAAGTTCTCTTGCACTCATATTACTTTTTTTCAACGACATTTTCATCGCCAAATCTCAATCTATGAGCTATTCACTGCACGTTTGAATTTTTATCATCCAACCACCAAAAACTCAGAATAAAAGCTTTCGTACTCCGTCTCAGCCAAATCAGTATTATTCAACTATTATCTTGTATCTACTCCTATGTATTATATTTGTATCTACTCTAGTACTACTGCACTTCGTCATATCCGGCCTTCTTACTTAAATTTGCACTAACCATCACCCAGTGAAGTAAGGTGAAGATGGTACGTCATCCCTTTTCGTTGAAAACTCGTAGACGTTGGCTTCCATTTCAACTTCACTCATTAGTTTTATGCTTGAACTTCTTCTAAATACTCTGCGCCCTTGACTAAAACCTTTTCATTCCTCTGTATTTATTATAGTTTCATTTGCAAAGCGTTTATCACTTCTAAAAGTAATTATAATCTTCATTGTATTTTGGTGGAAATTACCTTGAATCCGCGATTTTTGCGTGTACCAGTTGTCTGTAGTAAGTCCGTGGCCTCCAGAAAATCAGTTAATAGAACGACAAGAGCATGTGATAAATACTAACTTTCCATATACCTACCATACTCAAATCATTAGCCGCTTTTTTTTAGACCTTTTAGCACTATAAGCACCAGAATTAGTGGCAAACATAGCAGTACTGACAGTGGTAAATTTTACCCCTCAGCGATTTTTTTAATAAAAATAATATGCGAAATGTTTCAAAAATATCCCCCATTTATTTTTGTACATTATTTTCCAAGATCAAAGGTGTATATCAATATGCTATAGTTTGCAATTTCAACATATAGAATGTGAAGGATGAGGATTTGGACCCCGTACTTCTGCCTGAGTCCCAAGTCCCCATGTGAAGTCTGGGTCTTTAGGGTGTTTGTGCAGCAATTCACCCTTATGTATTCCCATCCGGCTGCCTTACTATACATAATATCTCAAGTAAAGACAGTAAAGCACTATAATGACAAAACTAGAGTTAACCAGGGGAGAGAAAGTCCGGAGTCAAATTGACTCCCCGTTGTACTATTAATTACAAGGTGATGTACCTACATTAAAAGCTATGAGGTCCTAAATTTCATTTACATTCTTCTAAAAAAATTAAAAGTCAATAAATATGCGAGTTCTGAAACGATTTAGTCAGAAGTAGAGTATTGCCAAAATTTAAAATGGGTCACAATGATCCCTTCGATACATAGAGAGTATAAAAATATTGTAGAATAGATGGTTTTCTAAACGAATTTTTATCCTCAAATCGTTCTTGAGCGAGTAAAAATACTTACTCGGTAGTATTATTATCCAGGCTGGCACTACTTCTGAGGTTTTTCGATGTGGTAGTGATAATGTCATAACACTGGAACAAAGATAGTGTAATTAACTGGAGATGAAACTCGGAATCTTAGTTTAGGCTCTGTCCGGTAATGCCAACAAGTGATCGAGCCAACCAACATCTTCCACCATCCTCTTCCGTTAGTCCACCAATATCTTCCAGGTTCGATATTTTCGTATCAGTTCCATTTCCGCACCGCAAACATTCTTCACGCCGGTTTAGGGTATCATGTCCAAGTTTTTTTTTTTAATTCAAAGAGGTCAAAAAGTGGTTTTCGAAATTTCTACTTAAAAAAATAGCGCTTTAGCGAGATTAAATTGAAAAAAATAAAAATGCTTGCAAAATGACCCGTCGCACGATAAGGTTCGTTAACGTTTTGCTTCGAAAATTTAAAAAAAAAATCAACCGGAAATGGCTTCTTTTGTGACTGACAACTATCCTAACGATCCAAACAGTATGTGCCTGTTTATACGTAACGTAGCAGAACTTGTTATTCTGAACTAAATGCGCACATTTCTCGCAAGTGCGATATTTTTCGCTCTCCCTAAGCCGTAGGTTGTCTCCTCTTATTTGTCATTTGTCATCACTGTGGTAATGGAAACGCCCCCCTCTCAATTCACCACGCAATTCCGTGGTCTGAGTGTAAATGTTTATCTTCATCCGAAAATGTATTCATTTGCGCGAACACGTACGGCCGTTCCTTTGTCTCCAGAGACTCGGCCACCAAGGCCACAAATCAGTATTCAATTGTGGTGCCTCCTAGGAACGGAATTAATGAACACGTTTCATTTTACACTACTTATCTTGTTTTGCTTTCATTTTTTGTGATGAGGTTTTCTTTAATCTTGTCTGGATGGAAATAGGCAATAAAGAGGTAATTTTGCTTCACTGTAGAAAGACACTGTTACAACGAGTTCAATATTACTTTTATCAAGATGGCGCCATCGCTATGAAAGAGTCGCAATGCCAGTGAAGCATCACACAAGTAGAAATTTCATGCAAATATAACTGGTGTCCCATTTTTTTTATTTTAAAATTTTTGCTTTATTCAACACTAGCCGAAGGAAGGAAATTCAACGAGTGTGAAAAAAATTGAACTTATTTTATGAGAGAACCAATAAACCTGAAGAATACAGTCAGCGTGGTCATTTGAGGAGTTCGTAACGTGTCTTATCTTGTACGTTGTGTACCTGTGCAGTAGACACGCTGACCGTTTTTTCAGGTGCACGCAGAGATGAGTAACTTCTGGTCCTCTTTCATGCACGGGAAACCAAAAAATGGGCCAAGCAGACTCATTACTACTTAAATAGCACCCAGGTTCATAGATTGTCACCTCGTTCCCCGGTTCTCTTGAGCAGTCTTCTGTGTGAATGACAGCTTGATCGCTTCTCTTGTGTACATACATATATTGGCATTCAATGACCTAGCTGAGTTGCGTTATCCAACGTTGATATGTGCGTTGAGTATTTTTATCAGGATCGGAGAGTAGGGTACAATCCAGCGGTTGACATCGTCAAAAGGAGCATTTGCTGCAGCAGCCATGTTTATTTGACCTATTTTGCAGACGATAGAGTTATCTACCGTGAAATGAACAAAGACGCGGACTTTAAAGCTCTGTCATCGGACCTTAAAAACGATAATTTGTGGTGCCAGGAGTGGGGGTTAGAATTAAACATCAGCAAATACACCACAGTCCACTTCCTACGAATGTCATCACAAAAATTCCATACCTATACTGTGGATGGAGTAAACATAAAATCTTCAGATACAGTAAAATATCTTGGAGTTTACTGTACTTGAAACCTACGTCACCAGGACGGTGCCTTCGGCGTAAAGGGTAGCCATAATCATTGGTTTTGGTTACTGAAACAAAAATCTATGGTGATTCTAAGAGCAATTGCCAATTTTTATGCACGGATGTCCTCCATTACTTCTCGCTGCGTATAAGTATTCTTGCACGTTTTATCGCGTGTATAGTCCATTCAAGTACTTTATTTGTATCTTTTACTACGTAATGATCTTTCATATACATTCAGTGCCCCTATGAGAGGTACTTAGAGAATAGACATTGAAGAGTATATTTGTTGTAAATATACATAGAATTTATCGATTATCCCTCGTAGCAATCTATCATGGGGCCTTTGGGACTGCGGGCCCTTCTTTTACAGATTTTTTTTCTACCTGATATCATGGGCCTGCAGGAAAACATTATGTTTAAATGATAGAGGTATCTAAATCTCTGGTTGCCAAGGAAAAATGATATTGTTGATTTCAGAGAAAATGTGAGATTTTTCAGCTAAAAACATGACTTTCACACGAATACGAAAAGTAATAGAAAATCGATTGAAAGAATTAGAATTTTCATTTATTTAGCCATCTGATAAAAAAAATTCAGCCCTCTATCTTGAGTTAAAGTACTTTTAAAAAGCTAAAAATAAAATCACTGCACCGAACCCAATGATTAGCATGGACCACCAGAGGGGCTAATTGAGGGCCTTAAAGAACCCTGAGGACTTTTTAATATAATTTATATTACCCATAAATGTATTTTCCTTCTACATGCCAAATTTCAGCTCAATCGGTCCAGTAGTTTTTGCGTGATTGAGTGACAAACACTTGTAAAAAAATCTTTTTCTACCTCCATAAGTCATTGTCGGTGGCGTTCGATAAGTGAAGCAGTGAATTTTCCGGCCGATCTTAGGCCCGTAGTTCATTAAATGGGTGGAAGTAGGTGGAAAGTCAGCCTTTAAAAAAGTGATACACCTATACCAAAGTGGAAATATCTTTTTCGATGATTTGAGCAAATCGTCATTATGATAGGCGATTCTCGGAATGAGATTGCCCAAATGCCTTCAGGATCAAACGGCTTAAGTGTTTTTACAGATATTCAATTTAATTCCTTTAATCTACTGTTGGAAAAATTGTATGTTATTGGATATTGGAATTTTTTCGTGGGCAAGAAATCTTTTCGAATGAATCTGATGGATATATTTTTTTTGCCAAGTACGCGTCAATCTAGTTGTATTTTTTTGTATTTTTGTAACTTACTCAGCGTTTTTACGTAGATATCCGGATCGTTTGGCTGATGTAATTATTGTGTCCAAGCTTTTGGCTAAAAAAAATAATTACAGCATTATTTAAATACAGTATGTAGCAGCAAATAGTATTTGATCCTTAATATTTTATTTCAAGCACTTCTACTCTGAGTTAGATATGCCATTTGGGTTTCTCTTCGCAGTCTTATTTCATACAAACGCGGAAATACCGTTTGAATGACTGACAGGCAAACAGTGTTGCGGTCGAAGATTAAACGGCTTTTGACAGGAATCGTTTCTATCACTCATTAACTTCAAGAAAGAATCAAGAAATAATGAGGTTTACGGCCTCGAAAGTTATGCGAAAAGGGGGAATATCTCCAATGGCCGAAATAATAGAGAAATGCTCGTCAAAAATTATTGTTGTGTTGCTTTAACGGAAAACCACGTTAGGGACCAACCACAACCTCTCAACCAGAATACCCTGTGTGGTGATTTACGGGAAAGTTACTTCCTCGCCACACAGCCTACACACAGCCACACACACACACTATCCTGAATGGAATCCTTCACGGGGCTCTAAGGACCCCGTTAATGATGCAAGGATAACAACAAGCATACGCTCTGTGAATGTTTACGGGAGAAAACTTTCCACGCCAGGGACAAACACAGAGCAATCACACACACAAGCACTCCGAAAAAACTCACTCACTCATTCAAAAGGGCCAAATTTCTGGGAGAATCTGACTCACCTAGAGCGCAGACGTGAATCGACGCATACCCTCGTCCGTTCCTGCATTCAAGAAAGAAATTTCAACTTTCTGGATTTTTTTGTTGCTCGATTCCATTTTTTGAAACCTTTTTGGAGCGCACTTTCCTTCTTATTGACTGATAGTCTGTATAGAATTCGGATTTCTTTCAGTGCCCCTTTTCTTCAAATTTATTAGCGTTTTTCCTTCTTTCCCCTCCAATACTCCAACTTAACGTGTTCCACTTTTTTTGTTCGAAATATGTATCTTTTTTTTATATTTTTATGAACTGCACCTGCCCATTGCTATCTCTAATTTTTTCCTTCCTCTGGCTAAGTTTCAGTGTTAGTTTATTGTGTTGCTTCTAAGTCACTCGATGTTAATATAAAGATGGTTTAGTGGACTTTAAACCATTTATATTTTTTTGAATTGTCAGATTTTAACTTAGAAATTGTTAAAAGGACATTTTAAAAAGAGTAACTAAGGACAGAAAAGACACTGTCTCCCATCCAAAGTATAGGTGGTTTGGCATCATCATTGATGGAATATTTGACTGACTTTGCTATTTTCTTTGATTTAGGTTGACTCGGGCTCTCTGTGACCACCGTATAGAGACGAGATTCCTACGGGCATCTGAACCACGAGGAGGCATTGCGAGATAACTGGAGCGCCATTGGTAAGCGTTTAATACGGCATCGCATCCAAAACCAAGAACTATGCATATATTCTTATTAGACATACTTATGATGAGATGAATTAGTGAATAAAAACAGGCAATACTAAATATAGATATAAGTTACATTATTAATCTTGGCTGCTTCTGACTCACCTGTTGTTCGAATTTTATAGCAAGTATTCTGCTAGTTCCTTCCACATTCCACCTGCTTATTTTGGTGGTATCATTAGGTTTCCTAAAGGGAGGTGAAGCCGGAACAGGATTAGAGTCTACTCACACACATAATAAAGAAAAGGAAATAAATTTAGAAATATTTGCTATCAACAAGGCGTTGAGGTTGGGGAGGGCTAGAAAGGTATATCAGTGGACACTCACAGATGGACGATCCATGGCGACACCGGTGTCCAATGCTTAGGGAAGTTTTTGGGTGAGAACATTTCTTCAGCGGGAGAGGATCACAACTAGTTGTGTGTGATAGCTGTATGCATCATGACTGTTATTCACATTTTAAAATTATTAAAAGTCGAAAAATGATACTCCCTCTTACGTGTACACTCTGTTACGCATTTTCTGCGTTACACCAATCTTCACGAATCCACAGCCTGCTTCAATGCTTCCCAGTCCATTTTATACTGAGATTATTCCATATTTACATTCTCATTGTCTTTTACTTGTATCTTATAATACATTTTATGAATCCACTACCGATATTCTACGTCATTATTGAAAATCAGGAAATGTCACAAAATAATTCAACCGTCTTGAAATTTTTTGAAATTGGCTTAAAACCGTTGAATATATGGCTCCAGTTCAAGATGTTGAAGAGTGCTTTGCTTATGAGGGACAATGAGTGGTACTTCTTTTTCCCGAAAACAACCCGCAACCTATCTGAACATCGAATTCAGTTGTTCCAATCATCATACAACAACTCTCAAACATGCAAATGTTTGATAAGCTTTCTCTTAAATATTGCGAGTGTTGCACCGTCTATTACATGTTTTGGCAGGGTCATTCCACAAATTTGAAGCAACGACTGTAAAGAGTTTTTGAGATGTAGCTGTCCGGAACTGGGGGGGTATGCAAAAAACATGTGTCTTGTCACTACATTTGTATTTGTACAGCTAGGGGGAAAATTAAATCAATAAAATCAATATTCGAATTCCGGCGTAAAGTAGGGAGAATGGGAGTTCAACTGGATGGATGAGGGTATATGAGAGAGGAGAGAAGAAAAGGTTTGGTGGTGAATTGGGGTGCATGGCAGAGGGTCGAGAGAGGAAGATAAGTGCGAGCGTCTTTTGTTCGCTGTGAAAGGACGTGCGTGGCTCAACGCCTCGCCCCGCAATCTCGGTCCGCCATTCGTTCATCACGTCCTGCACTCATCGAGTCTCCTCTCGATCTCGTCCGATGCCATACATCCACTCAGTCACCCATTAACTCACTCACGCGACCACGCCCAATTTCAATGTGGTCATGGAGTGGGGAAGAGTAGAGAGGTACTTATAACAATACAGGGTAGGACGTGCCTGTGACCAAAGTTAGTAAATCCGTTCTGTGCATGACGTCATCCGGATAGCACGAGCAGAAGACGGCTTCTCAAGGGAGTCCGAGCGAAATATCATTTTACTTCGAAATCGATGAACTTGGTCTCATTTTAAAGAAAAATATCTCACCCATCCAATGACACCAAAACTATTACCCCTTATTATACTATTTTTGGAGATATTTTCCAAACAATACCGTCCCTTTTACATGGGAAACGGTACGTGCATGCACTCCAGAGAGACATTATTTACAAAATGAGGAATTTCTAACACTTAGATTTCGTAAAAACTAACAGAACAGTGTGTAGTTTGTATGTTTTCTCAACTATTTTCGAAAATTAATCACATTGTCACCACATTAGGTTCTTGGGTATCACAAAAAACCTTCCGATTTGAAGAAGTTTCAATCGTAATGCGCGAAATAAATGAGTCGATTTAAAGACTTATTTAGATATTTTCATTAAATTACTTACCATTTTTGTCATATAAAACTATATTATTGCACCATTAATAATGCAATATTTAATTGATATGCCGTACAGCTGGTGATTAGCCTCCTCTACGGCTCACCTCAACCAATGGAATAGTCTCCCCTAACATGTGCGTTTCTTCGGATTTCCGCCGCATCCAAACCATTGATTGCACAATGACTTCCACAGATGTATAATTGATGGCGCTCGATGAAATCCTAACAACATCGTTCACCCTAAACGGTTAGCGACAACCTACCTTGTATGGTAGCACCATGGTGGTAGCGAAACATTGTAGCAGTTGTGTACAAGGCCCAATTTTGGTGGAAGAGACCATTCGCAACTAACTGGCTGCGCACGGAAGAGCAAAGTTATCTCAATTTTTGACTTTCAAGGTTTCCACAGTTGCAAAATCTCCAAGTTCAAATGCTACCATCAACTCTTTTTCTCTAAGTAACTCTAAACCCACTTGATATGAAGGGATTCTCCGATGTGTGGTAATCAATATCAGTCTTTTCTGATCCAGAATCGTGAGGATCGTATATGATGTCGTCAAAATTACCTGCTGGTTTTCCCCTGCATTCTCAAGTTAATGACAACAAATATTTTCGCAGTAGTTCTTGCTATATGCTCCCTGCTCCCTTTTCACAAGAGCACTCTCTTCATCTATGCGATTCTTCAGCCTGATGACCACCTCTTGCTTTACATTTTTTGACAAATCTATGTTTTCAAAGGGAGTGGAAATAGGAGAAGTTCCGGAGGAGTGTTCGATAAAACTCCACTGTCTACGATTGTTGGACGGAAAACACTATCAGGGAATTTTTTCAATGCTGGGGATTTCAGGAAAAACGAACAAAATTTTCTGAAACGATCCGTGAATGAAATTCAGGGCTTCTTTGATTGATACTTTGATGCTATTTCATTTGGTAACCATAGGCATCCTCTTTCTTATTTTGGTCATTTATGGACATTTCTTCTCAAATACATTTTCTTATTTCTCAACTCAAATCCTACAAATGATTTTTTCATTAATATTATGCTAATTTATTAAGGTTTGTAACGTGAATTTATCCATCTGATCGGTGTAAAGGTTTTTAAATTATGCCACACGTGAACTACTTGCACGAATTTACATCAAGCCACCCTACTTAAGCACTGGCTTCTGCCCGTAATCTTATACGCACATTTGCATCATGACGTCATCTACTGCAAGGTGATAATTCATTCACCTTTTTAATGAACACAGAGCCTTTTCAGACAAAAAAGCTTGTCAGGCTTGCTTTATATTTGGAGTTTGAAATAAGGTTTGCTACACCAAATTTTCTTGCATTACCCTCATTGGTACCCCCTTCCCTTATTCGTACTGATTTCTTAAAGGATTTTACGTCAGAAATGTAAATATTCACCCGTGGAGCTCCTGACCTTTTGGTCTTCATGCGTGCATGCCTAGACCGGGTAGTTATGACATGGATTTAAGGTTGAATAATTTCCGAAAACGCTGCTGCGGAAAGTCCTTTGATTAAATTAATCTTTTAAGTTGCGATTTCTTCATTTCCCTCATCAAGATGACGAAATTTGGATCAGGTACGCATGATGTGATAAGCTTTTTTCATTGTGAGTTAAGCTTTATTCCTCGATCAAATGATACCAAAATATTATGGGTTTTTCAGGGGACTAGAGGACTATTTGTTCATTTATGGATTATCCGTTGTAGCAAATTTTTTACTGGCTGTAGAACATACATTCCGCCATCTATATCGCAAAAAATAATTAGGATACTGGTGTCGTTTTTGGCTTCGATAAAAATCGGATGCAGTTATACTTTGACCTAGATATCGGGACGATCGATATTTTTGATGCTTTTGATTGGTTTCATTCACGATAGAGTCGAATGAGAGAGGGGTGAGGGAGGGAAGCAAAGACAGGGGGTCTATCCTGTACATCCTCGGAATTTCCGAGTCTCGACAGTGACGAAATTTTGACGTCAGAGTCACGTGAAATTCAAAGGGGAGCATTTGAAAGTTTGTCGAAAATTTGTCGAGGAATTCGACGTCACATCCACGGATTCACCGAGGTTCGACCGCGTCGATTTCTTACTGAATAAGGTCCCTGGTCGGGAAGGGGGAGGAGGGGTGAAAGGGGAACGGGAGAGGAGAAAGTGGGAGAGATTGTGTGTGTTTGCACACACTGGCGAAAAGTGACGCCTCCAATGACATTACTAATTAAGATCATTAGAACCTCAACCCCCCATTAGAACCACACCCCCTTTTCATTAAACCTTTCTTCCTCTGCCCTCGGGTTTTCGTTCCTGGCTCGAAACTGCGACACGCCGCAATACAAGGCAAACATTCGCCCTCGGCCGTCATAGAAAGGGGAGGGAGGTTCTCCCTCCCTCTTGCCGATGCTGCCAGATGAAGAGAAGAAAGAAGCTAAAGGAAAGAATTGAAAGGGGGTTGGGCGTCTTCTCTACCTTTCTCGATGTTTATCTAGACTAGGGATGAGTCGATTCCACTTTTATTCGATTCCGATCCCGATTCATTTTCTTTCAAATCGATTCCCGATTCTCGATTCCGATTCCATCGATTCTTATTCCGAATAACAGGTGAGAATATACCAGTAGCGTACGACTATTATTCAAATTCAAGTATATGCTGAAATAAAATGACAAAGATAATTATGTCGCTCGAAAAGTATATTTATTAACAAATAGCAAATATATCCTCAGCTTATTGAAGTAGATAAAAAGTACAAATTGATAGCCTACACCCAAAATTACTGAGACTAATAGGATGTGATAAATGAAATTTGATTTGAATATTTATCCATCTGGAATTGATGGAATCGGAATCGACTTTAAACGATCGATTCTCGATACCGATTCTTATCATGAGAATCGGAGGAGTCGAGAATCGACATTTGGATTCGACTCATCCTTAATCTAGACTTTTCTTCTATTTCCTTCGTTCGCCACTCGGGTCGCGGGTGACGCGAAATCCTATGAGAGGAGGGGCAAGGAATGGGGGGTGGGGACGTAGGAAGGAGAGGAGAGGGGCGGGAGGGCGTGACTCCGTTCCCATGCGTCTGTTTCGTTGTTGAAGGAGAAGGACCTCGGGATTCCGGCGCACAAAGACACGCGAAGGCACATCGTGTTCACATTTTCATCCCTAATTGGAGAATCATCGCGTTAATTACGATGACGAAATCCCATTAGTGTATGCCACTGCACGTTGCGGAGCCATCATGGATGGTGTCCGTTTTCCTCGGGTTCAATTACGGAGAATGTCACTTTATTTTTTTTTATTAACCAGCACGATCACCTTAAAAAATATATTTGTATTACAATCGCTCATAGTGGGTGCAAATGCTGTTAGTGAGAGATATCGCAATGGGTCGCATCATTAAAACTCAAATATTTTGGATTTTTTTGGTGATTGAAGGTCAATAAAGAAAGATATTTTGTCTATGAACGAAGGATAGAGATATTTGGTGTGACTACTCAAGTGTGAAATGATGTTTTTTTTTCATTCTACGATATCTTCAATACCTTTAAAGTAAAGGTCCCATACATAGCCGTTTATCTTGAACTTCTTTAAAAATCGGGTGTCAAAATATTCTAGTAATGGTCCACTAAATAGATTTATTCTTTACAACCCGGGTTTTGTCACATAATCAAATCTTCAGGTCATTATGTGACGAAACCCGGGTCGTAAAGAATAAATCTATTTAGTGGACCATTACTAGAATATTTTTATTCCCGATATGGAGAGGTTCCACAAAGTGAAGCCGGAATTTATTTGTTATACTTCATTTTAAAACTCTCTCGGCATACCCAGCATGCACCCATGAGTTGCAAATCACGCCAGGGTCAGATGATGCGTCAGTTTTCCATCTCAAGCCTTGGAGTGAGAAATTCTTCTTCAAACTGACACAAAGTGCGTTTGCTGGATTTTTTGTGAGTGAAATACCTTTTTTTAATGAGATAGAGAGGCGAATTGGAAAGCAACATGAAGATGATGTTATGGAAAATCTCGGAAGAATTAAGTTACTAATATTGAACTTTTCACTCTGTAAATGAATGACAAATCATTGAAAACAGGAGAACGGTAATTTAACTTAGTTTTATAAATAGCATGCACTGGGAAAGATATTTGAAATTGTGGTGATGAAAACTGCGTTGAATTCTAAGGTTTTTCGTATAAATAACTCGGTAAATTAAAAAAATTACGTACATAAACTACTTGTTTTCCGAAATTCAATGTTTTGACCATTTTCAAGGTTTAAATTTCATTATTTGTTGTTGTCATTATTTGTCTGAGGGTTTGCATAGCATCATCATCAAAATAGTTTTTGTTCTGTCTCCCTATCTCATTTCTAACAACGGTTGTTATGTTTTGGCAAAAGAAGATCCAAAGGCCACGATACGCGAAGTATACCCGAGCGACCAAGTCTCATTCGATTGTTGAAGGGTCCACAGAAGAGTTTGGAGTCTGTGTCTGTTTGTATCACACTCGCTCGCTCGCTGCCCTGGTCCATACAAACACGCTCTCGTCCCGCAATCCGGGCCTTCTTTTTTTTTTAATCCGATTTCCAATCATTACCACTGCGCGCCATGTTGACTTTCCTCTCCCTCCCCTTCCGCTCCGAGCGAAGCGGAGAAATAAACGAGCAAGATGGCGCCACGCGAGCGTCTGCTGAGTGACAGTGGAAAAGGATAATTGGCTACGTGAGGGACGTGTTCCGCCTCCACCTGAATTTATCCCAATTATTTCATTCCGATGTTGGGTACTCGGAAAAAAAACGAATCGTTTTCTGGAATAGATCGAACCCAACTGGAATGGAAGATTAATATTGACAGATCGTACGGCTTACTTTCGTGATAACCAATACTAAATGTAGACTATGTTTAGCTAGTGGGTACAAATCATGTCGATTTTTGTGGGGTCCCTCATGGTTATTGCTCGTGGTTTGTGCATGATGTTAACACTTTTAGCTTGTGGAATATCATCTTAAAATCTCTTTCGGGGATTTTGATGATGAGGTTATTTTAAAGTGCCGCTTTACTGTGAAGAAAGGGTAGAAAGGAGGTTTATTGCCTTGTTTCCACCTATGATTGAAGTTTGCAAGCGGTTCTTGAACATTGCCTTCTCATTGTGAACACCCGTACTATTGCACGAAACAACCCAGAGATGCAACTAATTTTAACCAGAAAGTGGTTTATATCAAAGTATTCTTTCCGGGCCATATCGGTGTCTGAATTCACGCGCCCCCAGGGTGGCTGTGGAGACAACTATCTTCTCTGAGGGTGTATCTAGACTTCTTTCATGAACCGAGTTCCACCCGTTTCTCCTCCCATAACTTCTTTCTAGGATTTTTCTTCCCTTAGGGCATCAAATTTTGCCAACGCCCCCTTCCGCTGACTTGTTCATCAGTGTCAGGGGAGTTGGCCCTCAATACTGCAGCTATTATATTTAGAAGAAACTGATCCGTGTCAGTGATGAAAGAATATCGTAAAAGAGAGAACTTTTGAAATTATTTGAAAACTTTCGATAAAGTGACCAAAATTTCTAAGAGTTGATGAAAATCCATTGGTAAATTGAGATTGGTTGTGCGGGAAATACTTTCCTCTCCCGGAAAACGCCGTGCGTTTTGGAGATCTTCAGCTGTTAATGTGTAAAATGTGTTGTCATGTGTAGCTGGTGTCATTATTCTTACAGAAAGAATATCATGGACGTCAGGTCACATTAGTTAAAACGTGTATAGCCGTAAATCTTCTTTCGTCTTCATGTTTTCAGTTGCCTATTAAACACAAACGTTTACTTGAATTATCAAACGGGTGGGCTTTTCAAATAAATAAATTACCTAATGCAATTGAGGAAAATTACACATTTTTAAAAACTTAATAATGATGTAGGTAATAACAATGCAAGCTATATAAGTTGTTGGACATAAAACTAGAGTAGTTGAATCAGTATTGTAACTCTCATCATACCTAACTCTCTGCATGCGCTAATTATGGAAGGCTCTAAATAAACCTGAAAATCTTAGCAATGAATAAGGAACGCGAGATTTACATCTACATAGCACACCGCGATCCGCCGCTTGGGCGTGTGGCAGGGAGTGTTAGGTCACCAGCCGTGTAAAGGTTTAAGTTTTATGGCAGGTGAAATGGTGTCATGTATTATCGGAGTGTATTTAGTTGAACTCAATTTTAATTGAGGTCGCTTATTGTTTGCGGAAAGAACGAGTGCTTTTATCTATCTGTTCGGCAGTGTATCTTTGTTGTTTGTTCGCATCTGTCAGACAATATTCTCTATGTCGCTCTGAAAAACATCAGATCTGAATTTATCAAGCAAACTAAGCCTAGCGTGTAGCCTCCGAGTATCTAAGGGCTCCCACCTTAATCCCTCTAAAAGTTGTGAGACACTATATGTACGCTCGTAACAGTTTTTAACAAAGTACGCTGCTTTTCTTTGTATTTTTTTAATTTTTTTGGTTAAATCTATTTGACCAGGGTCCCAAATGCTCGCGGCGTATTCGAGGTGTGGCCTAACCAGAGTGAAGTAGCATCTCTCTTTGACTTTTTCTTCCGAAGACCTTCCTATTATACATTTAACAAAACCTAGATTCTCTAATGCTGCGCCACATATGTTCTGTATATGTAGTCCCCATGATATATCAGATGATAAGGTAATTTCAAGATATTTTACTCTCTCTGAAGATTTTATGTTTACTCCACCAGAGATGCGTAAGTATTCAAAGCGTGAACGATAATGAGTGAGTTCCCGCTCGATTCCTATCCTAATCAGCGTTGAGAGACAACACCGGGATCCCCTCTCGGCATTGCGATTGGAATGCGTAGGACGAAAGAGGATACAGAGTGGTATGGGCATTTGGAGGATTCGGGTGGATTCAAATGAGAGAACTGGACTCGGACGGATTTCGAGAAGTGAGCGCTCGGTTGTGCGTTTACGTCCCAAGCATTTCCATTCTCTTCCCCGTCCTCCATTTCGGACCATTTGCCATTTGAAGTTTTTGTGCGACTGACGAAGCGTGGGATCTCGATGCTAGCATCTGGGATCCGGGAGAAGAGAGAGCAGAAGGAGCATATGGGGAATGAGTGAGGAATCGGATGAAGATGAAGAGGGTGTAATGAAAAAGAGATGGAGATGGAAGTAGAATTCCCTTTCGGGTTTGAAACGATTAAGTAGATACACAAGAAAGCTTGAATGAAATTAATCCATGACGAGAGAACTTTGTAGAAATTTTCCTGGGTAAAAGGAAGGGATCACTTTATATTTTCCCATCAATAGTTTTTCCTCCACTATTTTCAAAGTTTTATCGTCATTTTCAGGAGACAACTAATACAAGGAGCCAATCGTCTCCATCCACTGACACCACCTTCTTTCCTCATCAGCTCCTTGGTTTAGTTGCCTCGTGAAAACGACATGTAAACGTCGATGCTGATAAAGGAAAAATAAATCTCGTTAAAAATACAGATTTAATATTTCCTGTTAATATAAAGTGTAAATAAATACCTTCTATAGGGAAGCAGGAGCTAATTTATAATATTGTCCGAATTGAAATGACGACTTCTAAATAAACACTCATCACCTTGAACTGATAAAAAATGTAGTACTACACGCGGGACGTAATTATACACTTTTTTAACATCGTCCGGTGTACAGATGTTTAGTTCCTCTCCAAATTTAATAACACAAATGCACAGTTAACTTCTCATCACTTCGTAAATATTGCTCTAAGGAAATTTAATAATAATGCGAGGTGACTTCATGAGCATTCCCAATGGCCATCATTGCAGTGTAAGTAAAAAGGAATGCACTTATCGCCGCCTTGAACAGATTCTTATTTTTCAATCCAAGTCTCCAATTTTTGGTCCTCATAGACACATACCCTGTTTTACAGCCTGGTACAAAGCAAGTTTCGTTTAAACAAGGCATTCTAAATTCTTAATTTAAGCCGAACGGGCTTAACCCTCAGACTACCAGGGGGGGTAACGAGATTACCCCAAGTAAATTTTTTATTCGCATAACCTCTATTTTTTTTAGGATGTTATGCTTCATAGTAATTTTTCTTGGATGATATTTGAACATTATTCCGTAGAAAAAAGTTATTTCAATATTTTATACATAATGTGCAGAAAATGTTTTTGGGGTAACCAGTTTACCCCCGTTGGTAACGAAAGTATTGAAACGGTTTACTAAAGAAATCCACTCTTGTAAGTAAAAATAACCGGTCAGTAGTATTCATTATCATATTTTATTTTGCATTGATTCCAGAGGAGGAAGAAATCAACTGTTGATGGTTTTGAGGAAACTGTATCGATGTTTCTTTGGATTACTGTATCGATTCGTTTATTAATTGAAGAAATTCAATGTCGGATTACGGTGTTTATAGCTATTATTTATTAAATTTCAATTTGTAACACATTTAATTACACTATATTTTTATTATGTAATATTCCTAGTAAATTTAATTATACTTATATTATTTTGTATTTATCAAATTTTAATACTCTTACTTGCTGTTATACTTAGGTAGTATTGTTGTGCTTGATTGTGGCAATATGCATATCGATTTTGTGGAGGAATGTGCGCCGAAACAATAAAATGACAACTTACTTATTAAGTTTGTATGAGAGTGCGCCGCTGAACATCACTGTTTTCTATGGCATATTGAACATTATATAATATTTCATGGAATTACAGTGTTGAAATAAGAACACTGCAAATTAAATTATATCCAATGGTAGATCAGATGACTAAGTGAAAGGAAATATTAGACGCTGTTGACGTTTCCATTCTGTGAAGTGATTGCAGAGTTGCAATAATTGTGCCAGTTGTAAACTTTGTCGCGCTATATATGTTGGTAGCCTGAAATCAGTGAGTTGTTACAAAGTATTGAAGCTCATAAGATAGAGGGCTGCTGAAGGCAGCAAGTTTTTTCAATGAAGCAGGTGCTTAAGACAGCGGCGAAGTTATCTTTCTGGTGGAAGGTATGAGCATCAAATGAGAAATAAAAATTATCAACCTCAATGGACACAAAGTAACCATTTTAGTAGCCACCTTGGGCACGCCAAATCGAAGAATTGTGCTACCTTCAGCAGTCTTCGTCTTATGAACATCACAAATTTTATACGACTCGCTGATACTTCTGATTGCGTCAGAAGTTATCCAGCGCGTCAACATTTTTGCACAGATGGTTACTGCAACTCTGTTGCTACTTCATAAGAAGAAGAAATCCATTAGTCTGTGAGACTTTCGTCCCTCTGAGATATTTCACGATTCGGGGAGCAGAAAGAAGGGTACTCGCCTTTATCCAGTGGTAAAACTTCAGCTATCCGCAGAGAAATGTTCGCAAGGTGGGACAACGTTGTTTACCTGCAATCGGATATTTATAAATTATATATTTCCTGTGTCATGTTTTCAATGTTTGTAACAATTATTTCAGGACGATGCGTAATTATCGAAAAAATTATCATTTTTGGATAGAGTGTCAGTTGACAAATATTGTAGTGAGGAGGAAATCGTGAAACTATTATACTTGGATGATCCAGCCAATTTACCAAGTGACCAGGCTTTCTTTGGTGGCATGGGAAGGTAGGAAGAAGACGATAATGTGGAAGAAGAAGACGAGATGCCTGATGAAGTTAGTGCTGAACATCTTCCTTGTGATGTGAGCGAGTGTTCTAGTGGTAAACCATAAAATGCACTATCATTTTCCTCTAATAGTTGCATGGTTTGGTCAACAGAACCTATCCGTACAGGACGAAATAGGGACAGAATATATTGCGTTCCCCTCCTGGTTTGACTAACACAAGCAAAAATATTCCTTCAATTTCTGGGGCATTGAATCTTTTCATTATACTAGATATTATTGGTATTATATGTAGATACACAAATATGAAGGGCAAACGCATGATTTCTGCATACAATACTGCTAATCCAAAAAAGCAAAGAACATGGTTGGAAACTAATCCCGAAGTAATTTCTTGTTTTATCGCAATCCTAATAGCTGGGGGGAAAATTCATGGAAATGACATATCTGTCTCAGAGTTGTGGTCCACAAATGCGGCTTCTCGGTCACTTTTTTTACGGCATGTATGTCTAGGACACGATTTCAAATTATAAGTAGCCTAATTAGATTTTATGACCCTGAAACACGTAAAGAAAAAATGGGAAAAACTCATGATGAACTTGAAGCTATTTATCAGAGAAATTATGACTCTTTTTACAAAAGCATGCGTTCAAAATGATCCCCAAGTCCCCATGAAATTTTGACCATCGATGAGCCACTAGCGGATTTTAGAGGAAAATGCCCTTTTCGGGTGTACATGAAATCAAAACCATCTCGTTATGGCATAAAAATATGGGTATGTGCTGATGCGAAAACTGCCTACGCCTGCAATATGCAAATCTATACTGGGATGATGGAACAGAGGCGAGAAGTAAATCAGGGCATGAGAGTATTCTTGGACTTGGTTAAGCCATATTTTGGATCAGGTAGAGGGATTACAACAGATAATTTCTTGATATCCATTCCACTTTGCTCAGCCTTGCTAGACAAAAAAATGACATTCACTGGCACAATCAGGCCAAATAAAAGGGAAATTCCAAAATAATTCCTGGCCAATAACTGTAGAGATGAAAAATCATCTTTTTTTGGTTTCTCGGATGAAATGACATTGGTATCATATGCTCCTAAAAAAAAGAAAGGCGGTTATTCTACTATCTAGTCAGCATCATGAAAAGGAAACAGTAGATGGCGTGAATAGGAAACCGGAGATAATTGTATACTACAATGAAACAAAGGGAGGAGTTGATTTAGGAGATAAAATGACATCTGAATATATTTGCGTGCGGAATACATTTCGCTGGCCATTACGACTCTTTTTTGAGTTAATTGATATCGCTCCCCTAAATGCACATATTGTTTGGATAGAAAAAAATCCCGCATGGAAAAATAGAGACCAAAGGCGGCGCAAATTATTTCTGCACGAACTTGCCCTTCATTTTTCTCTATCTCATATTCGGAGTCGGGCCAAAAATATTTCAGGCTTGCACCATGATATAATATTAGCTATGGGAACGGTAAGAATCAAGAATGAAGCCACAGCGGTTGAATAACATCAAATATCTAAAATGAACACTGGGAAGAGGTGTTACATGTGTGAAAGTGGAGAGGACAGAAAGACAAGGTTGATGAGTTTCAAGTGCAAAAAACCAGTGTGCTTAGTACATCGTCTTGAAGATGTGATTGCGAAATGCAAGACTTGTGAATAAATATTTCATCCTTCTGCAGGGTTTTATTATTGATGAAAGTAGTAATGAAGAAGTGAAAATATAAAATATATTATGTCTACGTGGCTTTTAGCAAATCAACCTTCCGTATGGCAACATAGAGCAATAATGAAGAGAAATTTAAGGCATTTGGTTTTTACAGGTTATTTAAACAAAATAAATTAGTTACTGAAAATAAATGTTCAGCACCGTAAATAGATGTAGTAAGGATCATATAAACGTTAAATTAAAGAACTACTGAGTATGGTATACTTTTTATTAAATTAAATAAATGGGGTAACCACGTTACCCCCCTTGGTAGTGAAAAGGTGTAAAATACGAGGGCGGTCTGAAAAGTTTCCGACCCAACAAAGATAAAAGACATTTTTTCTTCAAATTTATTTTTATTTTTCTACATAGTCTCCTTGTAAGTCTGCACACTTTTCCGAGCGATGCTCCCATCTCTAACACGTCCAAGTAGTACTCGGCATCTTTCTCTGCAAAATAAGTGTTTACGAAGCTGATGGCCTCCTCATTTGGTGAAAATCTCTGTCCTCCGAGCGCAACTTTTAGCTTAGGGAACAGAAAAAAGTCGCTTGGGGCTACACCTGGTAAGTAAGGAGGATGGTCAAGTAGTTCAAACCGTAATTCGTGGATTTTCGCCAATGCAACCGCTGAGGTGTGAGACAGCGCATTGTCTTGGTGGAACAAAATTTTTTATGCAAATGTGGCCGTTTGTCCGCAATTTCTGCCTTCAGCTTGTCAAGTAATGATGCATAGTATGCTCCTGTAATGGTTATTCCTTTTAGAAGATAATCTATTAAGATAACTCCATGTATATCCCAAAAAACAGTCGCCATCACTTTCCCAGCCGAAAAAAACAGTTTTTGCTTTTATTGGAGCCGATTCCCCCTTCACAGTCGACTGTTTTGACTGTATTTTTGTATCTGGGGTATAATAGTTTACCCAAGTTTCATCTACAGTAATTAATCGGCGCCAAAACTTTGATTTATAGCGCCTGAACTGCGACAACAGAGCGTTGGAAATGTTCATTCGAACACGTTTTTGGTCTAACGTGAGCAAATGCGGCACCCAACGCGCGGACAGCTTTCTCATACCTAATTCTTCGTGTAATGTGTGATAAACACGTTCATTGGACATATTCATAGCCTCTGATCTCTCTCACTTTAATTCGACGGTGTATAGCACCATTTGGAGAACTTGAGCGACGTTATCTTCAGTGGTAGCAGTTTTTGGAAGTCCCGAACGTTCATCGTCTCCCAAGTTGGTACGGCCACGTTTAAATTCAGCTGCCCAAAATTTCACGGTGGTAAATGATGGTGAAGAGTCCCCGTACACTGCGTCCAATTCGTCTTTGATTTGCGTCGGCGTATTGCCTTTCAAAAACAATTATTTAATGACAGATCGATACTCGATTTTTTCCACTTTCACAAAAACACTAACATAGACTCATTCAAACGATTGTTAAACAACAAATGCGCGTCCAAAATGGCTGCAATTTTGTTGACTTCCTTTCAAAAGATGCGTAAACACATTCCCTAGGTATCGTTGACGAATAATGCCATCCTCATGTTCAGGTCGGAAACTTTTCAGATTACCCTCGTACCTTGGTAGTGTGAGGGTTAATGTATTCAAATTAGAATCAGAGTCTGGCAAACATCGTCGTCGGTACACGATGGACGTTTCATAAACGTCTTACACATTTTCTGTAATAGATATTTCCTCTCTAGCATTTACAAAGTTACTATTAGATCACAAAAATTGCAAGATATTATTCAAATCATCAATCAAGATCGTTAATGAATATTCGCCACAGTTTCACGTTAGCAACAATTAACTACGTCTATTTATAATAACAACTGAAAAGACTCTAATTGAAGTGGCGCCAAGGACTGGGTGAACTAAAAGTGGAAATTTAGGCGACACTTAGTCTAGGCAACAATTCCAAACATCTGAATCCATAATATATATTCATGCCTAGAGTGATGGAGATGGATGGAATTATGCGAAGAATGCGTTGAAATAATGATTTTCGGATTCCATAAATATAATTTATCATTATTTTTATTACTTCCCTTTCAGAACACGAGGCGGTAAATTCGAAATATAAATAAAAAAGATAATTATATATAACGGCATAAAGTGACTATACGAATAATTATCATTTTATCAGTACCTTATACTTACTTGCATCATTACTTTTACTGCTTGGAAAAATTGTTGAATACAGTATTTTCAAAAATATAAGAAAATATGCAGCTTGTATTTGTACATTTTTACCTATTATTTATGTGCGGAGTGACAAGGCAATATTTTTCTATAAAATGAATCAATATGCCAGAGCTTATACTAAAACATTTTATGCCATCGAGAATAGGAAATGGAAAGAATTATCTACATCGGAAATAGAAAACATATATAAATTTGAGTCGTGAAAACAATTCCCACTTATTACATTGTAAAATAGGGCTACAATAATGCATAATCTGTGGGAATAAAGGGCCGTCAATTCTCTGCATTTTGGTAATATTATTGCGATGGTAAGGTTACTCAGTTACAAGGACTGGTGCAAAATTGATTGTATTTCAATCATAGACTTACTTGCTTTATTTCATTATTTAAGAATAGTCGTTAGTCTCAAGATTGTTTACTTTTCCTAAGATATTATCCGAAGTTCGCAAACGCCCACTCTTACGACACTTACTATATCGTGATGCTACCCTCGGTGTAGGTTCAATTGCGTGCAGTGGTGGAGAGGCTGGTAATAGGGATCGAGGGTCCTGTCGTCATCCTGGGTGACTTTCCTACCGTCCAGGCATCTCTCTGCTTGTTTTTCTGATGTTGAATTCCAGGTGCAATAAGCCTTTTGAACCGAACGCTTGAAAGTTCGATGAAAATAATGAAAAATGGTGGGGTAGCCTAAAGTGAACCAAATTGCTATGAAATTGAATTCAAGGGGACACTCTGAAGCGGGTACATTGTAATTTTTCATATTATCACCAGCATTACCATCAGTTTCTACAATTATTCGCGAGGTCTCTGCCGGGTCGGGCACCCCGCAAAAGCCAAGATTTTTATCTCAAAATTTGATATTAATTTTGACTGACTTTTGAATACCAGATTTGTAATTAGGTAAGCTATGGTGAAATATACGTATTATATCAGCGGTTCGTCCTTGATTACCTGTAAGTCGCTGATTTTCTCATCTTCTCACCCGAATTTTGAAAAGAGTTTGTCTTTAGACTGGCATTTTTTTGTGAGAAAAATTTCCCTCGCTACCGTTCACGCTTCAAATTTGGTAGAAGAGCGTGGTTCTCCATTAGATGTTTTTTCAGCATAGGCGGGCAGTGTTTCATGAAGATCTCTGATCTTCCCTCCGTCACAAAGTTCCCGTGTAAACCTGTCTGTGAACGTTAACCCTAATTTGGAAGCTCGTGGTTTTTCGTTATTTTTGGTATTCCTGGATTCATGTTAGTGGCTTCAGCTAATCTTGTGGGATTTTAGTTTTGTTAATTTACATTTGCCTAAGTACTTTCTACTTGTTCTGTGTCTTGACATAACGAGGGGAAGTTTGTCGGCAGCATGTTGCAACGATGTCGATACATTTGAGGTGACGGCCAGTATGGAGAGCCTGACTTGGCGGAGAATCAGAGATGAATCTTGAATTCATATTAAAACAATCCTTGTATTTCTCCACTAATATTTATTAGTGCACTACGCGTTTCGCATATTTCTGCATCCTCAGGTAAAATTATTTACATGCTATTTATTGATAGTTACGGTAGTAAGCATCGCCAATAAGCTGGGGGAGGAGTTGGGAGAACCAACTTATTTTTGGGTGGAAAGACAGGGGAACATAGGTTAGGGGCTGGTGAGAAAGGGAAATTATTTCCGCACCCCTCCCCACTCCTTGCCGAAAAAAATTCCCTTTTTACAACCCCTAACCTATGTTCCCCTGTCTTTCCACCCGAACTCCCAACATCCCCAACTCCCCCCTCCCGTTCTATCTATCAATAAATCTATCTATCTATTAAAAAAAATAACTATCAATAAATAGCATGTAAATAATTTTACCTGAGGATGCAGCAATATGCGAAACGCGTAGTGAACTAATACATATTAGTGGAGAAATACAAGGATGGTTTTAATATGGATTCAAGTATAAAATACTTACACGAAGTGACGCCTGAGGGTGTAAAGTTTATTAAAAAGACGAATCCCTAACTTTAGCACGTCGGAAAAGTACCAGATCATAAAAACACCATTATTTCCCAAATTATTCTTTTCTTCTGTAGCCTTTGAGACCGTAGATTTGAATCCTTCATGTTTATTCTGTCATGGCCGGATTGCAGACATTCGTCCTGCAGTTTTCCATCCGGGATGGAAAACCTTTTTTATATGTTTGAAAGAGTGCAACTGTGTTTTATTACATGACTATGTCACAAAGAAATAATCGTCTGCAGCAGGGATTATTATACTGCTCTCAGTGAAAGGTATAGAATTCAACACTTATGGCTCAGAAGGAAGGTTTTTGATGTTACCTTTGTATATGAGGTTTTAAATGGAATGATTGATTGTGAACATATGGTTGGGTTTTTTGACCTCAGGGTGCCGGTACGTAGAACACGGCAGCTGACCTCATTTGTACAGCCGTTTGCGAAAAATAATTTATTTCAACACTCTTGTATTCCTCGAGTTATTGCGGCAGCAAACGAGCTGTACAATGTTGATTTTTTTCTAACTCCTTAAACTTAAACTGCTTAAAAAAGATAGCGACTGGATATTTTATAATGGGCCAATTCATGGAATTTTGTGTATATGTTTAATTTTGTACTTTTGTATTTTTGCAATGTGGTGTAATGTGTATTAGTTCTATTTCTTTTTATATTAGGTTCACCTTTTATTATAGTACATGTGATTGGGGGCACCTGTTTGGGCTAAATTAATTGTTATTTTCATTACCACCTTTTTATGCGTTCTCCTTCCTCCCATATTCCACTCTTGTCACATTTATTTCGCTCTCTTCATATCCACTGACCACCAGCGTACATGATCAAGAGCGAACACATTCTCAACAGACTTCCACGCTCATATTCCTTACGTCGCGTCGACCCACGCCCAACAACCTCTGCTTCTCCGCAACTATCTTCGCCACCGAATGGAAAGATTCCATCCCAGCCACTCTCTCTCTCTGTTTCCAACCTCTCAACTCCCCCTTCTCTCTCTCTATCTCTCTCTCTCTCTCTCTCTGATGGTTACTTGTTTTCCCTCGTGTCCGAGAGAATGAACCCTAATGAAGCGATCAGAATCTTTTTCTCTCTCTTCTCTCTCTATCTCTCCATTCATCTCAACGTCGTTATTTTCATTTATCTATTCCTTCCTTCTCTCTTTTTCTTCCACCTCCTCTCTCTCTCTCTCCCTTTCGATCTCTTTCGCCTATCTTCTGTAATATTCCTGGCGTACAAATAAATTAAATGTGCTTCGAAACAGTCTCTTCTCTTCTTAGTGGAATCTGTCTACTGACAGGTTTCAACTGGATGCCCTCCGTCGCTGTCAGTCCTGAGCATCTTCTTTCATTTGCCTGTAACTTCGGCCATTTTTTATGTCACCGAGAATTCCCTTTATTCTTCTTCCCCTTCCTCGCTTTCCTTCTATTTTTCCTTCAATAGTTCTTCTAAAAAGACAATTTTGGCTTAATACATGTCCCTTCCAAGCTGTATTCCTCTCTTTGATTTCCCTCAGCATTTTCTTTCTTCTCCTATTGTCATTAGTACTTCCTCATTTTTCATTTTATCCGTCCTCTTCACCTCAAGCATTTTTCTCCACAGCCACATTTCTAAACATTCTAATTACTATTCATCTTTCTTTTTAACTATCCATGTTTCTAAACAGAATGCCATTGGAAATCCGCGGTCATTTTACCTGTGGCATTGATTAGGGCGTAGGACTACTCTATGGTGATGCCCTTACATCATTGATATGATTTCCTTCACTTAAAACACTGATTCTTATATTTAAATTAATAACCTCTACTATTCAGGGTTGTGCTTTAATCTCATTCAGCCTTTGAGTTACATTTGTCAAGTATAAAATCAAAATAATTGCCCATCAGTCAACCACATATTTTTTAAATACTCAAAATTTGAACCAGTAGTGATATGAGAAATCTCCAGGGTATTTCCTCGAAAATATTACGAAGAATATCATACGATCTCGTAATCGAAAAAAAAACTCATGCATTTCTTTTCCCATAAACAGAGCCATCCCCTTTTCGTACAAACTAAAAAGGTATATTCCATTGCATTTCACAAATGAAAAGGTAACTTGGATTCCTTCCACAGATTTATTTTCTTCACACAACATGTTTCGACACAGCAGTGTCATTATCAGGTACCTTTTCTTCTGAAAGTAAATCTGTGGAAGGAAACATAGTTACTTTTTCATTTGTGAAGTTCAACTTCCACATAGTTGAGCCTCATACTATGAAACGTATGCCATTGCATTATTTGTTGTTCAGTGTCATACTTAGTTTCTTTTTTCCAATCAATATCAAATGTAAATTCCCTGATAGAGAATTTGCCGTGTAAATTTGATTCATGAACCTTTGTGTTGTGGTCTTATGTGCATGCAAAATAGGAGAGGTTCGAGGATGAGGAGTAGTAACATTGTTAGCAGGTGGAAGATGTACGAGGAGCGGAGAATGAGGAGGAAGTTCGTATATCATTAAGAAGTGGGACCATGCGATTCCTTTCCGCAGAAGGGGCGAGGAGTGAAACAAAGTTTCCGCACGAGAGGGAGTGGCGGTCGAGCGGCGTGGCGTTGCTAAGAAGCGAGAAGAGGGGTGGAGGGGCTTGACCAAAGAATAAGTGGAGAACACCTGTTTCGGCTCAAGGGGCGAGGCGTCGGCGCAATAAACTTTCTTCTCCTCTCTTCCTCCCTAACTCCCAATCCACCTCCTTCCTTTTCTCCTAACCTCCAACTTCTCTCCCTCTTTCTCCAGACGACGGTGGCGCTGCGGTGCGGCGAGTCGAGTACATAATGCAGGAAGGTGGGAAACACGTAAAGAAAAACTTCGTGCTCGCGTCTGAATTATGAATCGATGCGGTGAGATTCCTGTTTTCTGGGATTTCCCTGCTGCATCACTCCATCTTTCCAAGCCAACTAAAGTAAAGGCCTGGTTGGGGAAGACAAAAAATCGCGAAATATCGCGAAAAAATTACGGAAGGGAGCTCTCGAGGTGTAAAAAAAGGAACAAAGCTAGTGATGAGTATTTTGGAGAAAAGCTGAAAAAGTGGTCCAAGACTCTTGGGTTGAGTTTAGCTGAAACAGGCGAGTAGAGCTTTAGGCGAGGATAGAGAACTACTTCAGAAAATCGCTTTATTTTGCGAACAATTATTCTTTTGGCTTGACAAGCTATTCTCTCTACCTCCCGTGATCTGTCTTAAGGTTTTCATTTGCATACTTTACACCCTAATATAAACCATTTTTGATTCATCAGAGAAATACCAAGACTTAATGGGGAATGGTGACAAGGAGGTAGGTCATCGTAATGAGATATAAAAAAGTTTATACGCATCCTTTTATTCACAAGTTATTCAACAATTCTGCTGATAACTGATTCACCCAATAGAAAAAAGTGTAATTAATGTTCGATGAATAAGTTAGAACTGACGCTCAGATCTGAAGACATACGTCGTGCTAAGGAGTCGAGAATCAGGTGTACAAGTGTTCTGCGAGGCTATTGTCTCGTCCACTGCCATTGAATGGGCTGTCCAAGAATGTTTACAAGTTGAGTCGATGGGAACGTGTAATATTGTTGACCTAAAGGCAATTATGCCTCATTGCTTATTTCGCGAATCTCTGTATCCATCCACTTACATCTACCGCTGTATGCCTGAGAATTGTCCTTCTGTTCCATCTCATCGCTTCATGATATATCGTGCGGATTACACATACAAAACATATTAGACGCAGCATTAAAGAAACTAGGTTTTTTAAACGTATAATAGGAAGGTCCTCGTATGAACAAAGTCAAAGAGAGATGCCACTTCCCTCTGGTTAGGCCACACCTCGAATACGCCGCGAGCATTTGGGACCCTGGTCAAATAGATTTAACCAAAAAAATTAATAAAATACAAAGGAAAGCAGCGCGCTTCGTTAAAAACTGCTACGAGATTACATATAGTGTCTCACAACTTTTAGATGGATTAAGGTGGGAGCCCCTAGAGACTCGGAGGCTACACGCTAGGCTTGATAAATTCAGATCTGATGTTTTTCAGAGCGACATAGAGAATATTATCATGACTCCTCACTACATCTCATTGTCTGACAGATGCGATAAAGTAAGAGAGATACACTGCCGAACAGATAAGTACAAAAACTTGTTCTTTCCGCGAACAATAAGCGACCACAATAAAAATTGAGCTCCACTAAATACACTCCTATAATTCATGTCACCATTTTATCTCCCAAATAAACTTAAACCTATACACGGCTGGTGACCTAACACCCCCTGCCACACGCCCATGCGGCGGCTCGCGGAGTATTATGTAGATGTGTGGCAAATTATAATCTCATCTAAGGCACATGTCTGATATAATTATTGACAGCATTTGCGGTTGAAATGTGAAAGTAAGACCAAGATGAAAGTCACTTTTGTGAGTCATCACTGATGATCAGAATGATCATCAGCGATCAAAGTGATCATTTTGACGGCCATTTTTAAAATCATTATTCTCGTGGAGTTCAGGGTGTTCCAACTTACGCCATCTTTTCTCAACTCAACATCCTGAGATAAGATTCATGAAGAAAAACTTTCTCTTGCCCTCTCGTTCTTCAAAAAGTCCTTGCCCCACCATACACCCACATTCGTTCCTCTGCCCCTCTGTGAACCTTCACTATTCTGGATGACCCGCTTCACCTTGACGATCTCTCCTCAATGTACCTCATTCAACACCATTCCCTCCCCTATCTCTCCCTCCACACACCCCTCCTCCAATACTGTTGTTCTCCGTGGCAACCATTCATTCCCTCCAAGCTACCCACGTTCTGTTGTCCCAGCACCCGCTCTCTAGAGTTCATCATTGATGAGTTTTCTCCGTTTGCTCTTCAGTGTACCAATCACTTCGGAACACAACGGCACACTTCTACATCCCCTAAGTACCCTGCAAGCCGCTGCATGGGAGTGTGGCAGGGGGCGTTGGGACACCAGCCTTGTAAAAGACAATGTTTTGTGAGGTGATATGGTGAAGTGTATTATGAGAGTGATCGACGTGGAGCTCAGTTTTTATTATGGTCACTTACTCTGCGTGGCAAGAAAAACTTTTTTGTACCTATCTCTTCAGCAATGTTCACCAATTCAGCAATTCAGTAATTTAGTTCAGCAATTTTGCGCCTATCCCTTCAGCAATTGTATTTTATTTTATCGCTTCAGCCGGACATAGAGATGCATGGCAGCGTCAAAATTATTTCCTCTGCTTCGCCATGAAACACGCCAGTTCTGTATTTCTCAATCAAAGTAAACCTAGCGTGTAGCCTCTGAATCATAAGCGACTTCCAACCTAATCCCTCTAAAAGTTGCGAAGCATAATATGTTCGGTTGCGGCAGTTTTTAACGAAGCGCACAGCTTTCCTTTGTATTTTATTTATTTTTCGGGAAAATCTTTATGTCCAGGGTCCCAAATCCTCGCGGCGTATTCGAGGTGTAACCAAGCCAGAGCAAAGGAGCATCTCCCTTTCCCATTTTCATCACTTAGTTTTCATTCGTTACAAACCCTGCGCACTATTTGGCACACAGCAGGGTAGATCGTGAGCATAGCTGATGTACCCATGACAACAGAAGAACGTGGAAAATGGCATCCTTTGTTGTTAAGTTTATCGATTACCAGGAGAGGCGTCAAGCGTGGATATCGCAAAGATGTTAATCCTTCTGTGATTAAAAGCTTACCATTTTATGCATATACTTATTTTGAACGAATTTTACATGTTCACACAGAATGTTCTGTTGCGGCTGTTGCTCACCAACAGGTTCTTTTGTCATCTGTCCGTTACTAAAGACATATCATCATACTAACTTCTCAGTCCACGTCATCCATATGTGCGAAATTGTGCTAATTGGTTTCGATGTGCGCGAACTTCAGCACTTTGAATGTTAAGGTTTTAATGACAAATGCCCATCTAAAAGTACATTCTCCTCTTCTTATCGATCTCCTGGGGAATATTTTAATTAGTGGAGTTCTCGTTCGTCTCATATTTTTACTCTCCCTTCGAAAATATTAATAATAATAATAATAATAAAACAGTAGTTGAGCCTAAGGCCCTTTGGTGCCTCTAACCCGCGATAGGTGAATGCTTCCCAGCCTTCAAAAAGGCTGAGAAGTAAAAACTGCGTAAAAAAAATATATATATATATATTTATAATAAATATTTATAAATAATATAATAATAAATAAATAATAACTCCGAAGGCGGTTGTTAAATGAAATCACCTATGATGTAGGACAAGCCAGGCAGAGAGATATCCATCGGAATATTTATTCCACTCCAACATGAAATACAAAAATAATAAATGAAACGCAGAAGAGTGAAATTAGGCACCCCTGTTGGAATGTTCCTGTGATGGGGTTGCCATTCCTAGGATATGGCGTTTTTCGGAAGTTACATGAATATTTAACAAAATAAAATATACAAAGTGCTATTCAACTAAACATACAAGTAGTGTCCTTGCACAATATGAAAATATCATCTTATCACACAGATGTTACAATTTATCTATAGTAGCATTTATCTCAGTTAATTACAATTTAATAGAATGCAATGCACATTCTAACAAAGGACAGGGTATCTGCAGCCTGGTACGAATGAAGGTCAGTGACAGGTGTGACCTGTGACAGAAGGATGCCACCAAGGTTGAAGGGCCAGATATACAAGACCATCATTAGACCGGTGTTACTCTATGGAGCTGAGTGTTGGGCTACTAAGAGTACACATGAGAGAGCATTACATGCAAGTGAAATGCGCATGCTGAGATGGATGAGTGGGGTTACCAGAGCTGACAGGATTAGGAATGACCACATTAGAGGGAGTTTGCGAATTGCACCTTTAACAGAAAAGGTGAAAGAGTTCAGATTGAGGTGGTATGGCCATGTTGTTAGACGAGATGGTAAATATTTGGGGAAAAGAATAATGAACCTGAAGGTGGAGGGAAGGAAGAGCAGAGGAAGGCCAAGCAAAACATGAATGGAGTGTGTGAAGAAGGATATGTTGGAGATTGGTGCCAAAGAGGACATGGCTTTGAATAGAGCACGATGGAGGTTTAAAATCCAAAAAGCTGATCCAAATAATTAGGATTAAAGGAGAAGAAGAAGAAGAATAATGCAATGCATATGGAGCAACTCTACATAAACTGTATGGAATCCGTGCACATGGTCAATAGAAACCTTATTGAAGAGGATTAAGCTATAGTTCTGAATAATATTTCAACATCTTTTTGTAAAAATAACCGATTTAATAGTTTCTTTAAAATATCCTCATTCTCGGAGTATCCATCCGCTGGGAACAACTCTACACCTCTCTCTCTCTCTCTCTCTCTCTCTCTATCTTCATCTCCTCTCGTCCCTCTCTTCCCTAGTTTCTCTTTCTCTCTCCTCTTTGGGCTCTTCCTAACTCTCACATCTTATCTCCCCTCACTCGCCTTCTTCCCCGCTTTCGCTGCCTTTTCTCTTCCTTCTCCCTTCCACCTTGGTCCTATCTCTCTCTTCCCTGAGGCCATATCCCTTCCATTCCTTTCCCTCTCTCGAAGGCGAAGGATAATTCTTCATCTTCTCTGAGGCGTCCTCTGCATTTCGGCCTCCTCTCCTTATAATTTTCATGCTTTTTAACTTATGAGATATAGATTTTTATTTTAGCTTGTCAATTCCAACTTGATAACATTCAGTTATTCGAGCTATCCCGAGGTTTTTGTTTCATCATCCTGAGGTCAACGCAGACTGCACCTTAGAAACGCTGCATCGTCTGTTTCGAGACCCAAGATCGTAGATTTGAGGCATTTTACCGGGAAATTCGGGACAATTTGTACGCTTTTAATCTAGAGGAAGTGAAACAAACAGCATGTATCGTGTCATGCACAAACCAATGAAGAATGATCACGGGAATTCTCAATTTCTGGTTATAAAACAGAACATTTTGAATTTTGGCCAGTTTGGTCAATTCCATGGAATCAATTGGAATACTGATTGAGAAAACTTATTTTGATGAGGGATTCGGCTTTTTCTAAGGAAGACATCAGTGCTATATTTTTTACAGAATTTCCTGTCGTCAGTAACATGGTGCGCATGCGTGACATTCGCCTTGGAAGAATATTTTTAGGCAAAGATAGTCAATCGTCATTATACAAATTCGTTTTCCTTTTTTAAATTGTTTATGTAAAAAATGTATTGCATGGCAAAAGATATAAATCTGGTGACAGCACTTGTCATGTAACGAGTTAATGACTTTCTACAATTTCGTTATCTATTTCAATTCCTTGAAATAATTAAATTCTATCAGCTTACACCAAATGGTTGTCTTACTTAGGGCTTTTCATTTAAGTATGACCTGACCATTTAAGTATGTGCTTTCAGGAACCTGTGTTGCTAATTACTTTGTGCCCTAGTTACTTACGGCCCTCGGACATTTTGCGGGACAAATGTTTGAAATAAGTGCGTATGTTCATAATATTTTTATAGTTTTTAGCGATACGTTGATGTAAAAAAGGCTATGTGGATTTGTTAAAAAATATCCCCGAAATAAGATGCATTTCATTTTAATTTTGTATACATATTGGTTTTAGTCCTAAATTTTTATTTATTTCTCATATTTTGCGTACACTTTTAGAGGTTAATTTCTTGATATTTTTACACAATTCACCCAATTTTTTACCCAATTTGAAAGAAGTCCACTCAGGTTTTTTTTCTCGAAGTACATAGACGTTTATCTTCATTTCAAAGCACACGTTAATTCTCTTTTTGCTTCCATAATGACTTGTCCTTGACTAAACGCAAGTATAAGTGGAAACGCTAAACGCCGCCGCAAAAAATGGTAATATCTTCCTCTTTTAATTAAACCACCATTGTCCTCCTATCTTCAAGAGAAATAGCCAAGATGATGCTAGTAAACTTAATGATTTTTAGAAAAGTTGCTTTCGACAACCGATCATTACCCTCTTTCTTCAGTAAGTAAAGGGGAGTGAAAGAGTACGATTGATCCACAATTCTGATTTCCTCTGCTATTAGATATTATAGAATCATAAATTTAGTTTTTTAACTTCCGAAAACTTTGGTACTTTTCCTGTAATTGAAAAATTATTTCCGTTCTATATGAAGACATTCGTTTGTTAATCCATTTTAATAACTAGATTAACTAATGGGACACTTTAAAAATATTTTGCATGTAATAATCTACCCTCTTATACATCAAACTCAATTTATAAGTCTATTACTAATGCTCTCATCAATTGTCTTGGGGTCTTTCAGATTTGTAAATATTGTTTCTAAGAACATCTAATCTAGCTGAATTCAAAAGCTTGTTGATCAATCGATTATCTACGTAATTTTTTGCCTCAATTTCGCAAAATAAAATGAACGAGTAAAATTAATTCATTATTAAATATCATTATGAACCTTTTTCGGACACCCTTGTGAAATACATCATCGCTTCAACATTCTAAGACAAAATTAGTGTTTCTACTTGAACTTATTCGTCAATTTGCGTATCGGAGAACTCATGCATCTAAATTTCTCAATGGATAATCATACGCTAAAACAGATAGTCCAGTCTATGATGTAGGTATACTTTTGTCGCAAAATCCTTTAGATTGATGATTTTCTTCTAATGTTGTCAGAGTTGACGGTGAGTGAGGACAATAGTAGAAGGTTCTCCACATATGTTATGAAATGTCTTTTTGCATGGTGAGATCTTGTTAGTGTAGCGTGCTTTTTCTTTTTTTTTCTTTTTCCTTTTTTCAAAGCTTTTTCCAAACTTTTCATAATTCTATCAAGTTGAAGCCTTCGTAATCACCAGGAATATATGGCGTCTCATCCATTTACGTCCTTCATGGTGGTTCATTCATCTACTCCAGTTTTTTTAACTCAGAAACGGAAAGAATCGACCATCATTCTTTTCCTTCTCCAACTTCCTCTGTGTCTCGCGCCTTTTGTTCTCTTCCCTTCCTCCCCTCTCATTATCGTCTGTCTGTCCCTACCTCTTCCTCACCCCTTGTCCCCGGCACTCAGCCGCACGACAGCCCTGTCCATGAGTTCTCCTGGGGTTGCTCCTTTTTGTCGTCAACAGCCTCCCCGGAATCAATCAGTTACAGTCCCGTTTCGGCTAATGGATAGAACCGTTTCATTTGAAAAGACCATCACTTTCCTCTCCCGCAAATACTCCTCATTGTGTTCAGCCACGCTTTATAAATCGATGAATACTGGAAATTGAAAGAATCTTTTCCATGAAGAGACGTTCATTTTCATCGAACGAGTTGCCCCAAAATTATCAAATACGAGTTTCTTTTTAATCTAAAATTTTAAAGAAGTATATTATGGTACACGCTTTCACTGAGTATGTAAATATTAGGATATTTTATTGGCTACAACATCAAACTTTTATTTGCTTTCAAAAGAAATACAATCATTTACACAATGGCGTATGGAATAATGCCATTCTCTTCGTTTTGCATTTCTACAATGCAGTTATGTATTACCCATCCCTGATTTACACTTAACAAATTTCTAACACAGGATGTTGTACTAAGTATTTCCTACTGGTCACTTTTACTTCGATACATAAATAACCTCCACCCAAGGAAGAAAAAACTGCCCTTGTCCGATGGTTAAGTAATTCCTCACGCGTGTACGTATAGAGATAACAGTTAGGTCAACAAAGAGCCAGATTAAAACAGAAACTTCCTTGTTAGTTCTGTTGTTTTCATAAAATGTAATGTATACCTAATCAAACGAAAACATCCCCACTAATTTTCTCTATGTTGCTTGAAAAATGTGGAAATGTAATGTGCTCCCAACTCTTGGGGGGAATCTTGAGAGAGTCGGGAGGGAATCTGATGGGCAATCCTTTTTCCTACGGCTTCCTCGATTGTGCGTCCATTTGATCGTTACAAGCGATGGCCACGTCTGTCTCTCGGGAGCTTTTATTTGATCCGGAAAGGAATTGACGTAAATTTACTTCAGATTGGATTGGATTTTTTGGGAGGCGACTGACGGCTATGATCATTTACGCCAGAGGGAATTGACAAGGGAGGAAGGGTGGATAGAAACACGGCGTTGGCATTAGCCTGCTCTTAAGGCGCCAAGGGGACCACGGTTTAACGTCTCAACCGACAGATGGAGTACTGTACATGAAATGCCCTCCACAAGACACTCAAGTAGGGATCGTGTGTCCTCTGAAAAACATCCTCCTCTGCAGGGATTTGAACGCTGGCCGCCCGTGTGGTTGGCGAGTACTCTAGCCACCACACCAACCCGATTCCCCGTGAAATTATTTCTTACTAATGATCAAAGAGAGGGATTCCACTTGCTAGACAAAATTTGACGGAAGCTCGCTATTTGAGTCAAGGCCAATTTCTCGACAGATATCTATCCTATATAGCCCGACAGATATATATCCTTCTTCTTCTGTTGTCTCCCTCAAGGAAATTTCAGAAGTTTATTGAATATGCTGTCCAAAGCGGGGACGAAAAGAATAATTAGAGGACACAGAGGGCGCTGGTGTAAATGGTGATACATCTTCAGCTGAAAAGAAGGCCCACATAAAAAAATATTATGCTGTTCTTGAGCCACGTTATCCCACCATATTTTGGCCTCAGACTTCTTTCAATTCCTGCTCTTACCTGAACTAGTTCATTAGCCACATGACCACGATGTATCAGCTTTAACCCCAGCTCAATGATTTCTTTCATACAATCTTTGCACCAAACCTACATTCGCTTAGCAGAGGGTATTAGTTTCTTTTTGCATTAAAGAAACTATATTTTGCTAAGGGCATAATAGGAAGGTCCATGGAAGAAAAAGTAAAAGAGAGATGCTACTTCGCTCTGGTTAGGCCACACCTCGAATACGCCAGGAGCATTTGGGACCCTGATCAAATAGATTTAACCAAAATAATTAACAAAATACAAAGAAAAACAGCGCGCTTAAAAAATATAGCGCTTTGTTAAAAACTGCTACGAATGAACATATAGTTTTACATAGCTGTTAAAGAGATTAAGGTGGGAGCCCCTAGAGACTCGGAGGCTGCACACTAGGCTTAGGCTGCTTGAGATATTGAGAACTGATATTTTTCAGAGCGACACAGAGAATATTATCATGACGCCTCACTCCATTTCTAGGTCTGACAGATGCGATAAAATAAGAGAGATACTCAGCCGAACAGATAGGTACAAGAACTCGTTCTTTCCGCGAACAATAAGCGATCACAATAAAAATTAAGCTCCTCTAAATACACTCCTATAATACATGTTACCATTTCATCTCCATAAACTTACACCTTTACACGGCTGGAGACCTAACACCCCCTGCCACACGCCCATGCGGCGGCTCGCGGGGTAGTATGTAGATGTAGTTGAAGAAATATTTGTTTAAATCATTGTTTAAATATTTTTAAACTTGTGGTCAATCTTTAGTAATTTGGCTGGCCTGGCGGCAAACTCAACCTTATTGGAGTTATCACAGTTAGTTTTTTATTTTTACATTTTATTTTTCCTATCGCTTCGTTGCCTTTGCATTTTAATTGTCCTGCCATCTTCCCAATTAATTTTTCGTCATGTTTGAAAAATGTGATTCTTATCCAAATATCTGTGCATGCTCGTTGCCCGAAGACTATTTCAATCGTCACTCATTCTATTTTTTACTCTGTAAACTTCAGTCTCTATTGGCTTGGCTCAGTTAAGCTTTATGCCACTGATTTTCTTTGCAAAAACGTAAGGATTTGATATGGATTTTCATTTGGTAGGATTAGGCTATGAAAGTCAGGCGATTGTTGACATTAGAAGGCTATCAAAGTGTTGCGATCTGCATATAGAAATAATTATCCTTGAATACGGAAAGTTAAAACTTCGAACATTGAAACTAATTTTATTCTTTTCCAAAGTCATCAACTTGACAATGTGAAGTTGAAATAAATTGTCATTGTTCTATTCACATGGTATTTTCTATGAGGACTTTCACAATCCCCTTAATTATAGGGAGGAAAAGTTTTAGATATTGATTGAGAAATAAATTATGCTCTGTCGGTAAATAATATCATTTTTTCTTTGTCAGGTGATGCGTGTTCACGCCATGTGAACCAGGCGTAAATATTTTTGTCCAGAAATTAGAATCTTTTGTCAAAATTATTAAAGACTGGAGGATAATATCGAAGGAAATCAGGGAATAAGGCCTTCGATAGTTTGTAATCATCAGCGACAAATTATCGATGAGAAAAACATCGACCAGCTGACACGCCAGGTTATATATATCTTTGCTATGGCACGACGACATATATTTTTGCTTTGGCACTTTTATAAGTTGCTCCAATGCTGCCGTGCTTCTCTTAAATGTGAAGTTCATTCCTGTTTCTTTTTTCTCTTGGAAGAATGACCACTTTCTTATCTTGATAGTACTTAATTCATATGCATTCCCTTCCCATTTTTCCAGTTATTTTTTCAGTCTTTCCTTTTGCTTTTTTTCTTTTCCATCCATTGTCCAAATAACTCTTTCGTCCGACATTCTTGCCCACCATCTATCGGGCGCCGCGTGAACCTTTTCCCGGTATTTGTTTAAGGTCTGATTTCAATATCCTCCCTCTCGTCCTCTCTCTCTCCCCCCGCGCATTTCCCTTTTCTTTTGTTTTTTACTACCCTCGAACCCCCGAAACTCGGAATCGTCCGGCTGCCGCCAATCTCCCACACTCCCGGCAAAATTTGTAAATAAGACGAAAAGAGAAGCCGGATTTCAAATGTTTACTCTTCGATTCTTTCGTTTCCGAGCGTTTGTTTTTGTTTCGAGGATGTATTGTTTGGAAATCAATTTGCACAGCCATCTCCCGGTCGAGGACCAACAGTTTGCTTTCCTTTTGGCGGAAAACTTTTATCCCCACCTTTGCCTGTTTGGAGGATATTTCATTTGCAAAAGAAATATATAATTTCAAACTACCCTGTCATTGTTTTCTATCATATAAGGTAGTCCGAGTGAGATAGTTCCCTAATCATAATAGAGACCATATTCGAATCATACGTTTTAATTTCACCAGCTGTGAGACACACGAATTAAATATTGCATTATTAATGCATGGTGCAATAATATAGTTTAATATGACAGAAAGTGTAAGTCATCAAATAAAAATATCTAAATAAGTCTTTAATTTGACTATTTTTTTCCGTGCGGTGCGTTTGAGACTCCATCAAAACGGAAGGTTTATTGTGATCACGACGAATTTATTGCGGTGTAAATATAATAGATTTTCAAAAATAGTATAGAAAACACAAAAAATACCCACTGTTGATTTTCTTTATGAGATCTTAAGTGTAGTAAATGCCTCATTTTTAATAAAAGGTGCAGGTAAAAGCTCTGGAGTGCATACGCGTACCATTTCCCATTTAAAATGGCTGGTGTTCATTGGCAAATATCTCCAAAAATAATGTGGTAATGGGTTGAATTTTTGGTGTCATTAGAAGGATGATATATTTTTCTTTAAAATGAGACAAAATGCATTGATTTCTAGGTAAAATGATATTTCGCTCTAACTACCTTAAAATGGCGTAGCTTGTGAATAGTTCAGCTTTCCTATCCTTGCACCTCGCTCACCTTTCCTATCTCTACCCATCTATCTCGCGTTTTTTATTCACTCGAAAAATTTAATTGATCTACTAAATAGGTGTTCCATATTAAAAATTAAAGCTGAAGTGTTTGCTGATCGAGAAAAAGGGCCAAAGCCTTTTCAGTGAAATAGATCTATAACATTTTTTCCTTTGTAGCTAGTGATGAAGAATTTCTCCATTGATTGGACGCGCTTCTGATGAATATATTTTATCTTTAAAAGTTTTAGGAAATGCAGTTTCAAAATGGCCTGTGATCGAATCGAAGGGAAAGTAAATGTACGTTTCAAGGAATCAACAGGTGCTTTCCAGTGCCAAAAGTTCCATTGGGCGTCTGGCGAGCGTCTCTTGTTTAAGTCACGGAGAGACAACAATATGGGCCCTCCTCATTTTACACTCATAGTACACCTACATCTACTTAATACCCTGCCTCATGGGCGTTTGGCAGAGGGTGATAGGTCACCAGTCGTGTAAAGATGTAAGTTTTGGATGATGAAATGGTGACATGTCTTATAGGTGTGCATTTAGTGGAGCTCAATTTTTATTTTGGTCACTTATTGTTCACGGATAGAATGAGTTTTTATACCGTTATGTTCGGCTGTGTATCTCTCATATTTTGTCGTACCTGTCAGATCTAGAGATGTAATGAGGGAACATGATAATATTCTCTATACCATTCGTTGTTTTTTGACAGGGAGATAGCTGTACAAGTCGATTTCCAAACAATACGTCCTTGAAACAAAAACAAACGCTCGGAAATGAAAGAATTTAAGAGTAAACATTTGAAATTCAGCTTCTCTTTTCGTCCTATTTATAAGTTTTTCCAGGAGTGTGGGAGATTATATATGTAGTAAATACATTAATCTTTGAAGTTGGACAAATATTTCCTGAAACAAAATTCCATCTCAGTTAAGGTATTCGTTCAGCAGTTATTGAATACTTAACCTAATAAATCTAGATCATCTAATGATTTTAATTGTAAATTGAACGGCTTGCGGAATAACTACGATTGCAAAAATCAGATAATTTTGGGAATCGCTCAATCAAATGAAATAATGATATACCTATTTATTGTCTTCAAAATACGATTATGTGCGCGAAATAAGTAGTGGTCGACGATGTGAGGAATTTAAATGTTCTGAAGGCGGGTTATCTATTGGAGGGAATGGAGGACCATATACCAGAAATTGGAATGTTTAGATTAGGACCATCCAAAAACCTACCAATCGGCTGATTTAATACCTAAATGAAAATGAATGAAGCCCTACTATCTGATGAAGTCACATACAAGTAATAATTTGTTTGAGACTCAAAATTTCAAACTGAATCATGGCGGAGTTTATGCACGTAATCAATTCCAACCTATTTCAAAATCGCATTTGATTATTTTTTATATTTAATATTCATACGTTTGCGTTTAAAATTTCAAATATGGAGTGTTCTGAAACAGTGTTTCTGCTCAATGCTGTCGTTGAGCATGTTGTATGTATTACGATATGTATTTTGCGTCAATGGAGGTATCTCCTGGAAGTTTGGCTCAGCTTATAAAATCAAATTCATGGAGTATGGTCGTTTCCGACAAGCGAAGAGAATGATGTTTCCTGACGAAATGACAAATGTTAGCCCTGGAAAAAATTTAATAGCGAAATTAAGTGCCATTTTTAAAAATGAGTGAGTTACTTTCGGTGTAACGAAAGACTTGCTATGTGTGAACTATAATGGACTATTATTTAATAGTATGCCACCTTATTAATGATCTTCGTAGCGGACCGAAGGCCAAAATATAAAGCGTTTTGTGCTATTGTGGGATGCAAATCCTTTTTAAGCATGCTTTAAATGGTTTTGTTCTTCCAGTTTCGATATTATCAAGCGTGGCTCCAGCAATAGGAAATTAAGTTCACGTCAGGGTCTCTTACTAAAGGAAAGTAGCTCGCAGTCCAGGATATTATAGCAAATTTCAAATGCTCTGCACCTCAACTGATCGAGCGCGCAATGAAAGAATGAATTAATCGTTTTGAGGTGCGAGTTCAATCACTCGCCTCGACGCGCACGTTATACCGTTTGACAATTCACAATGAAATTTTTAACCGAGTTTTTACTACACTGAGTAAATAAGAAGGGTCCATTCTATTATTGGCCCTGAATATTTTTATTAATCCATATTCATTTCTATTTTTTCTTCTACTTGCAGCCTATGATCCCCTCTTGAACTTCTTTTAAATAGAGAAGTATCGAAGTCCAGATTTGTGTTCAGCAATCATAGCGCCGTGGCCACGAACTTTCCACCTCCCTGGGTAGACATAATTCTTAAGATAAAGATGATTCTCAGAATTTTTAATTTTATTTTGAATTTATCTCTTTCCTCACTTGCTGGAAAAATTAAAGTTGGGAATAACAACGCCCTTCGTTATTCTAGAAATCTTAGTCTTTCAGTTTGAGTCATCATCGATTAATAATCTATTTGTAATACACATTTGTAAATCAAATCTGTTAGGGTAATTCAGGTGAGTAGTAACTAAGGTGGTGTCCGTTTCCTCGATAATATCTGGTGGGTTCGTGAAAAGTGTGGGCATCCTGAACTTAGCCTTGGGTTCAATAATTGGAGTATGATGAAAACGTTCAATGGTATCAGGCTCAACTATGTGGAAGTTGATATTCACAAATGAAAAAACGACTTCGTTTTCTTCCACTGATTTATTTTTTTGGTACAACATGTTTCGACACATAGAGGTCATTGTACAGGTACTTGAAAATGACCTCTATGTGTCGAAACATGTTGTACCAAAAAAATAAATCAGTGGAAGAAAACAAAGTCGTTTTTTCATGATGAAAACCTTGAATTAATTGAAAAAAGTTCTACCCCCATGATGGTGGCCTGTGTTGACCTAATCTTTTGAAGTTGAAGTATAAATTTGCTGTATTTCTGTTGCAAAATACGAAAGTTAGCCACCATATTAGTCAGGAGTTTTAGATGTATTTTATATTTTAGGTCCCTCTCCTGCAGAAATTTTTCATCCCGCTGAAATCTGAGGAAGCCAAATTGTGAAGAGGGGAAACATTGTAAAGCTCCTTACACTTGCACCTTACGGATAAAAAATTAAATCAGTTCTCAGGCGTTGGTATTAATTATTTATATTAATATCCGTTTCCGTTATTTTTCCAATGTACAGGGTCATATTGCTAGTGTTAACGGGGTTAAAATTTAATTTTGTTTGAAGCTTCTAAGGGTCCCTGTCTTAATGACACATCGTTGTGGGCTTATTTGCAAGTCAAGGTCCAGTCCTAGTTTACTCCGGGCTTTCCTCGCTCGAGGCGCCGCTGACCTCTTGCGCTTAAGGTCAAAGTTCGGCTGGTTTGTCTCTCCCAAGACAAATTTGTTGAAGGAAAAATAATACGTTTTAATTAATCTCTCTCTCTCAGTCTCTCGTGTCTATGTCACCCAGACGTGTGCGCAGTCCGTGTTTCACACGCCCTCTCTCTCTTTGTCACCATGTTAATTCTGTTTCTAGTCCTCCCTCCCATTTTCATGCCCTTCCATTCCACTCCCCTCCTCTGTTCTCTCTCCTTGCTGTTTGCTCTCCATGTTTCGTCCACTCCCACTCTCCTTTGTCTCTTCTCACCACTCCTAGAGGTGTCAAGGGTAGGGCACGGCTTGTGATTCTCCTGCCATGTGGTCTTGCTCAAAGCGCGTCCGTAGGGCCACGTCACTGGATGATTTAAATACGCTCTCAGAGCAAGCAAATGCAAACAGTGGAGAGGTTGTGTTCCTGGCCTCAGTAAATTGTTATACAGCTCCTAGCATTTATCAATATTGGAGGTTGAGTCTTCGGTTTCCCGGGGTTTCCGCCGCGTTGTTCCATCATGGGGGACGACATTTCGCCGGCTATCCTGCAGGCTTCCTCTGATCCAAGTGACTTCCTCATGATTTCGTCCTCAAGATGGATCAACGAGGCGGAAACTCCGGTAAACACACATCACCGTAGCTTCGACATGATTTTCTTTTTCATGATGAAGATTATTTACATAGGAATAACTTATTATTTAAATAGGATATTTCTAAATTACAAGGAACACTAACTATAACCATAGTAATTTTTTGATGTAACTAATAACTGAGATCTTACCGGGACACCTCTAATATGTTGGCTCTGTAGTTGAAGGAATTGTGTAGTCGAGGACGTTGATTTTTTACTGACAAACGTTTTGTTTGGTCCTGAAGAATCATCAAACAAAAACAGTCTACACTACTTTATGGATAGTTTTCATTGCTTAGTTCTTTTACCATTGTTTTTTTGTAATGGTGAAAACAGTTCCAGTCATATTAAAATAAATCCTTCTCACTGTCTTTAATAGATGTCATAAAACAAATCCGTTTAACTTAGCTTAATTGTCTGCCTGCGCAATAATGTGAGTACTCTTTGCATGCGTTTATTGTATTGTCATTCAAATACGATGGAGGCTTTTCCTTATTTGAAACAGCTTCATACATCCGTGGTCGTAATGCATGTCCGGTGGTCCAGCCGTCCAGGTGAAGATTTTGCGTTGGCCGGGAAATATTTGTGCGAAATATTTTGGATATGTCACCATGATAGTAGAATGACACCGGAGGAATTATGCAATTATTAACAGCGGAAACAGATGAAATTGTTTTTCTGTTACTACCCGTGATGATCAGCCAACTTAACCGTCTTAGGTATCAAATGGAAGAGCTGATATCACCTCTCGAAATGATAGTGGCTGACATTTTTTTTCCAAACTCACGAGAAAATGGTGCATATCTCATTTATTAAAGAGTCAAGTAACTAGTGATGACACCGTAGGTTTGAATGCGTTGTACTTGTATAAAAAAATCTGTGGAAAAGTACGATTGTTGTTCTCATTATCCCTACAGATACACCAACCTTTAATTAATGGTTTTATTTAAGCAATTATCTAAGGATATTCTGGATAATAAGTGTATTTAATTTAAATTGCTTTGATTTTGAAAGTAAAAGGGAACTAAAATACTTATTCCGTTACGATTGTATCATCGCTGTCAGCCAATCCGCGTTTCTTCGTGATGTGCTGTCCTCCTTTTTTCTGTTGCAAAGCAAGACACTTTTCGCCTAGTTGCGTTGGTAGAGTTTATTGGAATTTTCCTGAAGTTATATCTTTCTAAGGTAAAGATACCATTTTTAACATGACTTCAAATAATCAACTCTCAAATGGCCCGAGTTGATTGCGTCCCTTAAATTTTTAGCTCTTTACCCATTTCAGTTTAATTGGAATGGAGAAAGTTTCCTTTGCACCAGTAAACAGTGCACTTGTTACGTTACAGTGCCCTTTTTATAGTCTGTTGGGATGTTCCAGCAAGCATTTTTTGTTCAACTTCAACTATTTTTAATATTTATATTCTATCCATTTTCTTGCTTTAGTGGTTGTTCTTCAAGATAAACGACTTTTCGTGCCGAATACATAGATCTGCCTAACTTTCCACGTGAGCGAATGGAGCTCACCTGTTATGGTTTCTTTGTAGATTGAGTGCGGAACACAAACTCGGGTGAAATCACGCAAGTAAGCCTTGTAACTAGGTCACCATGACCAGTTTGATGACCATTTTGGCGGACACCCACCTATGTAAATTTTTTTTTACAAAAAAAGGCTTAGAATTTAAGAATTCCGTAATTTTTCTCCGGAATATCCGTGTCGAGCACTCGTCAGTTGTACATCAAGGCAATCTTATGTCTTGGACTAGTCAAAAAGTGCATTGCAACTTGTATTTTCAAATGATTTCCTTTTTAAATGTGGAACAAATACACTCTCTACTCATAAAATATTTTTTTTTTGCATTTCAAGTCAGGAGCCTTTGCATGCTCGGAACCTCGTTTTCACGGGAAATGACTAATTACACCCAAATTGATGATCTCTCACGCGCTATTTTAATTAATTCCTTGCGGCGTGGTAAGGCTGTTGCCAACCACAAGAGGCTCTGAAATTGAATCCGCCTCATCGGTGCCTTCAACCGATTTGGAGACGTGAGTGCAGAGGATGTCGAGCACTTCTCAATGTCGAGTCCTTTTTATCCCCTTCGCCTCAGCGCACTCGGCGCGCAAAAAGCAGAACGCTGTCGCACGACGGCTGAATTTCCGCGGGGATCACCTGCTGCTACTTAAGGAGGACGTGAAGTGTTGTGAAAAAGTGGGTCAAGGGTGAGGTGACCTTTGGGGAGAGATTGCTTTCTGCGACACTAAAGCAGTCGCTCAATTGTGGTTGGCAAGGAAGGGAAAAGTTTAGTCGGAAACCAAACCAAAAACATATTACATTAGACTTGAGACAGGCTTTACAAAACCTAGGGAAAAGATCGAAATTTTTCGTCATTCGTATCTGTATCTGGTGCCAAAACTATTTCGTACTCTGCCGAAGGATGTGGCAAAGAAAGACACAGAATAGGGATTTGCTTCAGCCGTTAAAAAATGGCTAATGTGTCACGACGAAGTTGAGTTTTTGCTTCAAAAGATTGTATAAAAATGTACTAAAAATGTTAATATCTAAAATGGGGTTGTGTTTCATTTGAGATTTTTTATTGTCAAGTTAATTCATATATTATGTGTAGTGTATCCATTTTTTGGTTCCTAAATATAAGAGTTCTTGTTATGTTGTCTAATTGATTGTCATCGCTCAAGTTATTGTATAAACTCAAGTTGTCGTGAACGCGTGATAGCTTGAGTATTTAATTTTTATAATATGAATGCATAATTAGGTATAAAAGCAGTAGGTTAGTTGGAGATAATGTCTTTGATAATTTGTCACCACCAGCTCTGCCATAAAAACATCCAGATGACGGTAACCCCAAATCAGGTAGTTCCTCTGGGGTACCTATGTTCCTATACTTTGTATAAATAACCAAATGTATATACATATGAATGGAATAAGGAATATAACTACTATTTTTAGAAAAAGTGCGACCCTTTTTGTTCAAAACGATGAAAAATTTTACTCTGTTAGTCTTTAGGAGCGCAGAAAAACCTTTTTTATTCTTGCATACTCACAGTAATATAGGCAAAACTGGCAACAAAAATTCAGTCCTCCCTGGATAAATTTAAGAATTTTATGATGCATGCCAGAGGGCGGAGATGAATTCATCTGTTGTATCGGTCCTGTTGGCTCTTTTTAAAGCCAGATAATCAAATTCAGCTTTAAATCCCTTGTTCAAAAACTTTGACTAAGAAAGTAACATTAGTTCAAAAATCCATAGATGTAGTATCTTCGGTATCATATTTTTCGGTTGGAAGTTCTGTCATTTATAAATTTCGGTATTTCCACGTAAAGAGGTGAATGGATTAACCATTTCAATAAGTTGCCAAGTCCTACAATTTCTCCACCATACCAAACTACCCCAGTTGTGAGTGGTTTGGGCTACAGAAATTTACTAATGCTACAGAAATGAATGAGACCACTTGTTATGGGTCTCTGAGGTCAAGTTCGACATGCATCGCACCTCAACAGGTGGGACACGGAATCCAATACCAAGGCCATCGGGAAAGCGCAGTGTTTGGAGTTTGGAAAGCCTTCATCACAATCTTTTGAAGTCGTGCATCTGTGGCGATCGAAATGAGTGCGCTTTGTTCTAATGATACTGAAGTTAAAGAAATCAGGATCCCTCGCATGACGTGTAGAGAAGCATGACGGAACTATCTCGCGGCTTTTGATAGTATGTGCTTGGAAAAGTATCGAGATATTCTTTTGGAATATAAAAAATGCTTGAAAAGTATTGTGAAGAAGTACTGGTCTTATCAATCTCAGACTCTTAACTAAAATGCGACGTAAAGTTTTCTCGGGGAGATTGGCTCAATTTTGTCGATAGTCAAGCTAAAACTTGCTCATTTTTAAATTAAATTTCAAATTGAATCGTGAAAATTATATCTTTCAGTTGAAAATATCAATTAACAACCTAAATTACTTCTAAGTAATGTTTTTATAATGGTAATAGCTTTATCATTTTCGTTAGCAGTATAAAATCACAACTGCGTATGGTCGCCTGATTTTAGAAAGAGTTTTGCGTTGAATAGAGAATGTTGCTGGACCTTATTTACAGGATCCATGCTTAATATGCTCCCCGGGGGTGCATTTACTTTGCTGATGAGTGGCATTAGATCAAATGTTGTGACATTTTTATTGATTCCGAAAATGCTAACAGAGAGAGGGAGAAGATGGCTTGATTCATTTTATATACACCCTATATAGATAACTTAAAGTTATAGATTTTCTGATTGATCTGATTTTGTCCGACGTGAGATTAAGGTTTCCCTTTTTTAATTACATTCTTCATAGTTTTTTGGCATTCAAGGAACCTCATCTCACACGATTGTGTTTCGCTCCAAACTTAAGGGTAGTGCTGACTGACAAGTTCAACCATCGTGGCTTCATACAGTTGTCGGTACTTTATCTCTTTCATTTTGGAACCCATACGAATTCAAGGATTGCGTAATTAACAGGCTTTCGTAATATCCTTCATTTCTTTCTTCATGCTTCCACTATTTTTCATTCATTCCTTCCATGCTTCAAAATTTTTGAAACGCAAGCCAGTGAAACACATGCCAGACTAACTTTTATACTTCTCCTATATAATCCTCCCTTGCCTGGTTTTATTTTTACTTTGCTCACCCGCAACGAATTTTTTTACTTTCTCTTCAGGATACTAAGAGTTGTATAGTCAAAGCGCGCCTTCGAATATCCATTTGATGAAAGAGAAAAATTGAAGGAATGAGGAACGAAGACATGAGATGAATGAGTCGGAGAGGCAAGAAACTGGAAACGTAGCTCAAGCGTTTATATTAAAACTCAGTGGTATTCAATCCGATATAAGAATCCCATCTCGCGGATAAGATTCATCCTGCTCAACAATGACGAGTTTCCCTCACATTCCAATGACGTCCCCCACGCAACAGTCCTCTTTCCCATCAACTGATACCTTTGATTCTCGAGTCGTGTCTTATTTTTCATAATGCGTTTCGGAAATAAAGTTGTCTATTGCTTTCACCTTTCAAAATTTTTATTATATGTCTACATATCCATGTACCTACATCATCGTTCTCCATCTTGCATGTACCTAACTTTATCTTCAAACACTCTCCAGAATATTCCTGAAAATCTATTAAAAATTGAAATGCCACATCTCCACCATGGAGTTTTTCAGCCTCTTTCGTATATCAGAAAATAGCATGACACTTCTTACTGCCTAGTACTACACAATTCATTTTTAGCATCTAGCTCTTTCTTCATCGCAATTCTCTCAGACTCGGTGTTCATATCCCTGCCCAATACTGCGTCGACTGCGAAAAGGCAAATTGTGCTCGTTACGACAATGATGGTATCATCAATGAACAAAATAAATAGTAAGGGACCAATGACACTTCCCTGTGGTACACCCTATGTAACCTTAACTGTATCTGAACTAATGCCATATTGAACTATCCTCTGTTCGAGATTATCTGCGATGTATTTAATCCAATACATTCTATCGTAATTTATTCCATATGCTTTCAGCTTTAAAAATGATTTTGAATGTAGAAATGTATCGAAAACTTTTTTAAATATAAAAATATCGCGTATATCTGGACCAACCTGTCTTCAGAGAAAAGAATATCGTGAAGATTGAGGGCTAGCTGGGTTTTGCAGGACCTGCCTTTTCTGAATCAATGCTAATGTTGAATTAATAAGTTTTGACTATCCTTAAAATACCTCTTAATTGAACTGACGACTATATGTTCCGATACTCTGCACGAAATTGACTTGAGGGAGATAGATCAACATTAACTAGGATCTTTCTTATCACCGCTCTTAAAGATATGTGTGACGTTTCCGATTTTACAGTCATGAGGGACAATCATCTGAAAGAGATTTTTCAAATATTGTTTTCAAATACGTTGCTATTTCTGACGCTTATTCTTTATAAACTCGGGCAGGAATTTGATTGGGACAGGTTGGTTTCTTGGAGTTGATTGATTTCAGGCTACTTTCTATGCCGCAACAAGAAATATTTATTGACTACATTGGATTTTTGTGTAGACTTAGCAGTGTAGCAGTGTTTTCCCGAGTATATGCTGTTTTGACGTTTTGAAAAAAAGGTGTTAAGGATATTCTCTTTTTCTAATTTGTCACTAGCACTTTTTCCTAGGCCCTTTTTTTACGTAACCGTAGATTTATACCCTAAAATATTTTTTACTTTATTATTTTTTTGAAATTCTGTAAAAAAGGTAAAAGTTCTTAGAAGATACCTCATTGCTGAGAAGAGAGAAGCTATTGCCAGAATCCTTTTTTCTTGCGAGGGATGTAAAGATTTTGAAATATTTTATTTTTATATTTCCATTCATATTTTCCGCATATTCAAAGAGGAGACTTTTTATAAAAACTCTGAAGGGGATTGTGATTAATATATCGGCTCTGTAAAGAGAGAACGGAGGAACTTAATAGAGAGATTTGGCACTGGTAAGACTTTCCTCGATTGCATGACACTGGGGGAGCAGCATAAGAGAGAGTAGAGAGGTCGCCATCACCACCATGTTGTCACAAAAATTCTATTCTTTCAAGATAGTTCCTAAAAGCCGGGACTGAAAGTGCCGAATCCATCTGCACTCCATATTCCCTGAGGGAGACATCCAAGAAGATGCCTCTTACATCGTCCGTGCCCTCTAGGCGTCCCAGTATTATTATCTTACGCTTCTGAAGTGTGAAGTTTGTGAGAGGAGAAGAAAACGCGAATGGCGGCAAGAAGTATTTGAGAGACAAAACCTTTTGGTAAGAAGGAGGACGCCGAGGGCGAGGAGGGTAGGTGTCCATTGCCCTTCGGGGTCATAAGGGGTGGGGGAGGGAGAGTGAGAGGGTGGAAAACATCCCTTAATTCGGATGACGAAGGCTGAAATGAGAGGTTCAGAGGGATTATTTTTGAAGGGAGAATGGATGTAACAGATGAAAAACGTCGAGAATATTTTGATACGAATATTTCTCCCTTTTACGTCTTCGGGATTTGCAATCAATCCCCCTCTGACAATTGCATAGGCATTCTAGAAGGGAAGGGAAGGCATTGCGTGGATGACTTCACGCCTTCCAATTCTATCAATAACCTAATACGTATTACATTCCAATGCAGTGCTTTCAAATGTGTACCACTATAAACTACTGATATATGATGGTGTAAGATACACTAGTAAACCCTGAGGACGGTGGACGACCAGTGCATTGAAATGTCGGCAAATTTGAAGTTCGGTGGAGGACTCGAATAGTCTTCACTAACATCTTACGCGTGAAAAGTATCAAATATTTCCTCTGCTAGTATACTTTCTGAACTATTATCAAGAGCTGAAATATATCAACATCCGATTGAGTATATACGAAAGTGTATTTTCAAAGGTACTTCAATCTACATGGGTCACTGGATGATGTTGGTTCCATTAATGAGAAATTTCAGCAGTCAGCATGAAATTTGTCTCTCAATACTTCACAGTACAATATGTCAAATACATCTTTTGCTTACATCCATCACGTTTGAAAATTGGTCGAACACTCCTCAATGGAAACCACTCGATAGTTTTACTCTAGAAAATCAAAAAATATAGGTAATTTCAAACAACTTTACAAGTTCAAGGGACAACGTGAGTGATTCGTCTCTCATAGTCCCTGGAAATAATTCCAATCCAATTGTGATGCAGGAATAAAAATGAGCACTTTTCCACAAAAACAATTCGTGGGAAGTTGCACATTTTTATATCAGCATCATCCATGAAATTCCACTCAAGTTCCTAAGAGTCTGCGTATTTGATATGAAGATGCAATCATTTGGTTTCTAGGCTACATTTTTATTCTTCATTCTAATTTACTCCTATCATCATTTTTCTTATTGTTTTTATCAGTGTGTATTTGTAGGCCATTTTTTTAGTAGACCTCTATCGCTTATACATTTTTCCAGCTCGGTATAAGCCTTGATTTGTCATAATTTGCTGTCATTTCAATATTATTTTCCCTAGGTATCCCTCAGTTACATTGTTTGAAACCATTTTTATTAGAAATAAAGTGGAGCGATCATTTAGGTTTTGGCCTTTTATGGCTTCTCGGACAAGTAGATGATAATGATGGAGGGTGAGGGAAACAAGAAAGCCCTAACGAACAAAGAAGGACCTGTGAAAGAGGAAATTAGTAATGTGGCAATGAATACTTTCTGATTGCGTTGTTGAGGGCCGAAATGATGCGTTCCGACGAGATGGATTTTTTATGACCGTGATCAAGCGAGGAAACTACGCTCAGGAAATCGTGATGTTGAAGGTCAAGTTCTCTCTGCTTCGACGTTTAACGGCGAAACTTTCTTATCGAAGAGAGACTTTTTCACTTGTCAAGAAAGTGAGAGGAGTCCAAACATTCGGAGAGTGTTTTATGAGTGGTCCGTTGGAAAATAAAGGAGGTAAGCGTAAAGACAACGAAGGAAAGGCAGTCGTCTAGGAGAATCATGTAAAACAAGATGAAAGGAAGATAAAATGGTCATAGTAAGAGAAACTAGGACACCGCTGGTTGTTAAAAAATGATGTTTTTGGCGGTGAACGACGACTACTTAAAGCAGAGAGAGAAGAGAAACTTTACGCTCCAAAGTTTGGTGACAGATAAGAATGATGTCAGCTCGGCCATTTCAGGGAAAGGGATAATGTAACTACTTTCGTAACAGAGACTGACCCATGAAGAATCTGCTTAAGGGAAAAGCTATGAGGTAATTGGATCTTTGGGAAAAGAAAAAACTTTTCATGAGCCTACACAAAAATGTTTTTCTTTATTTCAAAACTTCATTCACTATTACACGTTATATGGATGATAATAATGAGTGCATACACACAAAGGTAACGATGTTTACGAAGTCCTGTGAGCTTGTGGATATCCTCGGGAAAAGTTTTTTATTAGATAAAGGAACCTAAAAAAATATCAAAATATTGATGAGAATCTTATGTTGCTTTCATTTCATTTTGACTAATATTTAACATTACCAAACGGTAAAAGCTGTCAAAAATATAATCAAAGAAAATGAAACTGTGATATAGTATAGATGCTTAACTATGAATGTTCTGGTGGTGCAGATGATGAACAGGTTAATAAAATTCTCAAACGCCGAAACAAATTATGCATATGACAACATTTTATTCAGCTAACGTGGTAATGCGCAAACAGAGTGATGTTGGAAAGGTTTAGTATTGTCGTCATGAGAACTGCAGTGTTATTGAAAATACTTCTAGGCTATTGAGAAACGGAAAAGGTCAATCACCTTTTTCCCGCAGACGCCCATTAATTATGGAAGTATGAAGGTATCGAACACAATCTGGAAATTGAATTAAAACGCAAATGGCATAAATATTAGACGAATCACTTCTCCTGTCAACTTTCTCTCTCAATACCTTTGCGCTCAAGGTTTGGTACTTTACCATTATGCAGTCGTGTGGAATCCACGGTTAATGAAATATTATGCCTTAACTGGAATTCGAACCCAGGCCCAGATCCCCTCGATTTCACGCCGATTACTCCAACCAAATAAGATACCCAGGCGTCCTCTTCCACTATGAATCTCTTAGAGGTGATGAAAGTGTGTTACTGTATAAACTGCGGACTCCGTTGAAGTTACCACGCGGACAATAACGCAATTCTTTGAATTCACCCTTTTATGTTATTTACCTACACTCTTCCACATCTCCACAGGGTGGCAACATCCAGAGGGCTGTTATTTTTCCCGCATTCAGCAAGTATTTTGAACTTTTATCGTTTCATTTTCCAATGTATAAAAAAAACTTGAAAGTTTCGGTAGAATTGACTCATATAACGATTTTAAGTTTTTTAAATGGTTAGCAAGGGAAAAAACTGTGAATAACCATGTTCAAAGTTTTTTCGGCAGTTGCAATTCAGTACCTCATACTCTTCAATCCGTCGACATTTTGTTTTGTAAAGACGTGTATTCTTTTTTTCAAGGTGTAATAATATGGAATGTGTCAGTTTGTCCCGAATAGGGAAAAAAATGATGCGGTATATAGCGCCGACTCTCCACTGATCTCGCCGCTGTCAAACGCTGAGTGGGAAGTAATGTTCCGAAGAACAACAGCGCCCTCTGCCTCCTTCCACTCCCTATCCCCTCCCTCCACTGCAGATCCCTCCCTCCTCCCCCCTCGCACTCGTTCCCTCTTCATGCATCGGAGCGCCACCCAGGCGTCGTGGTGAGACGTGACAAAAAAGGAGACAACATAGGAAGCAATCTCCAATCCGCCACCGCAACACAAAAGGCGTCCGTCCTATATCCCTCCCCAATACCCCATTGGCTACCCTTCCTCCCATCAATTATGATTTTCCTCCCCCAACCCCCCCTGTGCTTCTTGTTCGAACCGCAACAAGCGAATTTTTTGGAAAATATCTAGTTTCTAGTAGGGGTGTGGCCATATTGGAAGCAAAGGGCCCTAGTTTAACGCAAATTTGTTTGAGAGTTTAATGATTAAGCGGCAGTCTTAGTCGCCACGTTTACTAATCGCACACCGCGTCAAATTTCCTCTTTGTGAGAGAATTTGCCAAAACCGTTCCGCAGGGCAGTACTGAATGATACCTAATTAGACTTTTTCTATCATATTAGTTATCTCTCCTCACCTGATGTCTTTACGGTCTTTATCGACCGATATTAAGCAAGTCGACGCAATATTCCTTGATTTCAAGAAGACCTTCGACAAGATTCCTCACAAAAAACTCATAAATAATTTTCGATCATGCGGAGCTGATAGAAAAATAGTGAATTGGATAAGGAACTTTCTCAGGGATTGAAAACAAAAAGTAGCTATTAATGGTTTTAGCTCTGATATGGTAGAAGTCACATCCGGTGTTCCTCAGGGAAGTGTGATCGGCCCTCTTTTATTCATTATTTATTACCTTAGTTCTAGAGTTAGCAGTAAATTAAGATTATTTGCAGACGATACAGTTATCTACCTAAAAATGAGCAAAGACGCGGAACGTGAACCTCTGAAATCGGACCTTATCAACGTTCATTCGTGGTGCCAGGAGTGGGGGTTAGGATTAAATATTAGTAAATGCACCACATTTCACTTCCTGCGAAAGTCATCACACAAAAACCATACCTACACCGTGGATGGAGCAAACATAAAATCTTCAAATGCAGTAAAATATCTTGGAATTACCTTAACTTCAGATATATCGTGGGGAACACACATACATAACATATGCAGCACAGCATTAAAGAAACTAGGTTTTGTTAAGCGTATAATAGGAAGGCCCTCGGATGAAAAAGTCAAAAAGAGATGCTACTTCGCTCTGCTTAGGCCACTCCTCAAATACTATGTGAGCATTCGGGACCCTAGTCATTTAGATTTAACTAAAAAAATTCATTAAATGCAAAGGAAAGCTAGGTCTGACTGACATTTCTAGGTTTCGTTAAAAACTGCTACGAGCGTACACACAGTGTCTCACAAATTTTAGAGGGATTTAGTTGGGAGCCCCTAGAGACTCGGAGGCTACACGCTAGGCTTAGGCTGCTTGAGAAGTTCAGAACTGATATTTTTCAGAGCCACACAGAGAATATTATCATGACTCCTCACTACATTTCTAGGTCTGACAGATGTGATAAAATAAGAGAGATACTCTGCCAAACGGATAGGTACAAAAACTCGTTCTTTTTGCGCACGATAAGCGACCACAATAAAAACTGAGTTCCACTAAATACACTCCTACAATACATGTAACCATTTCATCTCCCAAAAACTTACACCTTTACACGGCTGGTGACCTAACACCCCCTGCCACACACCCATACGGCGGCTCGCCGGGTATTATGAAGATGTAGATATGTGAATTTTCACAAATCTTTTGATATTTCTTGATAGTTTTGGACGATATCATTATATTTTGGTGGTAAGAGATGCTTCACCACTTAGAGGTTCAACGACGAAAGCAAAACAAAGACGACCCGAAATGCGATGGACTGAGAGAACATTAACGTCGCTCACGAGTGAGGAAAGATATATTTTCGACCAAGACCTCGTAAGTAGACGGAAATATTCCGTGAAACACTGCCTCTCTGGCACATAAGAATTGCGAGATGTACTACATGGAAAGATTCTCCTCGCCTAAAATGGTCGCCTGTCTGGACGAGTCGCAAGCCGGGCATCGCGCCCTTTTAGTGACAGATTGAGGTTTTGTCGAAGACCCAAGCGAATTATACTTCATCCATCTATAATATCGAAAAGGGAAGCGTCCATCTGGCAGAAGGATGTCATAATGATCAAGATAAAGTTTGTGACTTCCCCATTTTACTTCGTTACCGACTTAAGGCTGGGACACAATCAACGCGTACGTGTGACGCGATACGTTAACGGGACAACGGGAGACGGGGAACGCAAATCAGCGGTCACAATCGACGTTTACGCGGCCCGGAGTAACAATTGACTAACGCAGGCGCAGCTAAGAGATCAGGTGTAAACAAGTGTGGAAGTAAATAAGTTATCTTCGCTAAGAGCAATCTTCAACAGTTGGATGTATCTGCCGACAGATGGCTCCCATTCCCGGATTCTCAGGACTATTCTGATTGGTTTTCCGTGTACGGGACACAGGAAGAGATGAAAGTTGCCCATCTCTCGCGTACACGTACTCCCCATAGTACGCGTTGAATGTGTCCGTTCGCTATACTTTCCCGTCAGCCATCTTTTCGCGTATTCCCGTTAACGGCTCACGTTACACGTACACGTTGATTGTGTCCCAGCATTTAGTTAACTTTCAGTTACCAACCGTTTTCGGCTGTCAAGCCATCTTCAGGTCACCTTCATTCATTTAATTCACGTAATCTTTCGCGGTGCAGTCGGGTATGAATGGATCAAACTGCAATCATTACATTTCCAAAGTTAGTTGTCCCAGAACTCATTGTCGCACAGGTGTCATAAAAGAGTCCGAGTAAGTGTCTAAAGAACCGGAGTGAATTTTTATTTCTTAGTGCTGCTGGAAGTGCAGATGAGTGCGTGAAGTATCGCAAACTTTATCTGCCTCGGAGCCATGCCTTAACAGTTCTTATAACCAAAGGTGAAACACCTGCCTGTCGTAGTCTGGAACGTGTGTGGTCAGCAGTTGCCATCGAATATGAAATTAATTATAAGTATTCAATACACGTGGCTATTTACTACATATATATGCCGCATAAATGAATTTTCATTTTCTTAAAATATGGATGCATTCTTCAAAGTAGCTACTAGGACAAAGAGTTGAACAAAACATCAGCGACTATTGATGGTATTTTTTTACGTTTTACAGGCCAATAATATCTGCCTCCATCGCCGGAAAGCAAGTTATCTTAATTTCATTTTTCCCATCTTCCTAAAAAGTTAAATATGCCGAAACGAGAATGTGATGCATTATAACGTATTTGTGCAGCTAGGGTATCTGAATTAAGGCGTAGAAGAATTCCTACTGACGCAATTTGCCCATCTAGAGTACTCAGTAGAAATCTCTCTGGTCCAAAATAAATAGATTGATAAGTGTTATGTTGACGAGCGAAATTTTCTGTCAATTTAACTAATTGCATTTTAGGGGTAAATAAAACCTGTGATCTGAAAATTTAAAAGCATGATAATCTAAACAGGATATTTATTCAAACTTAATATAAGAACAAGCCCTAGGAAGGTATCCTCAACTGTACGTATGTCGCTACAACTTTATTACAGGTACTTCTTACATTATACACTAACCTCTAACATTAATTATAGATTTAAACCCGTCAGCGATTGCCAGCGTTGCGTAGTTTCAAACCTCAATTCGTCGTGTCTGTTCAAATAGTCTTCCGTTTCCAGGCGATCACCCTTGATCCTTCGATCGAAACAGCTCCGCCTCTGGTTCACTGAAAGCGCCGGTTTGTGACGCGCCCCAGCTTTGCATATTCATGGGATTTCTTGCAAAAGGCTCGCGAAGGTCAACCGGGTGTGAATCCCCGATCAAATGGGAAAAAAACTGAAATGTGGGGCGAAGGATTCAAATGGGAGGCGATGATGTGGAGACGAGGGAGATCAACGGACATGTACCACCCGTTTCTTCAATCCATATCCGCCGGTTTCCTCCTTCCATTTTCTTCCTGTTCGACGTCACGTCCGCTCTTCATCTTTCTCTTAGCGCTGAAGAATATTTCTTCTTTATCAAATAAAGCAAATCTAAAGAGAACGCGTCAACTGATTAATTCATGCTTTGAAACTCATTAAAGATACATTCCTTTGATGCTTGACCTTGTCATTAAGTTCAGTTCATCACAGCTCGTCTCAAAATTCTCATCTATCCCCTTTGGAGTAGCAAATTGACATGTGCGTTTCTCATGGCATGTCATAAAAAGAGTTGAGCGTTTGATTTCCACATTCAGCCATCACTGCAATAGGTAACTTGACAAACTACAGCTGGTTCAAACGGATGAACCCAAAAGATTTCGATTTTGTAAGCAAAAGAATTCGATTTATTTTGTAAAGTGTTCCAGGTCATGAGTCGTAATCACCTTTTCCATAGAGCATTGTAGAGCGCATATACAGAGTGGCAAAGCAATGCTGAAAACTGGACATAAATTTTTGAGAGCTTCGGGAAGAATTTCTCAGGTGCCACCACCTTAGGGGAGGAAGAATTTTGGCTTACGGAGAGGGCCACTTGGAGGCGCTAGTGGTACTCGGTGATCTTGCGTCAACATACAGAAGAGTGGATGTTGTGTGCTTTTAATCGAGTATCAATTGTTTTGTCGTTCCTATGATACATCGGTAAACAGTTGACTCCGTGTTTGGTAATCGCGTGTCTTATCATATTGACGTGAATTCGATTCATTATAGACGATGCTCAGTGAAGGCACATTAAAATACATGTTTAATTTGGTCTCGACGACTGAATAAGATTTGTTTCCGTTGCTATGGGTTGATTAGTAAACATCCGGGCACCGAAATCATCATAAGAACATCATGTGAGCTATGCGACACTAATTGAAGTGGCCGTGTGCCAAAGCTTATTCTTTATGGCTTTTTGTGCAACTTCCATACACCTTTTCCATCTATCGGCCAAAGTATTGTTTAAAAACTCAAATCCGAATCTCCAAATCTCTTTTCTACTCTATACATATGTACTTACTCTACGCCTTATCTTATTTTCAAGCATCTGCCATCATCATTATCTCTCTCACCGCTTTGAAGTTGACTCCATAACTCCAAATCGGAGGTGTTTTTTACGCTTTTGTAGATTCGCTCGAAAATTTCTCTCTCCAGATATTGCAAACAACATGTTTATTTCACAGTAATTCGATTAAGCCAAGTCATGGGTGTATTAATGATTCTGCTTTCGATTCATATTTCCTTTTTTTTCTAATCGCTTTTGGTTGAGATCAAACCTTCTACAACACATCCATTTTTTTATTATTTTTCCTCTTTATACAAGTTCTGTAGCTATTTCAAGGCTTTTAAGGTAGTCCGAGCGAGATAGTTCCCTGGTCATAATAGAGACCATATTCGAATTATACGTTTTGATTTCACCAGCTGTAAGACACATCAATTAAATATTGCATTATTAATGATGCAATAATATGGTTTTATACGACAGAAACTCTACTTACTTATTAAATGAAAATATCTAAATAAGTCTTTAACTTTACTCATTTTTTTCACGCGGTGCGTTTGAAACTCCTTCAAGACGAAACTTTTTTATTATTCCCAAGAGCCTACTGCGGTAACAATATGATTCATTTTCAAATATAGTGAAAAACACATACAAACTACACACTGTTAGTTTTTTTACGACATCGAAGTGCTAGAAATACCTCATTTTATAAATGTCTCTCTGTCGCATACACGTGCCCATTCCCATGTAAAAGTTCTGGTATTTTTTGGCGAATATCTCCAAAAGTAATATAGTAAGGGGTTGAATTTTTGAAGTTTTTATAAGGGTGAGATATTTTTCTTCAAAATAAGACCAAATTTATTGATTTACCTATAAATAAAATGATATTTCGCTCAAACTACCTTAATCACGCCTCACTGCATTTTTTTCTGATTTGGATTTTTACATCCCCAACGTAATTTCTCCATTTATGCTTTGACATTAAGATTGGAATCTTTGATGTAGTCCGAAACAATAAAAATTATTGAACCCAGCAATTTTGACCTTTATGTAGCAATAAAAGTTCCCCTATCCCGTTTATAGCCATCGTTTTAAATTACTTCGAATGATCACATTTCCCATTTCGATTTATTTCTTACCGAAAGTCGCTGGAATATGTCCCATTGTGACTCAGTGCCGATATTTCCGCTAACTCGCATTCGCCATATTTGGTTGCTTTGAGAAGGAAAAAAACAAAAGAGGTGATAGTTTTTTCATCATCAAAATTCGTTCAGTCTCAGCTGGTTTTCTTCTAAACGCCCATTGTAATGACCGTTGATGTAGAGCAAAATTAAATTTTCACGAGGCGGTGGGATATGATATTCTTGTGGGAACCTCCATTTCATCCTAACCATCTTCGGCACACAGATTTGATCCATAAAGTTTTAGTTTATTCCGCATTCTGAGATTCAATTTTCACTAACATAACAATAGCAACACGCAAGAAAATAACACAAGATGTTCGTGTTTTATTTTGAATACAAAGACTCTTCCAGTAATGCAGTGCAAGAGTTCGAGCATTAATTGTTTTGACATTTTCTCTTTTCCCTCTACTGCATTTCAAGGGCATGCCACTGCGTCTATTTTCGTGACAACCTTCAAAGAAGATTTGACGTTATCGTCTTCCCGCGTCAAAGAATACTGCGCGTCGGAAAATCTGAAGTGGAATAATAGTCATCCCATGTGAAAATGTAGATCGGGTTGGTGTGGTGGCTAGTGTATTCGCCTACCACACGGGCGGCCGGGGTTCAAATCCCTGCACTGCATAGGTGGATGTTTTTCAGAGGAAACGCGATGCCTACTTAAGCGTCTTGTGGAGGGCGCTTAAGTGCAGTACTCCGTGTGTCAGATGAGACGTTAAACTCTGGTCCCCTATACGCCTTTCGTTAAGAGCAGGCTAACGCCGACGCCGAGTTTCTATCCACCTTTTCTCCCTTACCCATCTCCTATGGCGCAAATGACCTTAGCCGTCGGTCACCTCCCCAAATATCCAATCCATTCCAAGTGGCAGTGATGTTGGAAAATGCGTTATAAATATATGTATTTTTCCGGTACAGCAATCATCCTCCTGAATTCGAAAACTTCTTCTTTGATGCATAAATATACACTTTTAGTCCAATTATAGACCTTCACTTTGTAGGTTTTTTCGAACTGTGAGAAATCAGATAAATGTTTCCCACATTGCCTCTTCTTCTATCGCTTTCGTGAAATCGCATCGCACGCACGTGTGAGTGGAAACACTTCACTAATCGCTTTGCGTACTTTTGCCTCCATTACTGCTTCCAAAACTCATTCATCAGCAAATGTTTAGCATTAATTCCCGTCAGACCCCTGAATTGAGCATCCACTATCTTCCCATCCCTCTCAGCTTTCAGCTTACGATCGCCTCTGAGAAAACCTTACACCGAAATTAATTCTCTAGCGTTTTCCTTAAACTTTGCTTCTACGACACAGTCTCATTTATGATCGAAGGTTTTCCCGGCGAATCTGGTGCGGAAATGTTTCTCGAGTGTTTCACATAACACTTAAACTCGTGGACCAATCGATAAGCCTTTTTGCATTATCATTTAATTTACTTCTGGACACTGGATCCAAATTTGAATGCATCTTTGACTGATGAATTTCCTAGCGGAAAACTAAGATACTGCTCAATCCATGTAGACTATTCAAGGTATACTCAGCGGTATCTGGCGAGATGTTGTGGAACATATTTCTGAATAGTGAAAGAAATTTTGTAATGTCCACTTAGTTTTTTATTGGTACAACGCGTTTCAACAATTAAATCGTCATCATCAGGTACACACGCGTTGTATAAATAAAAAACTATGTGGGTATTACAAAATTTCTTTCATTATTTAGACTTATCAAACCTCACATCAGGGTAGCATTCCTATCATAGTTAGCGATTTCTGTATTCATGTTATGTTTTCCCTGTTAATGTTTTCCTCGGCTACCCATCCAACTAAAATTCCTTCTGGGTAAGCAACGTCTTCAGCTGTAGCATAATTTTATTATATGTTTGAGCATAGCGTCAGTGTGTACTGAGATAATGCGTAGGTGAAGGTGTATTCCAGTAACTAATTGATTCTCTGTCTCAATCCTTGAATTTTCTTCATTCCTATGTTCGTTGATGAAAATACCAAATTACTCTGCTTATTTTAAAATTTCCGAATTTTAGGATAAAAAAATATGCTATTTGTTTTACTAAAGTTTGTATTTGTCTGTGAATAAGTCATAATGAAATTCTTTATAATTCATAGTGAGACTGTGTAAGTGTTAATACTGGACATATGCAACGTCGGGGTCCCTTTCATATATGTATATATACGAGATGTGTGAGAAAAGTAATGAGACTGACAACACTGCGGGCGATCTGGCAACGTCGTGTCTACCGGCCTGTGCTAGACCGGTTTGTTTTGTTTATCCCTTCCACTTTCTCAGTCCGAGTTTCAACTCCGTACAGCTAACACATTATTTTTGACAGCGCCATCAGTGAACTTGTGTTTTTGTTGTGTGTTACAAAAATGGAGCATCGGAATTTAGAGCAGCGTTGTGCAATCAAGTTTTGTGTTAAACTTGGTGAATCCGCGAGTGTGACTTTTGAAAAGTTGAAGCAGGCCTATGGGGAACATTGCTTATCAAGAGCACAAGTTTTCCGCTGGCACAAACCATTTTTGGAAGGCCGAGAACACGTTGAAGATCAACCTCGCTCAGGGAGACTTTCAACTTCAAAAACTGACGGAAACGTTGAACGTGTGAGGGCTCTTGTGAGATCAGACCGTCGTTTAACAATAAGGATGATGAGTGAACTGTTAAATTTAAACACTTTCACCGTACATCAATTTGACAGACGATTTGGGCATGCGAAAGATTTGTGCCAAAATGGTACCGAAAAACCTCACAACTGAACAGAGGGACAATCGAAGAAACGTGTGCCCCGTGTCGCACGGCCATTTCCATCAGTGAATTTTTGACCTCAAAACTCATATCTGTTGCTCCTCAACCACCTGATTTGAGTCCTTGTGACTTTTTCCTTTTCCCGAAATTGAAACATGTCTTAAAAGGACGTCATCTTCAAACTCTGGAGAACACCCAAAAGACTGTGACCGACCAGTTAAAAGTCATACCATTTGAAGACTTCCAGCGCTGCTACCAAGAGTGGGAACAACGACTCCGCCAGTTTATAGCTGCCCAAGGGAACTACTTTGAAGGGGATAACATTGTTGCTTGAAAAAAATAAAAACTTTGGTAAATGAAAAATCAGTCTCATTACTTTTCTTACACACCTTGTATATATCTCTTTCATATTCGGATCCGTAACTTTGCAATTGAACTGGTAGGATGCCTTGGGGTGACCAATGAATCAAGTTAAGGTAATTTGAGCGAAATATAATTTTACTTCGAAATCGATGAATTTGGTCTTATTTTAAAGAAAAATATCTCACCTATTCAATGACACTAAAACTTTTACCCCTTATTACATTATTTTTGCAGATATTTGCCAACAAAATACCGGCCCTTTTACATGGGAAACGGTACGTGCATGCACTCCAGAGAGACATTTTTTACAAAATAAGTTATTTCTAACACTTAGATTTCGTATAAACTAACAGTGTGTAGTTTGTATGTTTTCTCAACTACATTTGAAAATTAATCACATTTTCACCCCATTACGTTCTTGGGTATTACAAAAAACCTTCCGATTTGAAGGAGTTTCAAACGTACCGTGCGAAATAAATGAGTCAAGTTAAAGACTTATTTAGATATTTTCATTTGATTACTAAAAATTTCAGTCATGGAATACTATATAATTGCACCATTAATAATGCAATATTTAGTTGATGTGCCGTACAGCTGGTGTAATTTAAACGTATAATTCGAATATGGTCTCTATTACGACTAGGGAACTATCTCGCTCGGACTACCTTAAGGTAAATGGAGCCCATAAATGAGCGCCATTAGAAGGTGAACTATGAGGGTGAGGGATGAAACAGGAGCGACTCTGGACGTCACCTCACGAGCGTGTTTGCTCTGAGGAAAAAATAACGTGGAAATGGAGGAGTGTTTTTGTCTGTTATTGTATTTTTTCCAGGCGGAGAAGCCAGGAATGCGTGAAAATGGTGAGGAGTTGTGGGAATGGTTCAGCGTCGGGCGATGCGATGCGAGGAGAAAGAGGAATTGGGGGAGGAAGATGTGGAAGCGAGGAAGGCCGAAGGGTTGTGTTGAGTTATGGGACCCCAAAAAGGGAATGGAGAGAAGGACATTGGAATTTTTTGGAGGCGGATGAAGTAAAAGGCGGAGGTAATATTGGGGAACGGGAAGTGCTGTTTTCCCTCTTCGAGTGGCTCTGAGCGTGGGGTGAACGCGCGAGAAGGAATTTCTGAGCGAGGAAAAGGACGATTCTGCTCACCTCCGCGTTTTCAAGGTGATTGTTTTTTTTCGCGTATTCAAGAACCATCAAACTGCGATCTATAAAATTAAATAGTTTTGACACATTGCTTATTCCTTCCTCTAGGGGACTACAGACGTTGATTTGCCTATAAGATCTGGGTCAACGTTTCTTTCCGTGATATTATTATCATTTTGATATTCCAGAATTCCCGAATTGAAATATATTTATGAATAAAAATGAATGGTGAGTCAAAGTTTCTGCCATAACTATGACACTCATCTCTTTTATTTAGATGTTTCATGACCAACTTTGAGTAAATGTTAACTACAATGTAGAATTAATTATCGGGTAATTGTTAAAGTATTTTCCTATAGCATTCACATTATTCATGCTCGTTTTTGTCAAGTTTATCAGCTGCTTTATAACTTTCTCCTCCTATGATTGTTCTTCGTGTACGGTTGTTTCCATTTGGAAAAAAAGAATCACAACGCTTTCGCTCATGATTGGCTTTGGAAGCCATTGTAAAAGTACTTTTTTATCTAGATGATTCTTCTTCGTGACCTCTTTTTTTTATTAATATAAAGTTATTTTCCTGGAGATTGTAGGTCATTAATTCATGCTTAAACTGTTACTCTTTTGCCAACGTTTTGCATATTTATTTATGCTTCATCAGGGCTACAATGAAAATAATATTTGTATTGTACATCAAATGAATCCAGTTTACAATTTAGGTGTTGAGATTTAAAAAAATGTATATATGCATGTGATTTTTGTTATTACCTGAGAGAGGGTTACTTTTGAATTACTTTTTCTTGATACAATCGTTGCTATTTATTATTTATTGGTCAATTGTTATAAATTCAGGAGTTAGAAATCGAAATAAAATTAAGTGTTGTTAAAGAATATCAAATTATGATAAATTTTACTTAATTTGGCGGTGTCTGTTCTTTGATTCTTCTTCTATTCTTCAATTCTGTACTTTTTATTGAATTAAGATGTAATCGATGAAAAATTCTAACATAAAGTTATGGGAATAAACAAATAGCTTTGATTCTAAGTCAGAGATTTTCCTTCAGTCTTCTCTGAATCAATTCCTCTTCAGTAAGAAGAAGTTTTTCAGTGAGGCTCATCCATATTATAATGGTGTTTAAGAGTCGCCATAGCCATTAATTGCATCATTTCCCTTTTAAAATGAATGAGATGAACTTCTCCAGTAGCTGCAAAAGGCTTGAGGTCGTCTGTTATGTTCTTCGTGCGATCCCTTCCACCTCTTAACTCATCCACATGTTTCGTTCTCCTCCATCCACTACTATCGCCATCAAGAACACGCTTAAGATATACTCATGTAAGACATGTTTCGCTTCGCCTGCATTTAATGGAACGCCGTTAAGAATTGTTGAAAATGCCCGTGGCCAAAATAAATACCCATTGACTCACAAGGGATAGCGTTCCTAGCATGCATATTCAGATGCTATCCAAAAGGGGGCGTCGCCCTCGTGTCAATTAAAAACAATTGATGCCCTTGCGGTATTCGACCTAACTTGGTCGCCATTATTACTCGCCGTGAAACCAAACTTCATCCAATGAAGGTATATACACCTCCCAAAATTATTGCGATTAAATACGCCGGAGAAAATTTTCTTTCTTGCAACAATTTCTATATTCCTTGTCCAGTCCTGAGATATTGCTTTACTCTGGCAATTTAGTATCGTTTGCAAGAAGCTGATGTAGGAGGCTAATGTAAGGAAGAATTGTCGAGGTTAAGTTCTTATTATCCAAAATGGCGTTTTAAATTGCTCCAAGTATTCTGCAAACCTTTGCTTCTCAACGTTCCTTCATTTTTTAATCGCATTATATCAGTTAATGTGTGCATAGTTTTTCTTCTCTCAGTTCCAAGCATTCTTACATGAATCATTACACCTTCAACCTAATGGAGGGGATAATCTGTCTTTATCGCACACCTTCGGTCAATTATAATATCTATCTGCGTTCGGATACTGCGAAAGCATGATATCGTTAAAAAAAATTGATTAATTAAAAAATAAACGGTATTTTTTGGCTGGATATAAAAAATGCTTACTTGTCGAAGCTATTTAGAGAGAATGGGTCAAATATTGGTTGTGTGCTGAACAGCACTAAAGAATATCTCGTGATATCGATGCTAAGAAAATGCTTCATTCCGTCATTTGGAAATTGAATTGGATATATTTTCTTTAAGCTATAAATGATTTCATCTGTATTTCAACCACAGGCAAACTATACCGTAAAAAACGCCATTCTAATCGTATCAACAATTCAGCTCTGCGTTTTAAGTACAACACACCATACAAGAGAAAATCTATTCTAATCACCAGTATCAACAAGGCAAATTATCGGCATGGTAAGTATGCATTGGAATTAAAGTCTCTAGTCTAAAAAATTAATTGATGAACGGAATTATTGAGATAAAGAATATTTAAAACCATATGATCAGGAAGTAAAAAGTATTCGTTTAAAAAAGCAATAACGTGTAATTCAAAACTTGTCCAATTATCGGAACACTACCTGACAGTCATATTCAGACATCAATGTCATAAGGGTGTTACAAAACTCATCATGCAAAAGAGAGATTAGATTCTTTATTATTGCTTGTAATAATTTGATCGTGTTACCAAAACAATTAACAATTCATCCATCAAAGGGGCGTTTTATTGCATTTCATCGTCCAGGGATGAAATGCGCAGGACGTAGTAACAGAAGCTATAAGTGGATGTCTGATGATCTGGAGACACACTCTGAGAATCCTTGTATTAGCTTGGATGCTGGCTAATAAATCGTTGACAGTGATCTCCTCCTAGTGATACCATCATCTCGAGTGAAATATGCCGTAACGTGAAGGTGGCGCTTCTTCAAAACACACCCCCCGTGTCGTTTTTTTCTTATTTCGAATGTATAATTCGAAATTTTAAATTCTCAACATGGTTTTCATACCACGTGGATTATCTTTCCTAGGCGATTACTTAGTACCCGGACTTTATTCCGGAGATGTTTCCACACTTTTCTGGAATCATACGACCCTTTTTTTAACTTCAATCTTGAACCTTACAAATATCCCGTGAGCAAGTATGGAACCTTCTCAATTTTTCCCTCACGATTTCCCAGGTGGACGAATTTGATCGAAACTGGAGAAAAAAACGTTTCTCAAGGGCTGAATCAGCAAGACGAGATATGATCGTACGCGTGAAAGACTGAAATTGCACGACTCTGATATTTAACCATCAAAAGCAAAATTTAGTTATGAATAAATCGCATGTTTTCTCTTTTCAGAATATCAGTTGCTTATAAATTTACGTTGTATTGTCAATTTGGCACGATTTTAAGAGTTTTCATTTGCTATTTATAACGCATCCCAAATACGTGCCATGAACGTAGCGTAACGTGGTGTTATCCCTGACTTTCCTTCTTAAACATTATCGTGTCGAAGCGATTGAATTATACTATTTCATAACACTACGCACGTATTTTCAGTGCAATACTTTTTCCATGCAATTACAATTGGAGATACTGAGAAAACTCTCGTACAGTCATCAGATTCCTCTCCTAAAAACCACACAACAATACCTCCTTTATAATATGTACATAGCAACCCTTATGTGTGTTTTATTCCATTTAAACGAAATTACGTCAACATTCTCTTTGTTCCTCAAGTAAAACATTTATGAAGACATATTTAAAAATAGTCAATGCTTTGATGCTGATTCAGAGTATACGAGGACTTTGTTCTTCCTTTATATGATATAAATAAAAACATTAAATGGGTCTGACGACGAAAGGATCGACCAGCATCAATGAATGATAAGTAAATACACAACGCGATGAATGGCTGAGATGTTACGGGGATGAGTCTCAAAGACAAGACGCGTCGATGTGTTAGCGGACTGGATGTGTTATTTTCTTAAGGGATGCCACGTACAAACAAGCGATGCAAAAAGATTTTGACTCCTTCATCGAGAGATGTAGAGAGAGAGAGAGATAGAGGGATGATGCCAGAGGTCAGTGAATGCTGTTGAAAGGGGGGATACGGGATGACCAGTATGGTGGCGGTGAAAAAGAGGTGTCAGGAAAGGCAAGATAAGGAGAAGGGTGGGTTGGAAATTGAGTGGAAAGAGAGAGAGAAAGATCCAAGCGGTGTTGAGACTGAAGGATGTGAGATATTGACGTATTCAGATGTATCTAGGGATGTTGCAGCGAAGGTCATTCGTGAATTAAATCTACTTTTGATCGCAAAACGAAAAATTCGTAAAGAAAAAAAGTCGGTATTTTTAGGCATTTCTGTGCAGATGCATTACTTAATACTCGCTTAAAAATTCTGATTTGGCATGCTATCAAATTACGATGTGGATCTGAGCGCTTAGTTTTACATTATTTGATCAAGTTGCCTTACCCATGGAAACAGCGAATAATTAAAAAGGATTATCGATGCAAAAAGATCTAGTTTCCCCTAAAAAAGCATTAGCAAACTTTGTGATCGTTATAATAAACAGTAAGTATTTATCTAGCAAAACTTAATTTGATTGTTCAGAAGAAGTAAAGGAATAAGCAATGCATTACTGCTTGCAGGAATCCTTCACTACCACAAAATGATATTTCAGAGAGAGCTGCTCAGAATCTCTATCTGATGAGCAGGACTTTTTTATGAATATGGGAACAGTTTATATGTACACAGTTTAAGATTGAGGTAAGAATATTTTGAATCAATAAGGCTTACAGTGAAACTATGAAGGAGGAATTTCGCAAACCTCTTAGATTGAGTGAAAGATACGTTTTAAACATCGGAGGTACAAGGAAAGCGAGAATGGAAATAACGCAGATTTGTTAAGCAATGCAACTTAGAGGGGGCTCTAGGGGTTGAGGTGCAGATTTGACGAAAGAAGGAAGCAGAGGATATAGTGATTAAACATCATGCCAGAGAAAAATGCTGCGTAAAAAAACAATATAGCTCTGATTTTGTTGGCATTAACTTTACTGTTGTTGCGTTACTTTGCAGGTCTGGATGCTAGTATTTTAACACTTACATTTTAACACTAGGACATCCGAGCTTCTCTACCACCCTGTAACAGCATTAGATTCTTAATAATGTCTTCAGATTGTAGGCGTCGCTTCAAAGACATTGCCGGAAAAGAAGCTCTTGCGAACCGATCTAGATTTCACAGCGAAAAATGAAGACTGAGTGTTGAAAATCCTATTTGGACAACATATTTGCCAGCGTGAAGGGATTTGAGCAATTACCCAATTCTTTAAGCAACTGAGTTCTGAAGCTCTCAATGGATACAAAGTAAACACAATCATAACATGGTTGGGATATGTCGGGCTCTTCAGCTTCTTGGCGTCATTTCAAGTACATTGTCGCGTAATGAATGCCTCACATGTGTTGTGATATTGTAAATGGAAGAAAAGAGCAGATTATCGAAGTTAACTTAAATGTACCCTCGATCGTACAATGTAAGCAAGCAAATAAATTCATAGTTGTTTGAAGTTTGTAGCAAACTCTTCGCTTTTAAACCTAAACGGCATTCACGGTCCTTAATGGAGCCAAATATGCTCCCGCGGCTGTTCGAGGTAAATCACGTTTTCTCTGAAGAAGTACTCGCAATGAGGCACAGATATTTTTCCAGTGGTATTGTCATAAAAATTAATTTAAAGTTAGGAAAAATAATGATTATCAAGGCATAAATAAAAATACAGCTCTTGAAAATGTAAAAGGAGCCAAAATGGCTCCTTCGGCTGTTCTAATGTTAATCCCTCCTTAGTCTGTCCCCAAAAACTCCTCACGCTTACTTTTTGATTGGTCTGTAAACTAATCCAATTTCCACCTTGCTGTGGCTCACATTTCTTCTCTGCTCTTAAACGATCTGCGTTCTGAAGTGGGATGAACGTTTGCGTCAGTCAGATTGTGATCTCGTTCTCCCTCTGTAGTGATACTTTAAAGTATCTTTCTCTTTTAAATTGCGTTTATTTCATCTAATTGCGTTTGTGTCCGAACCATCCTTTATTTAAGTTACCTTTTATTACAGAATATTTATAGCTGTAGGATTGTTTGTGTAATCAGTAAAATTCCAATGGAGGTTTCATCGATGACGGGGGTTGCTGCGGCACTTTGTACGTTAAAAAAAAAACCATGTTAAGAGAACGACTCCCCTAGGCAGAAAATATCCATCGAATCGTGATAATACAGCATTTATAAGTAAATGATTTATTTTGTATAATGATGCGTTTTAAATATGAACCTTTATTTTAGGTATCCAGGGTAACCTACATCGATATTTTCATACGTCACAAAGTGAGCAAAGCTGAACTGCTTAGAAATTCATCGTAAATGATTGCTCGCTCTAATGCTGTCTAATATATCTCTGCACTTAATCCCTTACTTTATGCATAGCTTAGTAACATACAAACTGCCGCAGTCCGATGCCATCTCTTCACTCAACTTTTTCATTTCAATTTTCGTCAAAATAATAGTGTTCGAAAACCTGTCCAACATACACTTGATGTTGATTCACCGATGTTTGTAGTTAAGATCATCGATGATACAAACAGAGTGTTTATGTTTCAATAAATCCGAATTTCCCCCGGGGAACATCTCTAGCCATGAATATATATCATAGATTTAAATGTTTGGAATTCTTGTCTGCGCTACGTGTTGCCAAAATTTCCACTTTTAGTTCACCCAGTCCTTGGCGCATCTGAAAATACTTCGAAAAAAGTCTTTTCAGTTGTTATTGTAATTAGACGTAGTTAATTGTTGTTAACGTGAGACTGTGATGAATATTCAATAACGATCGAAGATATATGAATTATTTGATGCTTTGAATGATATCTTGCTATTTTTGTGATCTAAAAGTAAGTTTGTTAATGCTAGAGAGGAAATATCTATAACAGGAAATGTGTAAGAGGTTTATGAAACGTCCATCGTGTGCCGACGACGATGTTTGCTAGACTCGGATTCTAATTTGAATGCATTAAGCCCATTTGGCTTAAATAAAGAATTTAAAATGCCTTGTTTAAACAGAACTTGCTTTGTACTAGGCTGCAAAACAGGGTATGCGTCTACGAGGAACCAAAATAGGAGACTAGGATTGAAAAAAAAGAATCTGTTCAAGGCGGCGGTAGGTGCATTTCTTTTTTCCTACACTGCAATGATGGCCGTCGGGAATACTCATGAAGATACCACATTAAAACGATATTGAAAAAGTATATAATAACGTCCCGCGTGTAGTACTACATTTGTTATCCTCTGCATTGTGATTAATTGTAAGTAAAACCAGTAAGACGTGCTTATATACACACTATCGACTACATTTACATTTGAACTTCCGTCTTCATCACTAGGTGGCCCCACATTTCAAAAAGTTCTTTGTTTACGGAATTCTAGAGAACAGTTTTTGGGGACGAGATAACAACCCATAATCAATATTCATGTGTCTAGCGTACGATGATGAATGTGGCAATGTTGCTAGGGGAAACTTCTACTGTTTACGTTGCTTATCATATTCATTTGCAAACGACTTTGGTGAACTTCTGACGACTAGAACTTACCATTTCAGTCTAGTGAAACGTATTCGTTTAGAATATTAAACTTTTCATAGTGGACGTGAAGTCATAGAAAATATTGATTTATGCCAACTCATATTCATTAAACAAATTTGAGTTAAATAGGTAATATAAAGGCGAGCATGCCTGTAAGTATGTAATTAACATATATACTGCATCAATATTATTCGCAGAGATATAATGAGCATAAAACTTTAAAATATATATTTGATCATCGACACGGCATATTATGAAAAACTTTGGCAGAAAAAGTATTGAAATCTTGTCTCGCGAAACATCAAATCTTTTTATTATTCCAGCATTAAAATATGAAAAAGAGCGCAGATGAACATTTACCAAGAAAATACAACCATAAAATCGAATTAAAAAGTCAATAAATGCACGGCGGTGTTTTAGTTTACATTTTGAAATCATGGGCACAAAAATATGAGAGAAATTTAGTACTTTGTATGAGTCAAATTTGCAGGTAACGTAATATTAAAGATACAACAAAGACGACTTGAAGTTTGATAACAAAATGAATAATAAAAATGTATTTAGCGCAAATAAACGCGATAAAAACTTGAAATCAACAAGCCCAAACACTTAAATGAACATAAACTAACATGAATGCACGATGGGGAAAGCAGAATAGCATTCACTTCCTATGAAGTTTCGATGTTGTCAAGAGATTTTTTAATATAAATTAATTCTTTTTTCTTTGCTTAAAATTAATAAAAAATGTAAAAATATTGCATTTTAAACTCGGTATACAATGCATTAAGTTTGAAGATAAATTTACCACTGTCTCAGGATGCTGAAAACTCATATTATCAAATCCTGGCAAAATAGCAGAGGAGGCTTGGAGTCAGTGTAAATAGTGGTTTTTGCCGCGAGGTTAATGCTTCTGTTTTATGCTTTTTCCAATTAGATTCTACTCCAGAAGAGTATTTACATTGTAGTACATCAAAGCGCTGGTTTCTCCTAAAAACTGCATAAAAGTTCAAAGCATTTCCTAAATTCATGAATACTTAGTTTTACTGTGGTTAAAAAAAAGAAAATATTGAAAAAATACTAACAGTGGCTTAAGATGATTTGGTTCTAATGGTTCTCTTAAAGTGAGAGAGGTAAAATTACAGGTTTGGTTTCGTTGAAAAACTGTCCATGTAAATTCGCCAGTAACACTTAATTTCCTAATCTTTACGAAATTAACTTATACAAGCCTTTCAGGCAATGAGAAAACTTAAATACCCATTAAATGGTTTAGGCTTTATCCCAATAATACTTTATTTCAGTATCATTTTAAATGGCAGCTTGGCATCAATTCCAGAGAGAGAAAGTAATGGCATGCAACTACATAAAAAATCATTGGTTCACTGGTAACTTTCATAATAAGTAGCGTTAATTGAAGAAGTGTTGCAGAGTCCTCTGGATTGCCATATAATAACTACGAAGTGGTAGTGTTGAGAACATAAAACCAGAGGACTCTGAAGAATTGTGTACAATGGCACCAAATTGGAAACTATTTCAGTCCTCGCAAATTCAAAAATTGCTTTAAGGAAAGAAATGCTCTCCGAAACCGTGTCTTTGTTTTTTTTAAATTTATATACTGTAAATAAAACGGTAAATCAGACGGATAAGATGATGAGTCAGTGAATGCAATGTAACTAATTGACCGTACGACGACATCGTTTGGTTCTGGATCTTAATTTCGATAATTTCGATTCCTAATCTTCTAAATGTTCATTTCACCCTCCTCTCTCCCTATCCTTCCTTCAGGCGTTTTCGACTTCAGAGAGCTCGCAAAACTCGACTTGGTGTCGCCGCAATCCCTTCTGAAGCCTTCAAGTCCTCGTTCCAGCTCCTTCCCTTCCCCCATCGCGCCTTTCTCTTCCTCTTCGTGCTCGGCTTCCCCTCATTACGCGAGCAATTAGGGAGGGAGGACGAGGGGGAGGGGCGTTATATAGAGAGAGTTAAGATGCCACGGGAAATGGGAACGGTAGCTAAGGCTCCGCTACTTTGCTCTCCAAACTTCCTCAATTGCTTTCGCTGGTCCATGGATGGCGCAGGAGACGTGATCTGAGTAAACGAAAGGCAGAGAGAATCCTCCCCAGAGAGAAAGAGAGGTCTATTCGAGTACTGCAGCCACACCGGTGACGAATTGGATCGGAGGGATACCATTGCTCTCGATCCGGGTCGGTTCTTTCGGCATTCAAGTATCTTGTTCGTTAATGTACTTTCATCCCTCTATCTTCATGATCTATCTGTTATTTGACTGGAAGATATACTTCTGCTCTCGGTTTACTCTGCTTAATTGCTTAGTGTTCAAATAGGGTCAGCACTTATTCTGTAAAATTGTTTCTATTCTTTAATAATTAGTCATTAAATAGGTATACATGTTACGCGTATGCCTAAATGGTTCATTTTTAATTGAAATTGTAAAATATCATTTCATTGTATTTCCGTTAAATAATGGATCTTGGAAAGTTTAATTTGCTATAACATGGGTGAAAAGTAAAAGGTTGCGTGTTAATTTCGAGATTTTTTAGCAAAGATGTTTCCCTCCCTGTGTAAGTGAAAGAATAAATCCCATTTTATTTGCGATAGCCTGAAGAGGCAAGGAAAGGGTGCCATGGAAAATGTGTGTCGGAATTTATATAACACGTCCGTAACGAAATACTTTGAAGGGTGAAACTCATCCAGCAAATCCTTACACCTCACTTTTTCCAGTCATATAATTCTGGTAGAGAAGGCACTGTTGAGGAAGGGTCTGTCCTCAAAACGAATCATGGCATGGGAAAAGAACGGTCGCATTCGTCTCAGCGTAGAGAGATACTATGGTTTAATGACTTATATTCAATGTAAAGTGAGAGAAATTACATGGGGTACTCTTGTTTATTGCAGAATTGAGTTTAGCAATGGGTGAATTGTTTGTCTTGGCGCTGTGCAAAACTGTCTGACGTGGCTGGGCGGATTTCATGAGAATACGCGAGCTGGAGGTTCATGGTGTCTGCTCAGGAATCGACATATTGCTGTTTCTTCAGCTGGTGAAGGACATAGCCCTTCTTGTGCCCTCGTTCCGTTAAACATAACTGAGTATACCTAACGCCTACAGTGGTTCTGATTCCACCCTTATCCAATCACTCAGTATTCTCTCCTATCTTTGAATTCATGGAACATTAGCATGTTACATCCTTTATCGAGCTGCCGGTATCCGTTCATAGGAAATGTAACAATTGTCTCTCTTTTTTTATAAAGCACCTTCTAGAAGATGAAATGTTGGAAAACGGATAAAAGGAGAAATTCTAATGGAATGGGGAGTAGAAGTAATTTGAAAGATGTCTCCGGCGGAGGGCGACGAGACAGAGTCGTGAGATGAAGTCAGTCATCGGATTTGGTGGCGTTTAGAAGGGGTTGTGCCGCGCCAGCGTGGGGGATTGTTGAAGCACCCACGCAAACGGTTGGTGTGAAAAAAATGGGAGGCCTCCCGAATGACTGAAGAGGCGCAGGGAAAAAAACAAAGGCAAGCGGAAAGTGTAATGGATGGATGGATTGAGGGCGAGAGACATTGAGACGGGTGCTGGAGGGAGCAGGAGGAGGCGCGGGAGCGCGGAAGTGGACGACGACGCCCGAAAGAATCGAATTTGCTCTCTCTGCGCCCTTCATGTTTCTATTTCCATTCGATAAATTTTTCCAGCGCATAAAAAAACTTTTTAAAAAGGTTATCCAAGTTTAAGGGAGCCTTTTTAATGGCTTTTTTCATCGCCTTTGACACTTAAAGAGTTATCCTCTCATTCATTGGATATTACATTAAAGGGATGTTACGTTTGATCTTTCCCGAACCATTTAATTTTATGTTGCTTAAAAAATCTAAAGCAATCGATTCCTATGATGGAATTTTTAGAATTCGTCACTCTTGAAAAAACTTCGTCAAGTTTTTATCAGTTAAATCCTTTTTGCGTTATTAAATGCTAAGAATGCTACTGAATATTTATATACCTATAGTTTGCATCGTGTATGCACGGAGCTGTAATTCGTATCGTCGTCACTCAAAAGGCCAGGCCTCGTCGCTGTCTTTTTAGTCAATTGTCTCTTTCTAAGGATGTTTTTTTCATTTCCCATAGGAGTTGCAGTTCATGATTGACATCACACTCTCAAGTAAGGATATTCGAGGTCGTCCTCTCCTTTTCTTCCCCAACACTTTTCCTTCAGTTATGTTCTTGATGAACTCGTTATGTCTTACTAAGTGACCAACAAGTTTGATTTTTCTGGAGTGAATTGCTTGGAGAAGCGTTGTTTTTTTAACCCTACTTCTTTCAAGACTTGCTCATTTGTTCTCCTCATGACCCCAACTTGTTTTAGTCATTCACCCCCGGAACCGCATTTCGGCTGTCTGGAATCTGTCTTTTTCTTGCCTATTTAATGTCCATGTTTCAAAACAATAAGTGAGTATACTCCACACGAACGTCTTTACAAATCTCTTCCTCGTATGAAATGAGAAGTTGTTGTTTACCAAGAGGTTACACTTCCATTGGAAACCTTGTTTGGCCAGGGTGATCCGTCTCTTAATATTCGTTAAGCTTGTATTTTCATTTGTTGTTAGACTTACCTATCAGGAGAACTCTTTTACCTGGTCAATGGTTGAGTTTCCTAACTTATATTTTGGCTTTTATATTGCTGTTTAACTCGTCCACCACCATAGTTTTCGTCTATTTAATGTTAATATTTAATTTTAATTTATTCAGTTCCATTCGTAATTAGTTCTATTAGTAATTTGCATATATTTTGCATAATAATTTATATCCCACTAATATAACTGTTAACATACAATTGGAGCACATATCCGTCGGGTTATGAGTTTAGTTCATTAATAAATAGAATTAACTCTAAACATATTATTTAAATTTTCTCTTTATTATAAATTAGTGCAGTTGAAATATTTATTTCTCACTACAAACGTAATATCCTCACCCTTAATTTTAAATTACATATCCACAAGAGGAAACGAATTTTTGAGTATACTCATAAACTATGATTGATGCGCGTTGAGGAATAATTTCTCTCGTTATTCTTTTTAAAATGGGCCCATGGATATGTTTTGCTTTGAAAGACTAACATTTTGAAAAAGTAAATGCAAAGGTTTTTTTTAAGTAATAACGTCACGTTAGTCATGCCAAGCACCTGATTGTCGATTAATATACGATTCCCCTGAGGTCAAAATAATGATGTAAATAGCTTAAGACTAAAAGCTACAACGCTTATCCTCGTTCCAGAGTCCTGCGCAAATTGATTTTCTTTAAGTCTGTGAGAGCTTTGTCGTTCGTGATAAACGTGTTCCTCACTGTCGAGATTTTTTCCTTGATTAGTAATTCTAGAATTCTCTGCATTATCTGATGCACGGGGATGACTGAGCGCCGTACCGAAATATTAGTGAGTTATATGAAAAATGTGAGACGCATATTTTATGAAAGCGAAAGTCATACCTACACCGTGGGTGGAGTAAACATAAAATCTTCAAATACAGTAAAATATCTTGGAATTACCTTAACTTCAGATATATCGTGGGAATTACACATACAAAACATGTGTGGCACAGCATTAAAGAACTAGGTTTTGTTAAGCGTATAATAGGAAGGACCTCGGATGAGAAAGGCAAAGAGAGATGCTACTTCGCTCTGGTTAGGCCACACCTCGAATACGCCGCGGTCATTTGGGACCCTGATCAAATATATTATAATAAGAAATATATATACATATATCTAAGAAAAGCAGCGTGTTTCGTTAAAAACTGCTACCAACGAACATATAGTGTTACACACCTGTTAGAGGAATGTATGTGGGAGCCCCTAGAGACTCGGAGGCTACACGCTAGGCTTAGGCTGCTTTATAAATTCAGAACTGATATTTTTCAGAGCGACACAGAATCATGACGCCTCACTACATTTCTAGGTCTGACAGATGTGATAAAATAAGAGAGATACTCTGCCGAACAGATAGGTACATAAACTCGTTCTTTTTGCGCACAATCAGCGACCACAAAGAAAACTGAGCTCCACTAAATACATTCCTAAAATACATGTCACAATTCCATCTCCATAAACTTACACCTTTGCACGGGTGGTGACCTACCACCCCCTGCCACATACCCAAGTGGCAGCTCGCGGGGTAGTATGTAGGTGTAGATGATATTTCTTAATTTTTAGGCGTAAAGGAATGTGCATCCACCGTGGTAAATTTTATTATGTGTCATTTGTTTCAGTGTTTTCAATTAATCCGAGTTTTTTGTTCGCTGTCGTAGTGAGCGGAGTGTGAGAGGGGATATTAACGAGGAGAGAGAGAGTAGTTGGACCTCCGTCCTATCGTCTGGGAGGAGACGCCCGATTGGATGGCGGACACGAGGGTGAGTACCGAGAACCGTTTTATTGCGCTTCAAATCCACCCCTTTGTTTTACAAATTTTTATTTTCCATCGGAGTAGAGAGATTCGAGCGGGGAATAGATTTACTTACGATCTCGAAGGACCAAAATAAATCTCCCTCTCTCTTTCTCTCCCAACCTTCCCCTTTAACCCCATCTTCACGAAGGGAGGCTACACCCTCATCGACTCAAGCAAACTTCTCGAAGATGATGGAGCAAACTGGTTCCAGATTCTAAATTTTTCTCGATGCTTATCGAAAATAATATATCAGCATTTTCATATATTGCTCTTGTAATGCGTGGTTTTCCAAGTTGCTCGCGACATACATATTATGCAATATCAGCTCTCCTCTTCGAAAATCAATTTCTTGTGTAAACAGTACTTTTCGCGAGAGTGAGTCATAAAATTCTCGAGAAATATTGAATTTTAGGTGTAGAAAAAATGTATTGATACACCCTCTTGTTTTATCTGTTTTTTTTCAATTCAATTCAATTTTTTTCAATTCAAGCGTTGATCGAAAGCATCTGTGAGTCTATCACTTTAAATTTATCACCGTTATCGTGTCGTATCAATCGTAATGCAGAACTCCGCCATTTTACACTGATTTCAATGGCAAAGTGGGGATGCAAGCTTAGGAATAATTACTTGATAATAGCTCTAATAGCGAATAAATGCTCATAGCATTCATATAAAACTGATTCTGAATCCTTGAGGTCCTGTTACCCCTGGCAGTTTAGCTCTCCCACCTCAAGCCCGAGAGATGGCTCTAAGGGTACTGTTCAGCGTAGGTCTGGACGCGATTTACAGGAATTTAAATTGTTTTCATTAGATGACTGTATTTATCGTGATTTCTGTAATTATTACCATTAAATAGCAGCTTAAATGATAGGTGAGGAGGAAGACTAATTCGTCTTTTATCAAGCAGTTGAAAGGCGATTACTTCAGGTACGTCTGTGTTGCTCTGGTCGATAAATGTGATGCATGTTGGTCACTAAATGCAAAACAATGTTCTTCTGAACAGTAAAATTGTCCGACCAAGATCCCAGACATCATGGAAAATCTCTTAATTAATTAACTGAGAGAATCAGGCGTCAACGGTCATGTTGAGGACATATAGTTTAAGTGAGAGAGGATTTCGTAATGACGAATGTTTACTATCGAGAGCGCATCAACTACGTGTAAATTCCGAGTGGTTGGTAGTTTTATGAGGTACTTCCTTTAATTGACTGGCAAATTCTGGAGGGCAAATGCTTTGTGTTCTTCATCGGTAAACTACTTCTTATCTCCTCCATTGAGTACGTTATAAAAAGTCAGATATGCCACTCTTAGGTATTTCATTTGGCTTAAAAAATATTCGCAGTGGTTTTATATTCCATTATCAAAATGGATTGGTTTCATAGAGAGAAATTTGCTCAAGTAAGTTTGAGTTATGTTCCTGGCTATTCTTGACAGTACGACTTTTGGCTTTTCATTGAGCCTTATATGCCAATAGGTATCAAATTTCCGGCAATAAATCTATTTTTTTAATACTTTCTCACTCTGGTTAAACAATATATTTTCATGCTTCAAATATAAATTTTTTAATTTTTCAACGAATAAGTGTTAATTTAATAGTTAATGCAAAATACTTATACGTGTATTATTATAGAGCTAACGTATTGCTGTAACATATCTTGACTACTACAGCACATATTTATGTCAGTGTATCACTTTGGCTCGCACCTAATTTCAACTGAGTCTTAACATTATATGATCCCATGTCTAGTTATCCAATGATAATCAACTTCCGTACACAATATTTCAGTAGAAGTGACTTTTTAATTGCGCGGTTTCTTATACACTTAGCATCGTCCGTTTTTTAGCAAATCTTACATTAACCGTCTATCATCCAGTGTGACCTGGAGGTAGCACATAGAAGAGTTTTATTCTTGTCCCCGATTAGGTTTATTTACGTCTGTATACCTTTGTGACATGAAATTTTACATCTTGGCAACGAAAATCTCTCTCATTCGTAACTTGTAGTTCCTGATTCTCCCACAAGTGGGGTAACATGTGAAATGACTGCATATCTTCGACAATAAAATCGGTGTATATAGGGTTAATTTAATTAATTTTGAGTAACTGTCGATAATAGGGTATGTTCAAACCGTTTTTGTAAAACAGTATCTTTTAGAAACACTTTCAAACCTTTCTCAGTAAGGAAATCATGTTTGAAAGTCCTAAACGATTTTCATTGACCAACGCCGACACACAATGGTGGCGAAAATAGGTGTTTGGGTGAGATAACACCAGTAGACCTTGAATATACGGGTCTATGAGATAACATCAGCATGCATCAGCGCCTCACTACAGCACCTCACTACGCTAGACTACACGCGCTGGGTGTGACGTAAGCGATCCTACGAGCACTCGTTTTTCAACAACAACGCCGGAAAAAATAAGTTCCGAAGTCATCGTCATGGCAACGTCATTAATATTGACAGAAAATATCGGAGTATATGTAGCAGTCAACAATTTGCTACGTACCGCACTCTGTCGACGTATTAAGCAACCAACGAATGAATATTTTATTTTTAATTTTCCCGATGAAGGCCATAGGCGGCATTTTGCAATGAGAAAATACTATTTTCAGTGAAGTCCATCTAGACAACCATTTCGGTTTCTGTTAACCCTGCTTTCAGTAACTCCGAAAAATTGCTATGGTGTTTTGAAACAAGAATGTGCCCTGTCGATCTTCATATCTTTCCCGCGAAATATTTCTCGATGAAGTAATCCACTGTCGAAGATCACTGCGATTTGGATACCAATAACTGCAGGTTGACACTCCATCAAGATTTCCCTGGTTAAGAAGCAATTAAAACGCACTTGTGAGACGTATTCAATGATTGGGATTTGGAGAAATAAATACAATTCGAGCAGAGGATACTCGTCGACCGAATATCTTGATGGGTAATATCGTAAAAAAAGCGGACGATTGCGACAATGGAATTTTTGATGTATTAGAGTACGTCTACATAATACCCTGCGAGCCGCCGCATGGGCGTGTAGCAGGGGGTGTTAGGTCACCAGCTGTGAAAAAGATGTAGGTTTTTGGGAGATGAAACGGTGACGTGTATTATGGGAGTGTATTTAGTGTAGCTCAGTTTTCTTAGTGGTCGCTTGTTGTTCGCGGAAAGAACGAGTTTTTATACCTACATGTTTGGCAGTGTATCTCTCTTATTTTGTCGCATTGTCAGACCTAGAGATGTAGTGAGGCGTCATGATAATATTCTCTTTGTCGCTCTGAAAAAATATCAGTTCTGAATTTATCAAGCAGCCTAAGCCTAGCGTGCAACCTCCGAGTCTCTAGGGACTCCCACCTTAATTCCTCTAACAGTCGTGAAACACTATATGTTCGCACGCAGCAATTTTTAACGGAGCGCGCTGCTTTCCTTTGTTATTTATTAACGTTTTTGGTTAATTCTTTATGACTGGTGTCCCAAATGCTCGCGGCGTATTCGAGGTGTGGCCTAACCAGAGCGAAGTAGCATCTCTCTTTCACTTTTTCATCCGAGGATCTTCCTATTATACGCTTAACAGAGCCTAGTTTCTTTAATGCTGTGCCACATATGTTTTGTATGTGTGTTCCCCACGATACGTCAAAAGTCAAGGTAATTTCAAAATATTTTACTGTATCTGAAGATTTTATGTTTACTCCACCCTACAGTATAGGCAGTATGGCATTTGTGTGATGGTAGCGTATTGCCCTTAAGTATCGAATGCCACTCATACCTAATTGTTATTTTCTTTGGTTTCGACGGTATCCACTCAAGCTCCATTGGCAACGAGGAGCGATCGCTCAGTCCAGCTATTGTCAATGTAAATTAGATTCCATGAGAAAAATCTCTGTAAAATTGAGAAGACTCCATAACTCTGAGTTAATTAAAATATCACGTGTTTCGAGAGTGACTTTCCTTTAATTTTCAACCGGAGGAAGATATTCTCGCCTGATATTTTACCATTCCCATCGTTTGATTCCATTCGTCTTTGCCATCCAAGTGCAAGTGAGGAAGTAACAGGATGAACACATTTTGGTGAATATTTCGTTCTCTTCATCTAACTCCCATGATTTTGGCGAATGAGTGTCGTCGGAGTTTCCGAGGTGCAAGTGAAGCGGACGCAATGGCCCGGATGACCTCAGTATCAGCGGAGAAGTGACCTTGCCCGGGCCTCGTCGGTCGCAGCAGCATCGCTGCCCGGGATATCATACGCGGCTGGGATTAAAGTGCGGACATTGGTATCGGCGGTCGCCTCGTGCGCGGTGACGCTCCAAGGACAATAAACAACACACATGGACCCATTTCTCTCCCTCTATCCCATATCGCGCTCTTGCCCCTTGTTCCTCTTCTTGTTTCACTCCGCGGGTCAGTCCGCTATTTTTATTTCAGTTGTGACCGCGTTGTTGTTGTCCTACTACTACTCTGCGACAAGGTGGGATGTCTGAAAAAAATACACTTTGTTGTTTTCCGCTTTTGTTACTAATCTATCGCGCTCTCTCAGTCATTTACTTCCATCTCCATAGGATCCATTGTTGATTCTCTCCGGGTGTCGCCGTCTCCTGTTGAGCGTGATCATCACAAAATAACGGGAACACGAGAGTGGAAGGCATCAACTCCCAGTAGAAATGTTGGCAAAAACTCGGAAACAAATGCGTCGATATGTGCGCACTTGTCACTTTTATTTTATTTTGCTATCGCGTTGGGGAGTCCATTTTCCAAACCCGCGGTGATGAACTTGTTCTCTGCTCCACTGATGGTTCTCTCTTCTCAACAATGAACTCATTGTTTGCTCATCGCATCGAGGGAAGTCGATTCAGGAATATTGGAGGGCTGTTGCCCCCGTCACGAGTTTTCATGTCCATCAATGGAAATTCGTGTCATATTTTTGTTTTAATACAATATTTTAATGACATCTGTGCTTTAATCACGAAATTACCCAAATATTAAGCGAATCAACTCTGTTAATCGCATGCGGCGTGTTTTCTTTAAATTCTGCCAGTTTCATCCGTCGTGATGAATGGGCAATACTCATCACCCAAAATTGCGTTCCACTTTGCCTTATAAGTGTTCCCTTGTGTGCTTATTCATGATATCATTCCTCCATGTATATCAACTTTTGTCTAGCATCAGAGAAACCATTTGAATCTTACTTCATCCATTATTCTTCACGTTGTTTGTGTTAAAATGCTTCTTCACTCTTATTTTTGATGAAGCAATCCTATTGGCGCTCTGACCCTTAAAAGTGTTAATGGAGCACAGACGAATGAATAATTTCGAAGACCTAGCTACCTGAGAATTATTTTCAAAGACAAGCCATTCTAATGAATTAAATATATCGCATACTAATGAATTTATCACATCCATGCAGAGAGATGTGCAAAACAGCTCACTTTACAAGCTTAAATCTTTGGATTAAACACATAATATCGATAGTTTCCTGTATCAAGCATTTTTGGGCTTTTCTGATGAGCGGAGAAGTTTTTTACAAAGCTCAAAGTTTCCTTTCTCTTACTGACAACGTCGTCTAGAGACTGAAGTATCTGGTTATATTTATGCTTTTTATGTTAGTTGTGATTTTACAGATATTATCGAATTTTTTTAGCGTTACCTTCGAGCAAGCAATCAAATAAAGGGATTTCTCCAGACATTAAAAGACGTTATTCGGATATTTGTCAATCACAAGGTAATCATTACCGTGGACGCAAAATCAAAAATGAGGTGTGGGTCTGCTCACATACTGGCTCAAGAGGATCGCTTCTGAAATCCGTAATTATGGATAAAAATCCCTTCGTGCTGACTTACTCGTTCTAAACGAACCCTCATTGGTGAATCAAACATTTACCTCACTTCTTCGACCTCAACAGCGTCAAGATAACTGCGATCGTGGAAAGTTATCCTTGGTAAACTTACTATGAAGCATCAGTTGATAACTTTTGCTGTTCACATGCAGTATCATCCACCACCTAGGAAAGAATGAAAATTCTCACTATAGACAGCGAAATGGGAAAAATGTGAACAAAAACTGTTCAATAAATCATAGAAACTGTTATCAGAGCAGTATTGGACTTCATTTCTGCCAACACTTGAGAGCAAAGCAAATTTTATAACAAATTCGACGTTTTCATCAATTGAAATCAGACTTTCCAATGATTAATTCTCGCCGAAACCAGTGTCGCTGGTTGAACGATGCCCAAAGAAAAAGCATAAAAAAGGCCCGAAAAACTGCGTAGGAAACTTCAGAGAGAAAATGCATGAGATAGTTAAGTGTTGGAGAAAATATATACTTAGGGAAACTAAGAGCTTATATTCTCTGCTTCAAAGAGGTAAGAGAGCAAAGCTGAGACAAATTTGTTAAGGAAAACTTCCGGAAAAAGGCTTGGAGCTTCATTTACTGCCCCTTCGCTGACGAGCTCAAACTCCCAAGTGTTCACGGCACGAACGTGAAGAAGGGGATTTGGCGGAACGATGATGACGCCACCGACGTTCCAACCGAATGATGCAAGGCAACTGAAAGAACTGGAAAGTAAAGAAATCGGCTCGGAATTTGAGGAACAGGGAGGAAGAGAAATCATCCTCCATCCACGATGGGGGAATTATAGGAATCCATCGAAAGAATGCGAAGCGGCAAAGCTCCTTGGACACAATCGAATACCCGGAATCTTCATTTTTTAAATGACATCCCTCGGGCAGAAAGTATACTCCCAACACTTCATTCTTGTCACACCGTCGGAGACTATCCAAAAAATAAGGAAACCAGGAAACTATCATGAAATAAAGAGCAAAAGATCTAGCATTTCCATCAGATTATCACCCGATCACTCTGGTACCATAAATGGGGAAGCTATAGGAAAGGATGTTGAAAATTATAATTAAAAATGAGATTTGATTGGACAATTCATTCATACCGATGCATTTCGGCTCTCGGCAAGGACGAAGGATCGATGACACTATAAACTTAGTAAAAATTAAGATCGTGGGAAACGAAAATAATACTCTGTAATCATTTCTTTGGGCATTAATGGACCATTTGATTCAGTCTGGTGTCCTGCTGCGAACAAGGAGTTGTAGCTTCTGGGATTCTCTCGGAATATCAGTTCCTGGAGCCAAAGCTATGTCAGTAACGAGGAGATTACGCATGGTACGCAGTTTTGCTTGGCTTTCATAATAGCCTCCGGTGGATGTCCGCAGGGTTTGGTATTGGGAATGTCCTATGATGTGGAATCTGATCATGAACAAGCTGCTCCAACTTGCATTGCCAAACGACGTGAAAATCGTCGCCTACGCTGACGACACACGGCAGTGAATATCCCTGCCAAACCCCGAACAGAGATGAAAGCGGTAGCAAAACTTTGCATGAACATCGTGGAAGACTGGGCATGCTCCAACAAACTTACGAAACTAAACTCCATGAAGAAGAGTACATAAAATGTTTAAGAAACCATGAGCTCTGCATACAGAATATCGCATAGTTTTCAGACATAAACAGCTAAGGAACGCATCAGATAAATTAAGCTGGCATCAATTGAGAAGTTGAAAGAGTTTAAAATACCTAGGAGTAATAACGGAAACCCGATCCCTACTTAAGTGTCTTGGGGAGGGCACTTCAAGTACAGTACTCCGTCTGTACTAAGCTGCTCTTAACGAAAGACGCCAAGGGGACCACGGTCTAGCATCTCATCAGACAAACGGAGTACTGTACTTGAAGTGCCCTCCACAAGACACTTAAGTAGGGATCGGGTTTCCGTTATTACACTTAATGCTGACGCCGGGTTTCTATCCACCCTTCCTCCCTTACCTATCCCCTACGGCGCAAATGACCTTAGCTGTCGGTCGCCTCCCCAAAAATCCAAACCAATCCAGTAATCATGTAATATAAATTGTCGGTCCAGTTGCACGTAAACTTCGCTACCAGCAGAATACAGAAGATATTTTACGCATTAAGGCGGTATTGCCGGAGGGATTAATGGCAGGTAACAAGTTCAGCAAATTTATGGAGAAGTTGTGATTTCTATCATAACACACGCATTTTTAGTGCGGGGTGGAGTTGATTGCGCAAGAATTACTAAAAAATTAATGAAAGCGGCATGACCCTGTCTAATACCACTAACTTGAGTCTACAGCACGGCGAGTACCGAGGCGCTAGAAGTAATTGCACTTGAAATGCCTTAATATTTTGTGGTACTAGAAATATTAACCCGAGAAAAATTAATCAAGGGCAAGTGAAGTGGGCTCCAGAGTAGGCGCAGTTGGCCCCAAGACCATCTCAGCCTGAGAAAAATTAAGGAAAAGCTAAGTAAGGTGAACGAAGATAGATGGAGTAAGGAGTTTCAGCATTCAATAAAGGGAAGAATGAATTTTGCAGTATTCCCATTGATCAAGGAGAGAAAGGAAAATGGACATTAATGCAACGCACAATTTAAGGCAAATACTTACCGGGTACTGAGACTTAATAATTTATTATAACAGAGACAACTATTGCACTTTCTTGAAGATAAACATATCTTGTGGAAAAGTACAATTGTTGTTTCTGTTATGATACGACGAACTTCCACGATATCTCGCCTTAATCTGTTGAAATTATTCGGAACTTAACGTTTCATCTAACTAAAGTCGGCAAGATTGAATGAAACACCTGTTAAGACTTGAGGTCAATGGACACAGTAGAACACAGGGTGGAATCTTGCATCTAGCATGAAAAACGGAGGTTCAGCATTTGGTAAAGGATGGATAACAAAAACATCGTCCAGAATAGCCTTAGACCGGGGCAACAAAGCGACCTTGAGGCGCCATTGAACAAATTGAGGGAACCCTCGGGAGACAAACAGTGCATGGGAAGTAGAGGACACACCAGGTGAGGGACAGAAGGACTGAACGAGGGAAGGAGAGAACGGGGAAGCAGAAAGAGGAGACTAAAGCCGGTAGAAGAAACCTGCGGGCCAATTGTGGCACGAATACCGCGCAAATCTTGTACTCCAATTTTGTGATCTAGAGAGCGCTCAAAATAAGAACAATTTTTGCACAACAAAGTTAATTTAATTACTTGGAGATTGATTTAACTAAAGTTAGGAAAGCTTAGAGGCACAATACTGATTGTAAGAACCCTCTGAAAATGTACGATCAATAAAGATTGTCTGCTTCATCCCCTCATTGGGGGCTGGGTTAAGTAATGAGAGAGGATTGAAAAGAGCCTGGAATGCAGTATTCAGGTCTGCTAACGTTCAAACTCTCTTTCCTTCTTTTTAAGTTTGTAATTGACTGCTCTCCGAAGGTGGCGGGGAAGGCGGATTCAGGTGTGAACGCCAGTTACATAACCAGATATTAGCTTAAGTATCTCATCGACTACTGGGTCGATTTGGAATCACACGACAGTATAGTCAGGTGATTTCTTTCATGGCATATTTCATCACTTTTGTGCTTATCGTTACACTCATGTGAGAGATTACGTGACACATCACATCTCTATTTCACTTTGACTTGGACATATTCAGTAAATTGAAACTAATTGACAAATGATGAAAGATCTTAGGTTTTCCCGGCGTATCTTCTGGATAAATGTCTCTCGGGTGTTCAACCGGGTGTGAGCAGAGGTCCATAAGTCCCGACGTTTCGGAGAACGGCTTGCTCTCCATCTTCATGGAGTCGGAAGAAAAATCGGAAAAGAGGAGAAGAAAAGATATAATTGACAAATATTTAGTTATCAAGCGTTTTCCAATGTCATACTATCTACAAACAGTTTTATAACGCCAATTGCGTTCTTATTTATTCCAAGGCAAGGATTATTTTTAAAGTATTCAACTGTTTTGGTCATTTGAAACATTCCGGTGAAGTTCCGGATGATTGTTAGGCATGAATATGTGGCCGCGGCGAAAGGCGGAACCAGACGGCAGCACATGTCATCCACCTAAGCAGCCGACGCGACGTTGGCACATAGAATTTCGCACGAGAATTCACAGAATTTGATAAACGAAATTGACTAAAAGACGCGAAAATTCAGCACAATTAGGTGCTACTAAAATTGGCGTCAAATAAGGATGTTCACGATATGCATCCGTCATTACTGGCACAACGATTATTACCAGTTACTCAACGTTGATGATAAGATTTCCACTCAACGAGGAAGAAAATTAGCGTTCCACAGTCTCACAAGAAATTGCGCAGCCAATAGCGAAATGTAATAAAATTGGATCACAAGGGTGGCTTTATAGGTGAAAAGGAAATCCATGGGCATCGCATCTACAGGCAACTAATATCCCAATGCGCAGATAAAGCCGTCAGTCGCGTAAATGCAACTCTTCGTGGTCGCGCAGTTGTATGTTTATCACATCCGTTTACAGACCCCGGTTGATTTCGAAGATAAAGGAATGCCACTAAGGCCTTTAGTCCCAGTTGTCTTCGACGGATATATTACAGCACGCCACTCAACTATTGCACGACGAATAATAACTCCGCTTTCTTATCTGCAAAAATGGATTAAGGTCGATGTTTTTCTGGGAGCGAATTGCTACCATCTGGGGGTCTGTAGTGCGTAATGGCTATTATTACATCTTCCTGGATGATGCCTTTGCCTTAGGTTTACTGAGACAAGCAGGGCTGCCCGGAAACAAAACCGGTAAGACTCATTCAGTAAGTTTTGGATGACGAAATTGTGTAAGACAAACATCAAGGTAAAAAGTGTCTTTATTTTAGAAGTCACCGAAAACAAGCACTACGCCAGCAATGCTTACTTCTTGGGAAATTTTTCCATCCAAATTCCAGAGCATCTCACTCCAGATTATATCGTGTGGCATAGATACATCTCGCACAAAACTTGACCTAATGTCAAGATCAAAATTGCATTATTTGTACATTTAATTTCATACAATACCTTTCAAAAACCTTAATTATGATAGTGAATGCAAAACATTTCCTTAAAAGACAGGCCTTCAATTCATTTTCACAAGTAAGCCCCGGGACACATGTGAATGCCATGATTCTACGTCCTCATACCCTTTATATAAATATATAAGGACCTTGCCATCGGTGGATAGCTTGTGTGGCTCATGGTTCGACAGAATCCCATGGCCTCACTTCCACGCCACTTCAAATAAACGGAGAAGATAGGAAGCTTCACAGGGATGACTTAAGATATAGTAATCAAATCAAAAAGGTGTAAACTCAGAGAGGAATCCATGTTTTTTTCTGATAACGGAACGGAGTGTTTATCATTCTTATCTTTGTTTGAAGGTTTTCGAATGGATCAGTATTTCCTCTTACAACAATTTTCGGGATTTTCTGTTGCGTTGAAACAATATTTTGTAAAACTCAAAGATTCCCTTCTCCTACTGAGAAGGTCTTTTAAAACTTCGTGGCTTAAAACAAAGATAGATAATTGGAACGCATGCAGATGATAAGTAACCTAACAAGTTGTTGATTGAAATGTAAAATGGAGATTATACCCAAAATACCATTTTAGGTGGATCTTTTTTTGCAAAATAACAGCCGCGCTCTCACTTCTCAAAGCCCCATTTACTTCTTTCTTTTATCTATGCTAAGAAAAATGTAAAATGGCATTTGTTAGTCACATACCTCACTACTATTTCCTTGGCTTTTGTGTAGGCCTAGCAAAAGCTTCAGGCGCTGCACCAAGGGCGAGTTAGAGACACGGGCATCGGAGCTTAAAATTCTGCAAAACGCTGGAGGTAGGTCGTTTATTTCGGATGGTCAGTCATAAAAGCTTTCAAATTACTGCCAGCACAAGCGTTTTGATAAGTAAGGTGACTCATTGCTAGGTACGAACCGCTTGTCCCGTTTCGACTCGTCTCATAATGAATTACGCAGAAGCATTGAATTTCATGTTCCAAAGCCAAATCTCTCATTATTCAAAAGGTCGTTTTTGCTCATTGAGCCAAATACTTGTAATAATTTACCGAGGTACATTAAGGAAGTAAAGAGTAAATAAAGTTTTTGTAGAAAGGTTAGAGATTTGCTATTATCTCATAATGATAAAGAAGTTTTATTACGATTTCATGGTTGTGTATTGCATAAAAAATTGTAATGTAATTTGTTTTACCCCAGTGAAATTTCTAACATTCTGAAAAAATTGTAAGCAGCTTATTTTTATCCTTGTATGCTCTCGTTTATTGGTTTATTCTTCATTTTCTTTGCTCATATCTTGTCAAAAAAGCTATTTCTATATTTTTCAATGATACATTTTGAACGCATAAATAAGTGCTGGTAGGTGCTACACTAGTGTAAACCATTGAATCTACCTATAACCCCACATTTGTATTACTAAACTTTTTTCTGTAGTTTTCTAAGTGGAGCAATAAATTTATCCATCTAATAGGGTCTCTGGTAATGTGTTAGAGATGAGCAATTATCGACGACTTGCCTCTTTGGCGAGTGTGAGTCGTGTTTATTTCGTGGAGTGTTTTGGTTTCCCTACGTTACTGTCTTTCTCTCCCTCTCTCTTCTCCTCCGCCCGTTCACTTCCCTCATCCACTTCTACAATCCCCAGTCCACCTGAACACACCGGTCTGTGCCAGGACCTTTTTCGAAAGCTTTACCCTGTGCCAGTGCTGTGCGAATCAGGGATTTCCATTTCGAATCGAACCGAATCGAATCTCCCAAAAGATATTTCGAATCGAAACGAACTTTTTTTAAATGTTGGTAGCGAATCGAATCACCCTAAAAAATTCTCTTGCGAATCGAATTCGAATCTAAATAAAATGCAAAATCTTATGCGCAGTTAAAGTAATAAAGATTTTCACAATATTTCAGGGCCTTACATTAACTTTTACATCTATAGTGGCACAAAGAATAGCACAGATTAACGTGTGGTCGTTTAAATTTTCGTTTCGCGTGAGGAAAACATCTTCTAAACGGACGGCGCACCATTTTTTGGAATGAGCGCCATGTTTGAATGCATTGCAACGATTCGAGGACGAATCTATCTGATTCGAATATTTCGAATCATTCTGTTTCAAAGCATTCCGATTCGCAGGCGAAATGAATCGAATTAAGCCTGATTCGAGTCGATTCAATTCGATTTCGAAGCTTTCGCACAGCTCTACCCAGTGCTCTTCCCTGCTAAAAAATTTTGGATAGTTTTCTTAAAATACTTTACAGAATTTCTTAAAAAGTTCTGTAGATATTCCTTAAAGTATTGAAACGCCATTTTATGCATTTCCCTACGACGTTCTTCAGAATACCTTAGGGCGTTCTGCAGTATTCCTTATGACGCTCTGTGAAATTCCCTACGACTCTCCACATAGGTTCTTAGAAAAGGAACTGGGTCAACGGAAACCTCACATATTTCCGTAGAGTTGCTGAAATTCTACAGAAGAGCGTGTAAGGAGTTCTTGTACTCTGCAGAAAATAACTGTACAGAACGTATGTTCTGTAGAGTCCGGCTCTCTTCTTCCGTGCAGATCCTTAGAAAAGGATCTACTTCTGAAGAAAGAGAGTCAATTTCTGTAGAATTCCTTACGTTCTACAGAACAGCTTCTAAGGAATTGTTTAGTAGGGTTCACCGCATGTTTCCATTCTCGTCAACCCTCGGTATCTCCGACCCATAGATCCCCCTCCTCCACATTATCAAACTTCCCCTTCCGTGCTGAAGCTGAATCCCCCTCCTCTCATCCTCCCGCTTCCCCTCCCCCTCTTTCCTTTCCCCTCCCCTCCCTCCATCCCTCCACCCGCTAAAAACACCCCTCACTCGAGTGCCGTTGCCTTACGAGCGATTCACTCGACGGCCGACCGCCGCGGTACAAGCAGGGCAGAACCGCTCCCGGTGATAGTCATCCTGACGACGCCCTCTGCAGTCGAAAGCGTCGCTCGCCGCCCACATCCGCCGGCCGACCCCTAGGAAACCCCTGCGCGCCACCGGCATTCGCTCGCGTGAGGAGAGACCACTTCGCTCTTTCTCTCAGTGCGTTCGACTTTGCTCCTCCCCGTTGACTCAAAAACTTCCGACAGCTGGTTCTCTGCGTTGGTTTCTGTCTTACCGCCTTCTACTTTCGTTTCCTCCACTTCCCATTCGACATCATACCTTCTTTCCTCGCCTCGATTCAGAAGATAACAGGTCTTCTGTGACTGACGGAGTTGAATACACACGCAGTGTCCTCGAACGTCGAATATGCTCTCGTTCCGTACGTGAAGAGTGATATAATTTTTCCTTCTGCACGCAGCGATCGTCGTCGTCAAACTGAAAACTCCGTCTTGAAAGACGATTGTGCTCCATTCACCTTATAGGCTTCCATTTTTTGCGTTCCTTATTCTGTGAATTCTCTTCACATATATCCAAAATAACATTTGAGTTCTTTTTTTTCACCAATTTAATTCTCTCCAAACACAGGATTTCAGAGATAAGTGTTGAAGAAATATTATTCGTCACAAGTGTAGAAGAAAAGGACCGTTTACGAATCGAGTCAAGTACGCAGAAGTGGCAGTGTTACTAAATCATGGATAACCAGTACTATCAGCTAGTGTGAGATCAAACGAGGCTGTTTCTGGATAGCACTCTATGGCGAACACTGATTTAGAAGGAAAGCGACATTAGGATTTGGTGCGAATTGGAAGAAGCACCGCTAAATCGAGGTATCCCTTTGAGTAACCACCCAGTGTGAATTAAGTGTAGTGCTTTTATTTGCGTGTCTCAGACTACAGCTACTTAAGCGGTGTGGAGAAGACTCCTCGGCATCGTCGGCGACGGTGAATTTTGCTCTCGGCATCCCTTTGCGTCGCCTCGTCAGACCGGCAGCGTCGGACCTGTTGTTGCCGGAACGTGGTATTCCCGTCGTCTCCTTGAAAAATGGAAGAAATGAACCTCGAAAGACTTCGACTATCGCCCATCCCTTGCGATATTCCTTGAGCGAATGCCTTCTTTTGCCTGAGATATCCTAGAGTGGCGTTGTTCTCACCGCCAGTATGTGTGAAATGAGGACACTTTGAAAGAAGTCGAAAAAAAAAGTCAGTTTGTATTGTGATTCCGCTAGTTTTTGTGGCTTGGGAGTTTTTATTGACGTCGGAATTAGAGGTTCGTGAATGAGACCTTTAGAAGCCGAAGTGAAGGCGTAGATGTAAGTCTTTAAGTGGTGTCGCAATCTCATTTACTTAAAAGCCCTGAGATTGGCGAAGTCATACTCGCGAAAGAGTCTTCAACTGAGAAATCTTTCCTGGTCCTGTTTGGCTCTCCTCGTTCATCTCCGCTGTCGCTTCGGTAAGTCACATTCCATCTTTTTTCTATCTCACCGGGTGTAGCGAGTTCTTGCCAACGAGGGTTGTTTTTTGTTGATAAGCTACGAATATTAAGGATTGCATTAACTCAGAATTATTTTATAAATTGAACCATTAAAGACGTCTCAGAATTTTTGGAAATATTGTAATTCTATGGTTGATTTGACTCGTTTACCTCAATACTTTAAGCATATGCTTCCAGTTGTCTCTAGTATTTAACCATATATTTTCTCTACTCTCTTCTCCCGAGATGGAATTTGTACTGACCCCATTTTTCCGGTAACAAAATCGAATGACTGATGGCTTATCCCGAGTCTTTTAGCATTATAAGGAGGTCTTCATTTCATTTGAAGCACAAAATTAATCGTAGTGCGCAGGGAGTGACTCGACATCGAAACAAGCTACCAGTTATATCGAAGCGATAAAGGTAAGCTATAGTATTCTATGGTGAATTTTCTGTTTGAAGAAAACGAGTAGCTTAAGGTAGTCCGATTGAAACATTATTTTACTTAGAAATCAATGAATTTGGTCTCATTTTAAATAAAAATATCTCACCCATCCAATGACACCAAAAATTCTACCCCTTAACACATTACTTTTTGAGATATTTGGCAAAAAATACCAGTTTTTTTATAGGGGAACGGTATGTGCATGCACTCCAGAGAGACATTATTTACAAAATGAGTAATTTCTAACGCTTAGATGCCGTAAAAAAAATTTACAGCGTGTATATTGTATGTTTTATCCACTGTTTTTGAAAACTAATCATATTGTCACCGTAGTCGGCTCTTGGGTATCACAAAAAACCTTCCGTTTTGAAGGAGTTTCGAACGCACCGCGCGAAAAAAATGAGTTAAGTTAAAGACTTATTTAGATATTTTCATTTGATTACTTACAATTTCTGTTATATAAAACTATATAATTGCCCCATTAATAATGCAATATTTCATTTATGTGTTCCACAGCTGGTGTAATTACAACGTATAATTCGAATATGGTCTCTATTATGACTAGGGAACTATCTCGCTCGGACTACCTTAAAACTGATACTTTTGGAATCAACTGCAGTTATCTATTGGGGACGTTCCGTAGCTGAATTATTTCGTCCACAATGACCTGTGATTTAATTTTATTTTGTTGAAGAAAAGATCTTTGGTATTTGACGATCGCCGATCCTTGCGATGTTCATCGAGTGAATGCCATCTTTGGCCGGAGACATCCTAGAAGCATGCTCCAAATGTAAGTCCTAATGTATTTCTTCCTTACTTCAACACTTATACTCCCAGCTGTTAAGAGACTTCTCTTTTTGAGGCATGCCCTCTTCGCTTGAGCTATTCTACTGACAATTTCTTTCTTGTTTCGTCCATCGCTGGTCACTCGGCTACCCAGGTAGCAACTCTTTCACCGCCTCAAGCTTATGGTTTCCTATTTCAAGGTTGGTCTTAGCCTCTTCTCTTTCACTGTAAACCAATATCTTGGTTTTCTTGGCATTTATTTTCAGCTTATAGCTAGCCATTTTCTTCTCCATATTTATTTAAATTTTCTTCAGATCCCTCTCTGTCTCTGCTATGACTGCTGTGGTATGAGTGACTATTGTGGAATATTCCCTTTAAATAAATGGTCGGCTGTTTTGATAGCAGAAAGACCCTCAGGGATTACTGTTGCATTTGACGGTGGAAAAAAATAATCCATTAAAAAAGGGTTCTAAGCTCGGGTTCATGCGGCAATGATAGCTTTTAATGAAAATAATTTCAGTTTGAATCCATATCTCTTACCCTCCAAGCCACATCAAGAGTTTGTGGCCGGGGGTGAGTTACCACCAACATGCTTTATAATAAACCAGAAACTTTCACCGACATCCACTATGCTCTACCTATGCTACGAATGCTACAGAAAGTATTGGTATTAATGTATAATTTAACTACGTAAATGAGATTCGTGGTTCATGCAAAACGTTGATGTGAAGTCAATACTACGTGGAAAAATAAGATACAAGCTTTCGGGAGTAGATAAAGTAATCATTCATTCTACCTGTCGACTAACCTATTTCAAATACCCTTTGCCAGTCATTATGGTTTCCTACCGATCGCGGGACGAACGTCATTTTCAACCTGACTACGCTGCAGTCTATCTTCATTGTTTCAATCTCATGTCCTGGGGGCTGTTTCTCAAAGCTAAAAGTCTACAAGTTACCACACATTTGTGGTTGCATTGATGGGACAAAATTGATGCAACGACTGAACACGAAGCTAGTTCACGACGACACAGCAGTCGAGAGAAAATAGTTAAACATCCTGATGTTCCACACTCTTTAACTTATTAGTAATAAACAACTACTTATCAATTCGTTTCTGTCGAGTGGTATAATCATTAATAACTGGAAATACGAACTATAATTTACGATAAGTATTATTAATGAACACAACCGGAATTTTAACGTAAAGTTTCGTTATAATATTACGTCGTAACGCCATTAATAGTGGTTAAATAAAGATAAAACCAACTCAATATGATATTTTGAAATGTAAGGTTTATAATGAACTGCCATATAAAGCTCATTCTTCAAGAAATACGGCGAAATAAACGACTGCATCTTATGTTGAGAGGTTTACCCGAATACTCGCATTCGCTTGGGACCTCTTAAGGTACGTAGGGACATTAAATTACTTTTCAGCACATATTGCATCATTTGTACTTGCTCAAAAACATAGAACTAACTTTTGAATTGGAAATATTGCAAGGTGCACGCCCAAAATGTATCGTAATCTACAAAATACGAGTTATGTACGGTCTTGATTAGGCCCGCCATTTTTTTTGGACTGGTAGAAGTATTCGGTTTGGTAGAAATATCTGAGTAACTCATCCGCCTAGTGAAAATAGTCACGTGACTTGTAACTTGTAGACTTGTAGCTCAGAGAAACAGCCCCCTGATCTACCTTAGTATGTTGGAGGTACTCTATGAATGAAGATGCTCTATAAATGTTCATCTATTACAGCTGTGTCAGGTTATTCAGTTCATTGCAGCATTAACTGAATGCAATTCCATAAAGTGGAGATCAGCTTGAGCTATTGGTAAAAGGTTATTTGAAGGCCAAATGTAAATCCAAAAAGCATGACGCAATGGAATCTAAATCACATATGTCGTCGTTCATGAAGTGTAAGCGTTGGCAACACTAATTAAATGGTAGTCTTCAAGTTAACAAGGTGTAACATTCCATATTTATCGATGAATCCATTATAATCGATAGAATCGGAATCGAGAATTGGGAATCGATTTGAAAGAATCGGAATCGAAAGAAAGTGGAATCGACTCATCCCTAGTTAAATATTATTTGGGGTAAATAGTACTCTAAGTATTTTATGTGGTATTATCTTCTTGTCTGTTTACCCCTCCATTCAAATATTTTAATTCCATTGCCGCCAAGCGTCTCAGAACGGCGGTATAGTGACATTGGATTTGTGAGAATCAGCACCTTGTCATCACTTTAAACATTTGACACGACTTTTCACCTAAGTTCTTGCCATTTTACTTACATGCTTTGGATTTTGGGGGAAATGCAGTCCCAAGTCAAGGAAAGTTTAACTAATTAATGATCTAAATCTGTGTCAAGCCCAAGCTCCCTTTCTAGTGTTGTTTTGTTGTGCTGCATAAAGAAGTCACTCGTCTAATGCTCTCAGTATTGCTTGGAAAACCAAAAATCAGCTCATTATTTCAAAATCAGTCTGGCAGAAAGATGTTGGTCATAATAAGTTATTTATCCAAGCTTTATGGTACTCTACAGTTGACACATACTCAGTCGTCCTACAGCGGAGAAATGTATTGGGAATGGTAATGCGTAATGCCGCTTTGGGCCGCTTCACGGGCGCCACCTGCCACCAAATCTGGTAATTATTTTTTTAGAACTCACGGAAATGTGATTAACATGATTATGAACGAGAAAAGAAATCCTCTCGTATTTAAATCTTGTAGCGAGCCTCCAATACAATTCATCCTAGCAATTCTAAAATCGACAATGTAGGTTGCATCGAGGTCACCAGAAATGCGAGGGCTTCGAGTACAACGGGAAGAATTAATCCACGTTCTCTTTTTTTCATTTAGTTACTCAGGTGTTCGATCATGTATCAACCAAGCGGGCGCTTCAAGGATTATCGCGTGTTTTGTCCATTAGTTCCAGCTTACGCCTCAGGGACCTCTCTCATCCTCTCGTAATAGTGAGTGTGCGTTCGTGACTATGCAACTGACTCCATAGCGACTGATTGAGGAGATTACAGTGCAAACGGTATAAAATTATTTCATTGAATCGCAGTGGCCGCTGAGTTAATCTGTCGGCAGCGTTGGATAAAATAGGTGACAGCGCATAAAACAAGGAGGTAACAGTCTATATATACCATTCACGTCCTTTGTTTCATCCGTGAGATATGATTTGTACTCATACACGGCAGGATTTTATGTATTTATTGTTTATATGATGTATCGAATGTATTTTGTTCGCAATCCCTACCAAAATACGCCATCATCTTTCAATATTTCTTTATGTACACGTGTGTAAAAAATTAATTATTGCTTAGGGAAGTAGAAACAGTGACAATGAAGCCATTCCTAAATGACCTATTATACTATATGCATTGATCATGCTTCTGCATATGCACGCCCATGTCAGAGTTTATTGAATTCGGTGGCCATGAAGTATTTTAGAAGTGTTTGCAATGAAAGTATGAGTTTCGGCGAAGAATGAGCGAGCCGTGAAAGAGAATTGATCACACTTATCCACGATGAAAAAGTGAATGAGAACACAATCTCGTGGCAAGTATGTGATAGCAGGCGACTTGTATGCAAAGGATGGGGAAAATCTTGCATAAAATTACAATCCGAAGCTCCAGATTTCCAATAAAAAAATTTACACTATTTGTACCAATTTTGAAGTGGTGCCTCCGGTGGAAAATTTTACATTTTCGTGGCTAATGCTTTTGAAGGCACGTATATTTAAACTAGAGGCAGTTTTCATGATGTTTAATGGCGATAACTAAGTTGAATTCACATTTTGGAGCGTGCTCCTTGATCGAAATATGTTTCGCATTTCTTTCACAGCTTGAGCTCATTCAAGTGTGGGATTTAGAACTAAATATAAGTAATTTTCATTTCCCCGGATATCGTTTAATCCGCATCATTTTGTGCCTTCATCTCGGAAACATTTCTATGACTTCCGTCCGTTATTAGGAGATCTATGGATTTCTGAGGATAGACCGAGTCGAGTACTCGGTCAAACCTTGGAATATCCGCGGATGAGACGTGTCGTGGGAGTAGCGATAGTATAAACCGTACTTCGCTGAATATAATACCCCCCCTACATGTAAGACCCCCATTTTTTGAGGCTCAAATTCCAGGAAAAATATTAAACTGGTGGGAGAGCCCTCAGGGAAGTGCCCAGTGCCAGTTTAGAAAGAATGTGTGATGCTTTGAGTGTGTAAACTCGGTATGAAGTTCAAATTTGTTTTGCGATGAGTTTGAACGCGCTCAGAATTTCGAATACTCGTGTTACATAACTTTAAATATCGGTATGGGTACCCGCTCTGGCTAATCCACCCCTTGTAAGACCCACTACCCCCACTTTTGAAACATATTTTTTGGGGGTCTTATATTCAGGTAACTACGGTACAAATGAATTCCAGGAAAATCTAGTGTGGCGAGATTATCACTGTTCTGCAAAAAAAAAGTTCAAAAAATGCTCGGCTACAATTTAGGGTGTTTCTGGCTAATTTTGGGTTGCTGAATCCGAAAATGACCTCCGTTTTTTTCTATAACCCTCCATTTCTACGAGCAACCCCTAAATTGGGGAAACCAACCCCGTATCTAAACTTATCGCTTTTCAAGGGACTTTCACTAATGTTATCTGCTTCTGATTCAAAAACTGACATTTTGAGGCTATCAGGGTCATGAAAGAGACAAACTTGACTTGGGTTGAAAATATTTAGGGGGTGAAAATCGAAAAAAACCTTAAAAAAACATTGAAATAACCATTTTTCTTCACTTTTTATTGCATATGATATCGTAGCTAATAGAAAAGTTTTTAAGGGATGAATACACTGTTCACCCCCCCCTTTTGTAAAGGATTAATATTACATAAAATATAAGAGGGGAAGGGGGGGTATAGGAGGTGGTATAAAGAGCTGCCACAAAAATCTGGACACAAATCAGATTTGTCTAAATATTATTGTAACAGCGTTTGGGGGCTCATGATTTGACTTCGTTGTCCTCCTTACTTTTAAAGTAAGAGCTGAGACCTTTCCATTTAATACATTGGGAAACGTTGGGAAATACATTGTAAATACATTGGGAAACATTTGGAATTACATTGTAAAAGTTACTCACCACATGTTTTGACACGCTTGGACACGTTGTAACGTGTCTTCATGTGTCTTGGCAGTCGCACTTGCTGATGTTCATCTATGAAATAAACCAGTGGTCTATTCAGTACTTCACTCTCTTTCGTGCGTGTCGGGTTATAATCTTCCAAGTTCTTTCTTTATTTTTCTAGTGGTGTGTTCGATTTAGCGTGTTATTTTGCGAGCGATAAAGTGTTTTCTCGCGATTATGCCGCGATCTTGCAAAAATCATCCCAATTCATTTTGTTACATCTGTGGGGATTTAACGTTTAAAGACCAAAGGAAAGCGATGACTGCAATTGTGCGGAAATCTTATGAACTTTATTTTGGGTGTAAAATTGGTGATCAAGACAAATCGTGGGCCCCTAAATTCTGTTGCAGTGGTTGTCATAGAAGTCTTTGTGAATGGTTAAACGGGGGAAATCGTTCCCTAAATTTCGGAGTGCCAATGGTTTGGCGTGAACCCACTTGCCATTTAACGGATTGCTATTTTTGCCAAACCGACACTATGGGGTTTTCAAAAAAAAAAAACAAAGCTCAAATGATTTATCCGAATGTACCGTCAGCAATTCGCCCGGTGAAGCATAGTGATGCTCTTCCTATCCCAAAAGCTCCAGCTACTTACACCCTCGATGATTCTGATGTCTTAATGAACGAAGCTACACCGGAAGTGGAAGCAGGTCCTAGCCGCCGAGATGAAGATTACAGCCCTGATGTGGAAGAACCCCAGACTAGTCAAAAAAGGGCACCTCATCCAATAACACAAGAGGAGCTAAGTGATCTAATACGAGATTTAGATTTACCAAAGTGTAAAGCACAACTTTTTCGCTCGCGTTTACAGCAGTGGAATCTTTTGGCCGATGGTGTGAATGTTTCTTATTACAGAAGCAGACAGTCAACCCTCACTCCATTTTTTTCAACGGATGGTGAAAATGATGATCTGATTTACTGCACTGATATTGAAGGACTGATGAGAGAATTAGCAATTAAGTATGATCCAGACTAATGGAGGCTATTCATCGACTCGTCGAAGACAATTTTAAAGGTTGTTTTACCGAACAACGGCCACGATTTACCTGCGGTTCCTGTTGGATATGCCACTGTCTTAAAGGAAACCTACGAAAATTTGGAAAGAGCTCTGGAAAAAATCAATTACGTAAGGCACCAATGGTAAATTTGTGCAGATTTGAAAGTTGTAGCTATTATTGCAGGATTACAAGGAGGCTATACAAAATATCACTGTTTTATTTGCGAATGGGACAGCAGAGCATACGCGAAACATTACAAGCAAAAAGACTGGCCCTTGCGTCAAAGTCATGCGATCGGGGAAAAAATTATCTCTTACAAGGCTTTAGTGGATCCAAGTAAAATCCTTATTCCTCCCCTCCATCTAAAATTAGGCCTCTTTAAGCAATTTGTGAAAGCTATGAATAAAGAAGGGAAAGGATTTGAAAACTTGAAAACGAAATTTCCGATGATCAGTGACGCGAAATTGAAAGAAGGTATATTCGTGGGACCTCAAATCAAAAAACTCTTTAACGACGAAACCTTTGTTCAAAGTTTAGGTAGAAAAGAAAAAAGAGCATGGCTGGCATTCACCAACGTCTGTCTCAATTTTTTGGGTAACAACAGAACAGCCGACTATCGAAAACAAGTTCAAAAACTTCTGTCTTCATATGAGTCACTTGGATGTAATATGTCACTGAAGGTCCACTTCTTGCACTCTCATTTAGACTACTTTCCAGCAAACTGTGGCAAAGTGTCAGACGAGCAGGGGGAACGCTTCCATCATGAAATCGCGAACATGGAAAAAAGGTACGCTGGCAAATGGACACCGAGTATGTTGGGAGATTTCTGTTGGGCACGCATCATCAGAGAAGTTCCAGAGGAGCAGTACAAAAGGAAACGAACAACCCATTAGGTAAAATTATACAGCTTCACTATTTTTTTTACATTGCTTTAAGGATTTTTACTTGGAAAAAATCACTGAATTGTTTTCTTACTTCACAAGTACGTAATCTATAAACAAATTTAATTTTTGTATCCAGATTTTTGAGGCAGCTCTTTATACCACCTCCTATACCCCCCCTTCCCCTCTTATATTTTATGTAATATTAATCCTTTACAAAAGGGGGGGGGTGAACAGTGTATTCATCCCTTAAAAACTTTTCTATTAGCTACGATATCATATGCAATAAAAGCAAAGAAAAATGGTTATTTCAATGGTTTTTTAAGGTTTTTTTCGATTTTCACCCCCTAAATATTTTCAACTCCAGTCAAGTTTGTCTCTTTCATGACCCTGATAGCCTGAAAACGTCAGTTTTTTGAATCAGAAGCAGATAACATTAGTGAAAGTCCCTTGAAAAGCGATAAGTTTAGATACGGGGTTGGTTTCCCCAATTTAGGGGTTGCTCGTAAAAATGGAGGGTTATAGAAAAAAGCGGAGGTCATTTTCGGATTCAGCGACCCAAAATTAGCCAGAAACACCCTAAATTGTGGCCGAGCGTTTTTTGAACTTTTTTTTTGCAGAACAGTGTTATTTGTTATACTCAGAGTTAGAGCTGTGCGAATACTTCTAAATCGAATCCAATCGACTCGAATCAGGCTTAATTCGATTCGATTTGCCTTTGAATAGGGATGCTTCGAAACTGAATGATTCGTAATACTCTAATCAGATAGATTCGTCTTCGAATCGTTACATGCCTTCTAACATGGAACTCATCCCCGAATTGCGCGCCGTTCGTTTGGAGGATGTTTTCCTCACGCGAAACGAAAATTTAAAGGACCTCACGCTTTTCTGTGTTATTCTTTGTGCCACTATTTAGATGTACAAGGTAATTCAAGGCCCTAAAATATTGTAAAAATCCATATTACTTTAACTCGGCATTAACTTTTGCATTTTCTTTAGAATTCGAATTCGATTCGTTAGCGAATTTTTTTTAGGATGATTTGATTCGCTAGCGAATATTTTTTTAAAAATTCGTTTCCATTCGACTCGAAATTTATATGAGAGATTCGATTCGGTTCGATTTGAAAAAAAATCCCTGATTCGCACAGTACTACTCAGAGTAACTTGGAGCTTTGGAAAATAATATGTATTTACAATAATTGATTTGTGTTTACAATGGATTGATTTGTGTTTACAATAATATTTAACCTTAGAACAATACTAGAGAAAAAGTATACCTTTAACTAACAGACAAGAACAAAGAATAAAAAACTTATACAAAAAAGGAAAAAATAAACTTGAAACATGAAAAAGGGGAAAAGTACACTTTATGAAGGCATTAATGATGAAAGTAATTTTGATTACATATTATTTTTGGTCCTGCTAAGCCATAGGCTTGTCGGCAGGTGCCAATATATATCTAATTATATATATATATATATATATATATATATATATATATATATATATATATATATAAGATAAAAAAAACTCACAGATTTGTTTATATATTTCGGCGGACACAACCGCCTTCGTCAGAAATTTGTAGGTAGTGACGGGTAAAGGATAGAAGGGAGGGAGAGGTGGGGGGAGGAGGAAGGGGAAGGGAAGGAGAGGGGGATTAGTGAAAGACATTGATGCCGGGGGGGAGGAACGCGTGATAGAGCCAAATTAGTGAGAGCTCTACAGTATTAAGATCAATAGTGGAAGCAGATGGTGGAAGGGAGTACAGAACTGAAACATTGTAGCAATTGTCGAAAGATTTCTTGTGATGAGAGGCGTGGATCGCCACGGGAAGGGAAGCAGATTGAGATGGGTTTTTACAATTGGATCGGTGATTATTGATACGTATATTAAGGGGCGTGGAGCTTTTTCCCACATAGAAGCTTGGGCATAGCTTACATTGTAGGTTGGTTTTTGAGGGAAGTGATTGGTTGGAAGGAAGTGAGGGAGGGAGGAATAAGAGGAGGGGATACGGAGAAAGCTAGCGGAGGTTAAGCCCGGGAGTACAAATAGATTTTAGGATTGAAATATATGATTGTTCCCAATGGTGGAGCTCCAAAATAGATTTGTCAGGTGGAGGGCGCGAATGATTTTTACTTGGAAGCAGTCGTTGAAGGGGAGGTTATGAGAATTCGCGTGCTCCGCTACAGGTAGCTTCAATTGTTGTGTCACGAAAGCTTCCGAGAGCAGTGAACACCGGTGTCGCCATGGATCGACTTTCTGTGAGTGTCCACTGATATACCTATCTATCCCTCCCCAACCTCAACGCCTTGTAGCTAGCTTAGCTAGATGAGGTTAGCTTGTTGCTAGCTTAGCTAGAGGAGGGGGGTCGTTCTCTCCCACGAAAGCCAACCATGAATAAGAAGAAGAGGAGACGAACCAGAGATGTGAAGGAAAGATAACTCTTTTTCCATGGGGGGGAACATTGAAGAGGGTAATCGGAGGGAACTTCCTCCCCGGTGCCACACGCAGCGAGGAAACACGAGAAAGGCGGAAAAAGGGGACGTTTATGTGTTTTATGACCCCCCGCCTGACCTCCCCCCTCCCGGAGAACAGTTCAAGTGGGACTCAATTTATAAGCAACCACCCTATTCTCATTACCACCGCCGTTCACCAATTGAATTATCGCCCGCTGTGGCTCCAACGAGCGGCGCTTAATGAGGGATGGTACCCTGCCCCCTGATCGCATGACCCTAGATCTAGGGGAGAATTATCGCTAGCTATTGGGACCACTAACCCTTCCCATTCCCTTCTCACTATCGGCACCAGCCATGCTATTTTGTAAATAGGTAAAATGAAAACTCGAAGCTTTCACGAGGTGGAAGAACGTCATGATGATAAAATTTGTGACTTCCACAATTTATTGATAACTTTCGACCGGTTTCGGCTGTCACGCCATCATCAGGTACAGAGTATGGTTGTCAGTTCTTTATATATCATACAGTGGATCATGTGAGTTTGAGTGAGGGGGGAATGGAGGGAAGGAGGGGAGGTTTGCACACTTATTGGGACAAGGTGAAGGTGAGCTTTTGAATGAATCATTAGTGCCAGGGGATTTAGAATTCTGGGTAGGTGTCCACAAAGTTAGTGGGGAGGCAAAGTGATACGTAGCAGGGGGGATGGGTTTGGGAATATGTCCTCGTTGAGCAGGCGTTTGGTGTCTTCCAGGTTGATTGCTCGTCGCTCTAATGCATCCATCATCTGTCCCTTCTCGGAGAAATGGAGTATTTCTGATGTAAAATCACTCCGGTGTCCCGTCTCTAGTCGGTGTCCGGCGAAAGCTGACTTGTCGTCTTTCATCCTCCACCACGCTTTATGTTCCTCGGTCCTAGTTTTAAAATTGCGTCCAGTTTGACCAACATATATATAATGACATTCATTACATACTAGTTTATATATTCCGGATTTTAAATCAGAATCAATTAAATCTTTCGAATTATTTAAAATTCGGCCCAGGGTATTGTTATTGTAAAAACAAAATTTAAAATTACTTTTTGGAATAGCATTGGCTTCAGTATATGGCAGTGGGCCAATAAATGGTATTTTTTGAAATAATTAATTTTTGAATAACATTTTAGCGATGTGGCAGTACTTATATAAGCATGACTGTTCATTTTTTCGGGATTCATTCCGCGATGTATGTTTTAAGAAAACAACAATATTTCGCTGGTCCTCCTGCCAGCTTTATCAGGTTAACTGAACTGATTTCTTTGTCTCGCTCGTCTTTATATATATGAGTCTGGACTCCCATTGTTGCCGGAATTTAAATTTGAAAAAATTCGTTTTTTCAACGTCATTTATTAGGATTGTCTCCATTTTGTGACGGTCTTGTACGCTATATTAGCCTTAAGAAATACCGGTTTACCTTCAAAAACATCCTTTTTAAAATTTTAAACTAATAAGTTATCATTCTGTTCTGCCGTTAGTAAAGGAAGATTTATCTTTCAAAATTTCAAATTTTCCAAAATTCGAATCTTTAAATGCCGATTCAACATCACGATTCCAATGCAAAAAGCAATAATATAACTCCGCTGAGGGACATCGGCCGGTCTCCATGTCAACGCTCGACCCTTTGTTTCGTCACCGAATCGAAGCATCTCGTATTCGGAGCTGGGCGATCCTCCGCTTTGTTTCGCGTGCTATTCTCACCATCAGCAAGTGACAGGCGAGAATACGAGTTTATAGCAAGCCGTTTTCCCAAGGAATATTACCATTTATTTTTGGGCGTGGACCACCGATGACGGGGTCTCTTTGCCTTGCGTCCACTCATCCGTTTGTCACCTCTGGGTTTCCTATCATCTTTTTCGTTATGTTCTCTCATCTCTCTTCCACACATCCAAAATTCCACGAGTCGTCCCTCTTTTCTTTTCATCATGTTTCCCTCTCTTATTCCATCCGTCTCCTTTAGACTACTTGTTCTCCCATATTTTTAAAGCTTTAAAATGCAATATCCATTAGAAACATGACCGTCCGCTTTATGTTGCAGAAGATTCAAATGTAGTTTGGATTGGATATTTGGGGAGGCGACCGACGGCTAAGGTCATTTGCGCCGTAGGGGATAGGTAAGGGAGGAAGGGTGGATAGAAACCCGGCGTCGGCATTAGCCTGCTCTTAACGAAAGGCGTCAAGGGGACCACAGTTTAACGTCTCATGCGACAGACGGAGTACTCTACTTGAAGTGCCCTCCACAAGACACTCAAGTAGGGATCGGGTTACCTCTGAAAAACATCCGCCTCTGCAGGGATTTGAACCCTGTCCTCCCGTGTGGTAGGCGAGTACTCTAGCCACCACACCAACCCGATCTCCAGATTCAAATGTAATTCCCTCCTTTTCTCGCACTTATTCCTCCCGTTCTCACGTGGCCCGTCCTCTTTAATAAAACCCTCGCTTTTGTACCCCTTCTCCACTTTACTGTTCATGTTCCAACATTCTTATCTAACCATCTAATTTCTCCTTCTTTGCTACCGCCTTCTCTGGCCTAATTCTCCCCACGTAAAGGGCTTACCCAGTATTTCTTCCCCCGGACATCGTTTAATCTTTCGCTTGCTGGAGTTGCCTTCCAAGAGAATCTCAAGAGCGTACTAAGTGCCAGAAGAGGCGATAAGACTTCAAAAGAAAGAATATTAAGAAAGATTGTGGATGGAAAGGAGAAGAACCGTTGCGGTCGCTTGTTGTTAAAAGCATGCATTGTTTATTTGAGTATTTCCTTGTAAAAGAAGCCACTCCTTCCTAAAGAAAGTTCATACGAGGGCAGAGGGTGTGTTGTATGAAAATAATTGACCTACATATATATTTGACCTCATTGGCCAATAAATTGCCAAGCCAATCCCTTTTCCCACACCCTTCCGAACAGTAGTTACCCGCCATCAAAACAACGATTAAATCCTGTGAAAGTGTTTGGCTGGGCCAGCGTGAATGGGAGGAATGAGTGAGAAGCATGATGGGAAATCGATACAGGCATGGGGGTTTCAATTTTGGGGTCGTGGAGTCATTTCCAACGGTTATGGATGATTTTTTTTTATTTCCTGGTGGCGTGAATTAGATTTCGTTGGAAGAGGAGTAGTAAAATGTTTAGGGTCACACAGCGCCACGAACCACAGCTCTCCCACTTTCACCTCGCTCAGATCAAACTGCTATTGAAGGCGTGGGAAATTTGTTATCGCCCTGACCTTAAAAGTTTACGTCTTCTGTGGTCAGCGATCTAAGTGGTGATGCCGCTCCTTTGGGGACTGCGCCAAGAATCTTAAAATAAAAAAGGAATACTTACAACGACAGTATTCCACCCGTGATGCGCGCTGCTTCGTGAATTGACGGATAGCGGTGAGTATCGCAGTTAGCGGGACGGTTTCTTTCCGCACGCCTTCGACCAACGAGGCCACATATTCCACCGGCAATGACATTCTTTTCACAATAATTTATTTAAGTAAAGAAAACTTTTACAAACCACAATAAAACACACACCACCACGACCCGGGTTTCAACGGCTGAGCATCATCATCAGGTGATACCAAAATGTACAGCAATCCCTAATATACCATCAGCCAGTGGTTAAGAGGGTGGAGGGGATGGGAGGATGGTGGGGTGAGGGAGACGGGAATGGTCAACAAAAGAGGAAAGTATAGGGGAGTCGGCAGGCAGCAAGCATTAATTTGAAAGATTAACATCTGAGTCAACATTTCGTTTTAAAATTTCGAGATGTTCAAATGCATTTAGCTCACGTGGGTTATCAGTTAAATGCAGTACTTAAAGTTTAAAATCACTTTGATGGTCACAAGTTAACAAGTGTTTGGCAAAATTACTCTTTTACTCATGGTGATTTTTAAATGCACTATAATGTTCCTTGGTTCTGGTCTGGAAACTTCTCAAAGTCAGCCCCACGTAGACCCCTTCACAGTCGTTGCATGAGAGTTCGTAAATACCACTTCTGCACATAGAGTCCACATTATCCTTCATTCCTTTCAGTAGTAGGTACCAATTCTTTGATTTATCATCACAGATTTATAAATATATTCTATTCGAATTCCCAATCTTAATTCGCTTATCATCTTAGCACTGGAGAAATAATCTGTATCGGTCCCTCAAAAGTGAATATTTTCATCCGTTTCATATTCCTTTTATTAATGTTGTTATCTAATAATTAAAACGCGTCATTCGTGAAAGAAGTTATATTTGTAAATATCAACAACTAAGAGCTGTACTTAAATATCTGTTATAGTCGCAGTGAAACCTTATTTCTTAATTTATTGCCGATCACTTTTCAACTGTGTATCCCGATGCATTCATCTTGCCTTTTGTCTAAGGATGAGTCGAATCCAAATGTTGATTCTCGATTCCATCGATTCCAGATAGATAAATGTTCAAACCGAATTTTATTTATCACATCATATTTGTCTCAGTAATTTTGGGTGTAGGCTACCTATTTGTACTTTTTATGTTCTACCTTAATAAGCTGAGGATATATTTGCTATTTGTTAATAAATATACTTTTTGAGAGATAATTTTCTTTGTTATTTTATTTCATCCAATACTTGAATTTAAATAATATTCATGCGCTACTGGTATAACAATATCCCAACTGTTATTAGGAATAAGAATCGATGGAATCGGAATCAAGTATCGGGATTCGATTTGAAATAATCGGAATCGAAAAAAACGTGGAATCGACTCATCCCTACTTTTGTCTACTGTTACAGTCGTTATATTCTCTGCCTAGACTGTGACTATGTGATTTTCTCATCTTATCCTCGACTCCGTCTTCTTTGTCAAAGTAGATGCTCGAGTTGAGGTCTTTGGTAGGAACCAAGACGATACCTTGCATACGGTGAAACTGGCCACATTCTGCGTCAATGCATTCACAAACCATTGTAAGTTACATGCCCCTCCTCTCTCCGTATTAAAGGAGGCGACGCGCAAACCGTTTTGTGGATGCGACGCAAGGAGGGGGGGGACTAGGATTAAGACACAGCGATGGAAGGGGGTCGGCGGGTTAAACGAGTTTCTTCTTCCCATTACGACGAGGAAGCAGTTAGTAGCCAACCACCCCTCTCCCTCGCCTTCATCCTCTGGCCCCTCCTCCACCTTCATCCCTTCACTACACCCTATTTCCTACCCATCCCTTTCCTCTCTGTCCGCTGAATAAACACCCCTCTTACCCCAAACCCTCGACCGATATGTCGTCGGCAATCTTTCATCCATTTCTACCAACATTATCTCAGGCTTTAATGTAAACTTAAGGGAATTCTGGGGATCGGGTTGGTGTGGTGGCTAGAGTACTGGCTAATCATACGGACGGCCAGGGTTCAATTCTCTGCCGTAGAGGATGCTTTTCAGAGGCAACTCGTTCCCTACTTAAGTGTCTTGTGGAGGGCACTTAAAGTATAGTACTCCGTCTGTTAAACCGTGATCCCCTTTCACGCCTTTCGTTAAGAGCAGGCTAATGCCGACGCCGGGTTTCTATCCACCCTTCCTCCCTTACCTGTCACCTATGGCGCAAATGACCTTAGCCGTCGGTCGCCTCCCCAAAAATCAAAATCAATCCTTAAGGGCATTCTTGGAGAAAATGATAGTGTATCCCAGAGGGACAAACTGGTGTCCTTAGCTGCTCTGAATGATATAGTATCCCATGTCAAATGGATTTCCTTAGCATCCGATGAAATGTTCACTCTTTTTGCTCTGAACTGCTCGTCATGTTCAATATCCGACATTCTAGAGCGCCTTGTTCCTATCAATATCCGCTGGGGAAGCGGACTCCTCGGTACCTCGACTTCTAAAGCACTTGCAAGCGCAATAGCGAGGGATGTCATATTCGACTTTCTGTTCTGTAAGCTGCTTGACGGAAGAATTTCCCGGTGGTTAATCGCCTCATTATAAAAAAAGACTTGGCCAGAGTTTCCCCTGCTCTCAGCTCAAGGACAAAGTTACTGTCCCTCCATTTATCAAGATCTTTCTCTAATTGTCTCATGCACTCAGACCGAATAGAAACACCAATCACAATTCCATCACCAAAGTCGTTGCGCACGCCGGGAATACTGGTGGGTGATTCTCCAATTTGGTCCCAGTATCGTCGCTCTTGTCACCAGCAAATTTTAGGCAGTGAGATCTCAAAACACCTCAGGCATCTAGGCATCGTCAACTGCCTGTAATATGGCTCCCCTGAGCGGACACGCCCACCAACGTCAACAATTGGTTGCTTGGAAGCTTACGTCAGTTAATCAGTCGGGTGATCACCGGGATCATGAATACGTATAATGAATTTAGATGTTTGGAATTGTTACGGAGGCAACATGTTGCCTAAATTTCCACTTTTAGTTCACCCAGTCCTTGGCGCCACTTCGATTAGTGTCTTTTCAGTTGTTATTGAAAATAGACGTAGTTAATTCTTGCCAACGTGAGACTGGTGAATATTCAGTAACGTTCGAGGAAATATGAATTACTTGATGCTTTGAACAATACCTTGGTATTATTGTGATCCAAAAGTTACTTTGTAAATGCTAGGGAGGAAATATCTATTACAGGAAATGTGTAAGAGTTTTTTGAAACGTCCGTTGTGTGCCGACGACGATGTTTGCCAAACTATGGTTCTAATTTTAATGCATTAAGCCCGTTTGGCTTAAATAAAGAATTGAAAATGCCTTGTTTTAACAGAACTTGCTTTGTAATAGGCTGCAAAACAGAATATGCGTCTACAATGAACCAAAATAGGAGACTAGGATTGAAAAAAAAGAATCTGTTCAAGGCGGCGGTAAGTGCATTCCTCTTTACCTACACTGCAATGATGGCCGTTGGGAATATTCATGAAGATACCACATTAAAACGACATTGAAAAATTATATAATTACGTCCCGCTTGTAGTACTACATTTGTTATCCCCTGCATTATGATTAATTGTAAGTAAAACCAGTAAGACGTGCTTATATACAACCTATCGACTACATTTACATTTGAACTTCCGTCTTCATCACTAGGTGGCCCCACATTCCAAAAGTTCTTTGTTTACGGAATTCTATAGAACAGTTTTTGGCGACGAGATAACAATTCACTATATACATTAATGGCCGGGATACAAATTGCGGCCAATTAATGCATTGAGAGCATTTCAGACCTGAAGAAGCAAGCTGGAACGGTCGTGAAACTGTCTTCTTTAAAATGTCACCACGCGGAAGTTACTTTGAAAGCCATCAAGTACCAGATAGATTCCATTATTATTGGAATGGATAAAGAACCCAAATTTGAACCAGTGAGTGTCTCTGGTTGCTTCAAAAGCGAAATAAAAATTCTTTTGTGGCCAAATAGGAATATGATTGACGATGAAACCTCCGAATTCAGCCGTACTTGATCTTAAGCTACTCGAATACTCCGCCAAAATGCTAGCTTTTCATTAGTTTCTCAGTAGAAGGGGGAACTGTAGAGACAGTGACTCATAACCGGCCGGCCTTTGGAGAATAGAGGCTGTTTTTCAGGGAGATAGAATGGGGAGTTCAATTGAATTTTCTGTGCGTCGTGAATCGATATGTTAGCGGAACCTTTTTGGTAAACACAAGTGACTCATTTTAGCGCGTTGTATTTTTATTTTGAATTCAATCAGTAGGCAATGAAAGTTATAAATTACGCAGTCTCATATTGAGAACAATTCAGGGCGTCCATGCATTTGCTATCAATTCGTTAAAAGACAAGATGTCTCTCTGAATCGATGCGATATTCATCGTTCAATGTTAATTTGAACGGTTAATCATTCGCTGTATCATTAATAAAGCTACCTCCTTCAGTCAAGTTTGTAAAACATAAAGATTGTCTCAGCTACTTACATGAAAATTTGATTTCTCCTAAACTGCTTTCTTTCTTATATATTATCTAAGAACAATCACTATTAATGGATTTTTGAAGTAGAATTAATTTCAATTTATAAAGCAAAGAGGAAAACACAACAGCTTTTCTTCTTAAATGCATAAAAATTATTCGTGAGAAAAAGTATTGTGTTTGAGAATATGAAAAGTTTAAATCACATGCACTGGTGTTGACTGGGAATTCTTCAGATGGCTCCCCAGATCTCCAGGTCATTAACAAATAGTACGTTGCTGCAGTTGGTATGGAACCTCACATCGCTCGTCTTAATCGCCCTCAAAGCTACTTTGCTTAAGACTATGATCATCGCTACATTTCACGAGTGAATTGACTTCGCCAATTGGCAATCATGTGTACGTTTTAGACTTGGAGAGTTGAGGTATGATATTATGTGCTATTGACTAATGTGTTTACGATATAGTTTGAAATATTTCTCATTAAAACCCGATGAATCTTTTATATTTTTTATACCCTTTATTTTGGTGAGGAAAATGTTAAATAAGGATAATGAAGCCCCCCTTGAGAAAAATATACAGGTTTTGACATTTATTTTCATCAAAAAATAGCAATATCAAATACGTATGATGAAGTTTGCTCGTGATTACTTCCATATAGGAATTTTTCTGGAAAGAAAGCATTAAGTGGTAATTTTCTTTAAATGTACACAGTACAATGCCATTCCAACATTTTTTTAAGCGTGGAACAAAATATAAGATGTGAGTCAGAAATGAAATCCTGAAAGCATGCTGCTCGAAGAGAAACGTTTTCTGTAAGTTGTTGGTTTATATCGGTGGAAATTAAAAAATACAAAAAACATCAATTCCAAAATCGCCTTTCCGATCCGGTACTCAGTTGGGGTGAGAGAATGGTCCTTAGGATCTCGGTAGGTTAGCTAAAAGGATCACTTTGTGTAATAAAAAACTTGGTGGATTTCACTTCACTGCTTTAAAAGTTCATGTCCCCAACTGTGGTTTTACTTGGTTTTCCTCTAACGTGGCATTACAGCTCTGAGAAGGGAGTCGTGAATCTGTGAGTTTATTCAATAGATAGGACTGTAAATTGCACAGTGTTTAGTTACTTTCGTGAACGAAAGTTGAAAGTTATTAAAACCTTACGCATGCAAATCAAACTAAAAATAAAGTAGAACTTATCAAAAATTTCAAGACCACAATATTGGTGTAATGTTTCCTCTGGATATATCGCGTCCAATTATTGGTTAACATTTTTAATTAATTATATAGCCATTTTTCCTGCAAATTGACGTCAAAGTTAAAGCTGATGTGCTGCACACTTTGTCACAACAGTGTCAAAATGCGTGTGGAAATGAGCACGGAATTAGAGATAACGTTTTACAAAATTACCTTTGATAATCAGTTAATGGGTTTGTCATTCGGGGGAGACGACCGACAGTTGAGGTAAATGGCGCCATTGAGGACCGTTGGGCTCGAAGGTAAGGAAAGTATGATCAGGTAATGGAGGCCAGATGGAGGGAAACCCGGCCCGCTAGCCTGCTCTAAATGAAAGGAGTTGAGAGGACTTTCGAGCAACGTCCCAATGTCCGGTGAACGGAGAAGTACGCTTATGTAGTACCTCACAACCGGTATTTAAGTAGGGATCTATGTTTACCTGAAGGTTCTTCATCACCACCAAATTATATTTAACAAATCATTATCCGAGGGCAAGGTGCCGCAAGACTGAAAAGTAGCCAACGTCACTCCAATATTCAAAAATGGAAAAAAAAGTGACCCAGGGAATTACCGGCCAATATCGCTAACATCACGTTTATGCAAGATTCTCGAACATATTGTCATCAGTAATATTATGACATTCCTGGATAATCGTAACTTCTTATATAGCAGTCAGCACGGCTTCCGTAAGGGCAAATCCTGCGAAACACAGCTAGCGCTCTTCCTTCATGATATCCTAAAATTAGGTGAATCGATTAAGCAAGTCGACGCGATATTCATCGATTTCAAGAAGGCATTCGGCAAGGTTCTTCACAAAAAACTCATATATAAATTGCAATCGGGCGGAGTTAATAGCAAAGTAGCAAAATGGCAAAGGGCTTTCAAAAGTGATAAACGAATAGATTGTGTGTGTTAAGGCCGCCTGCAGTGCATCAATTCATGCCGGAAGCTGAGTATGAGTGATATTTTAATCCCGTTGCGGTCTCTCGATATAATCTTTGGGAAAGCCATTTACTTTTCATCCAAATCCATTTCCGCATAAAGCATCGTAACCAATCGGGCTCTTCATACTCTCCAACGGATTTCCACTCGCACTCATCAAGTGATGGGAGGAAGGTGAAACCATTTCCCGAACGAATGAAAAGTAAAGCAGATTTTTACGAAGAAAACTTTTTGTGGGTATTTTTATTTGCCTGTTAGTATTAGTGAAACTTCCAAATATATCCAAAAATATAAAGCACACTATTATTGCATGCGTGCTCAAAGTGCGCTCCTCCGCTATCATTGCCTAATGAGATATTGAATTTGTCTTTGGAAGTAAGCTTGGAGGTATTTGCGCACACCGGACCCAAACCGCCAAAATATTTCTCCTTAAAAATTAATCAAATATTTGTGAGTAATTGTTTTGCGTGCCAAGTCACAGATGCGGATCTAAATTATTTCATCAAATAGCACCTACTCTCAACAAGTTTGCCCTCCCATGTTTCAGTGATTTCATAGTCCACCCAAAGTATTTTACTTATGAACCTCACGTTTTTGTGTCGGGACATCGGTGTTAAATAATCGTGAGACTGAAAACGCAGATTATTTCGAGTATCATCATCTCCTTTAATTAAGGATGTAAAGTTTCCATTGAAGTGTGAGGCTCCATATTTTCAACACTTAAGGCGTTGATGAGGGTGATCGGTCTTTGTTCGAATCGAAATTGTCTTCACGCACCTTATTTTCACTTGGACTGTTTGAATCCGGGCATGAACGTTTGATGAAATATAATACCGGAATTATTCACGACTAACCATATGATGCCAGCGTACCAGAGCTTGAATATAATGGTATTTAGAATAAATCCCAAGAAGACTTTTTGACTCACAAAATGGTAATAAACCTTTATTTTCAGTGCAAAGTTCCCCAAAAATATCAGATAATGGATCCTCATTCATAGCGTCCGCTGAGTGGGATGTTAAAGTTCGTTTTAGCCAAGGATCCTGGCCTTCTTTTCTGTCAAGAGGCAAAGTGCGCCTTCCTCCTCACCCACGCTCACGGGACGCGTGGGATTCAGATCTTTTAGTGCCGGTTGCCGGGGTGGAATTTTCCGTGCGTGCTCGCTCACCGCAGCTCGTAAAGCCTGTATGGAACTCAAGGTCTTCTAAGATATGCAAACATGCGAGATACCCAAGGTGGATAGATGGATAGCTACATCTACGTCTACATCTACATCCACATAATACCCCGCGAGCCGCCGCATGGGCGTGTGGCAGGGGGTGTTAGGTCACCAGCCGTGTAAAGGTGTAAGTTTTTTGGAGATGAAATGGTGACATGAATTATAGGAGTACATTTAAAGTAGCTTAATTTCTATTGTGGTCACTTATTGTTTGCGGAAAAAACGAGTTTTTGTACCTATCTGTTCGGCAGTGTATCTTTCTTAAAAGTAAAAGAAGAAAGAGATGTAATGAGAAGTCTTATTCTAGAGATGGAATGAGGAGTCATGATAATATTCTCTGTGTCGCTCTGAAGAATATCAGTTCTGAATTTATCAAGCAAGTTAAGCCTAGCGTGTAGCCTCCGAGTCTCTAGGGGCTCCCTCCGTAATCCCTCTAAAAATTGTGAGACACTATATGTACGCTCGTAGTAGTTTTAAACGAAGCGCGCTGCTTTCCTTTGTATTTTACTAATGCTTTTGGTTAAATCTTTATGACCAGGGTCCCAAATTCTCGCGGCGTATTTGAGGTGTGGCCTAACCAGAGCGAAGTAGCATCTCTCTTTGACTTTTTCATCCGAGGACCTTCCTATTATACGCTTAGCTAAACCTAGTTTCTTTAATGCTGCACCACATATGTTTTTTTATGTGTAATCCGAACGATATATCAGATGTTAAGGTATTTCCAAGATATTTTACTGTATCTGAAGATTTTATGTTTCCTCCACCAACAATATAGCTATGGCATTTTTGTGATGACTTTCGCAGGAAGTAGACTGTGGTGCTTGCTGATTTTTAATTCTAACCCCCACTCCTGGCACCACGAATGAACGTTGTTAAGGTCCGATGACAGAGCTTCGAAGTTCGCGTCTTCGTTCATTTCACGGTTGAAAACTATCGTCTGCAAATAATCTTAATTTACTACCTAATCGAGTGCTAAGAAATAAAATGCAATCTAATGGATCATATTAATATTTTCAATTGTTTAGAAATGTTTCATATTATGCCTCTTTAATTCTCTCATTCACTCTTTAATTCTCATCCTAATTCCATCAGACTCACATTGAAAAAACCCACGTTCTCTTCGGCCGGATACAGTAGGAGCATGATGGATGGTAATAAATGAACAACCACCTGTCGTATTCAAATATAAGTTCAAGCATGATAGAACTTACACATGACGTACATACACGTGGAAGTAAAATGTTGCGAGAGCTTAGTCTACTCTCGACTTGGTAAAAATCGGCTTTTTTGCCTTATAAATGGATTCCATTGTCATTCTAACATCTCCTTCCACACTAACACTCCTGCCATAATCCTAATTCATGTGATCGATAATATTTGTTTCTAAAGAGCCCTTCATAAATTCTAAGCCCTTCAGAATTTCTGTTATGAAGAACAATTTGCTCCGTTTTGTTTTCGTCCATTGGAATGTGGAATGGCTTTGATCCGAACTGCCTCATATTTTTTCCTCGCAGGAGAGAATGCTTTTGCTCAGCGAGAGGGAATCGGGTGCGGATACAAGTAAAAGAGATGAGAGACGCATGTGGGCGGAATTAGAGGAATGTTGCAAACCCTCAATTCGCCTCAAGAATATCAACGGCTCTTTGTCCAACACCTAAATGTTTTCCCCCACAGAGAGAGTGCCCCAAGGGATGTTGGCCTCCTCTGCGTATTCATTACGAGTGAGGCCTCTGTCACAACTCCCATCACACGAAGACAGTCTCTCTCTTGACCCACTATAATTATACGCATACACTCACACAAGTTCCGGATGGAAGATGAGACGAAAGGAATTCATTCCCAGGAGCCCTTGCGTTCTCCTTGAAATTTGCAGGGCGGGCCCTTTTATGGGACATACCGGAACCGTGAGAAGGGTGAGGTCAAAGCGGGAGTGTTGTGTTGATATACGACCTGAACTATGAACATGCTCTGAGGAGACTTAATGAAAGCACAAAAGCACACGCCATGTCCTAGCCTCTAACGGCTAATTCCGCGCAACAAAATACCTCTTAGCAAATATAAACCCAAAATTATATTGCTGACGCTTTTCATCACATTATTACTATCCCCTATTTTAACTCCGACTCGTTAGCAATCAAACCTAGTAAAGTTGTTTGGAGGAATTATTTTCATTTTCCTTATTTTTCTCTGATCTATGCCCCATGGGCTTTGTAAATAAAATGTTTAGCAAGTTCACCGACAATGTGTTGTTAATGACCCAGAGAATAGAGAGATACGGTATTGAAAATCAATATATAGGTAATTCACCATTCAATGGATGTTATGAAACACAGTTTAACTTCGCTGCGTCAGATTTATTTGCTTTGCACGAAGCGATGGAAGGAAATATGAATGGCTTTTTTACCTTCTGACCATAAATCAGCCATGTACAGGTAATCAGCTGCTAATTTTTTTTGTTGAAAGTTTTCAAAGCAGAATTTACAAACAGTTTTTTTAAAATGCCGTAATAATTGGAAAAATAATGTTAAAGTGTGTTACGATTAATGTTACATTTTGAATATACTTTTAATTTCTTAAATAATATTGTAAGGGCCTTGGCTGGATTTTATTGGTTTGATTTTCTTGGTAACGGTTGTTTATTGATATGCGGAAGGGTTTGATTGTCATGCTGGTCCAGAGTAGACATGTTTTGATACTGGAAGAAGAGATTTTGAGGATTTATGAAGATATTGTTTGGACTTTAATTTGGTTGTTTATCTTATTTTTATCATCCTTAGTGTCCTGACCTAAGAGAACTAATAACATACTATGACAAACCAAAGCAAAGAGTATTTCCATAGCAACGTTGTCATAAGAGTAATTAGAAGGTTAATTTTCTCCACACAGATGAGAGTGGCAGGCGAGTAGACTGAAATCTTAAGGCATTCCTCTTGCAGTAGCTTAACTTTTTAGCCACGGAACTCCTCCGATTGAACTACTGACATCAAACAATAAAAGTCATTCTGGTGCCAACAGAATCGCATACAACAGATTGCGAAAAACGTAAAAATTTGGAAGCGAAACATAACGATATTAATAACACTCTCATACATTACGTTTACCGATCGATTTGATCATAATGGCCCCCTAATGAAAGCTGGAACCCTCACGTTACTCTTGACGTGATACAACGTCATCCGCACCAGTGTAAAGACAACCTGGACGTGATATCACGTCATGCCGCACTCGAAGGGTTAATGCGCATAATTTTTAAATGTATTTTGGTCAGGAGTGGATCAAAGATCGTCCGTCTTTATCAAATGATTAGCTTCCGTGATCGCGTCCTCTACTCATTGTTCCGCAGGAATGTTCATTTCAAGTGCTTTCCTCCAAATCACGAATTATGGTGCCTCTTATTTTCAGGGAACGTTAAAATAAAAAGGAAAATCGAGACCCTTGCCGGAGCCACAATTAAAAAGCACCAAAAGGGCTCCTTCATTCATTCTGTGCTTCAATCCTCGCAAGCAAGTGTTCTACGCATTTCCTTTTTTCTGCTCTCCGTACTACTTTACATTCCACAGCAATCTCCTTGAATTGATGGCTCTTTGCTAATAATTGAAAGTGCTACTTCCATGGTTTCCCAGAATTCTAAGAAGATAGCGGCCGGGTTTGTTTTGCCGATGAGTGGCGTAGCCAATTGCTAACTGATTGCTATAGCTTTTTTCTCGATCTATACGGTCTTTACTTAGAATTAAAAAATGTGGCGCAGTGCATCCCGTTGCTCCAAAATAGCTAATATTAGTTTATTCATTTTGGCAAGGGAATTTTGCCTTCTTTTCCCCAAAGAGAATAATATTAATATTGACTTTTAGTTGAATTTTACACTATGCACTTTTCCCTAATTTTACGAAAAACTCTTTTTGCAGTGTCTCATGGTGTAGGGATGTTGTGGTCTTGATAACTATTGGTATGTTAATTACACCAGTCTTCGTTTTACATATGTAGTTAAGAACTTTTAATTGATTTTCGATAACTATCGCAGTCAACATTACTGAATATATTTAGATTTTTGTCCGCCATCGTCTCAAGAGACCCTTTAGAAAAGAGCGGCGTTCTCATAGTTCTTTATTAAAACCGCTCTTATGAGTATGACTGCCATTTACTGATGGGACGAGGAGATGAGAGTAATAAATTCATGGAAAAAAGCATTACCGCCCTACCGTAAAATACTGGCCCATTAACTTGAAGTGTATTTTTCCACCGGTTGAGGTGTATAGTCGAGATGAGAGACGTGGAAGATTGCAGAGTGCACAGAGAAGGCGTTGGAAAAAGGCTGAAGGGACAAGATATGAGGCGAAATAAATCATTCGGTGTCCGAAAAATATTACGGGCTGGCGAGTAAAGGGTTTCTTTAAAATGGCCGCAGAAAATAAATTTCCTCTTCCGGTTTCCGCAAGAGCAAGTTGGAATGTGTAAAGAAAGATCTTAGGCTTTCCCGGCGTATCTGCTGGGTAAATATTTCTAGGGTATTGCACCGGGTAGGAGGGTCCAAGGGTCCCGACGTTTCGGAGATCGACTTTCACCATCTTCAGGGGGTTCTGATTGCCTTTTCTTGATTGAGTCCTCCTGAAGATGGAGATCAAGTCGATCTCCGAAACGTCGTGACCTTTGGACCCTCCTACCTGGTGCAAAATCCGAAAAACATCCAGGATTATTTAAAGTTTGCTGAAAATTCTTTTCGGCTGATAAAATCATCTACAATATGAAGATCTTAAGCATTTAATGACGACAGTTGACTCTTGGTCAAAGGCTTCTACGAATATGACCAGGGAGTCAGTAAAATAGCGTAAGATATTGGTATTGAAAAACATTAAATAGGACCGTGTATCTAATTCAATATTGGCAAATTGTAACGATCACATTTTTATATGTTCCATTTTGAAATTACTGTTAAAAATTGTGAGGGCTTTGGCTGGATTTTATCGGTTTTATTTACTTGGTATCGGTTGTTTATTTTTATGTGGGAGAGTTTGATTGTCGTTCTGGTCCAGAGTAGATATGTTTTGTACCGAGAAAAATTTTGAGGATTTATGAAGATATTTTTTTATCTTTAATTTGGTGGTTTATCTTATTTTTATCATCCTTAGTGTCATGTGGACTTTGGTGGTGATTTCTCTAAAAGCACCTGGCACCCTGAAAATAAAAAGCCAAATTAGCCAAACCCCCCCTTTCTCTACCATCGAGGCATTGAGAGACATTTAGAGTTATATAAATTATCAAAATATTTTTCCACAGATCAAAATCAAAATAAAGTATCAAAATATTTTGTATAATTACCTCCACCGGTAAAAAATGGACGGAAACAGATTTCAAAATACATCTAACATTCATCAGTATATTTATCCGAAAAGATAAATAATACTGCAACCCTCCATGTGGCTCTCCCATTATTTTGATCATTTCTTTCGTGAGCAAGTCTTTACTTCATCGTTCTTCATAATTTTCCCGATATACTCAACTCCTGGTCTTCCTCGGTGGTTCTTCATGTTTGCTTGTTTTTCCATATTTTTTATCAATAGACTTTTGCGTCGCAAAACATGTTTACCCTTGAGTTGTCAGCATATTTCATTTTCTTACAGCTTTTCAGTGGATTTTTATGTTCGCATTGGACCTCATTTTTCAATGCTTCTATGCTCTTAAGCTGACACTGGGCAAGCATCTCCTTTAAAACAGGTCTGGCTCCAAGAATACATTTTCAGGGGTTGCTTTGCCATTTCCAAAATAGAGATGCTGGAAGGCGTGAAAATGAATTGAAGAGTGAAACAACTAGGAAATTATTTCCATTACCGCAGGCTTTTGAGTCTTCAAATCCACATTCGTGATTTTCCCCTCGTGTAGCTTTTTTGGCAGTCAATAGACCGATTTCCAATATTTTGTTAATGTTAATCACAAGACGACGCTGCCATTTCACTATATTCTATGCTATCTGAGAGATTTATAGCGAGTACAATCACTTTAACTCATTTTCAAGCGATCAACTCCCATTATTTGGCCTGTTTGGCGTGAGTGACCCTTCCAGGAGTATCAGCCATTTAATCTGCTGCTCCAGTCTTAGAGGTTTCGTTTCAATGGTCAAGTTCTTCCGACGTATCTTTTGATATGTCGGAAGTCCTAGTCCTAGTTGTCAAAACCATCCGAAAACGTGGATTCCAGGAGAAGTGTTCATGATTTATTCGCACTAACTAGACCACTAGTTTGATTAAATGTTATTAGTTTCAGCTCTAATGCTGTGTCTAGTGTACTTTTATAATAGACTAGCTGACCCGTGCGAATATTTCGCACAGTATGCAGCTTCTTCCTGATTCTTCCTTCTTTCTTCCTGTTCTTCTACCTGCTGAATATTTCGCACAGTATACAGCTTCTTCCCTGTTTCTTCCTTCTTTCTTCCTGTTCTTCTACCTGTTTCTTCCATGCACAACTATACGTCATTTATGTTTGTGTTAAAGATACATACCGTAACCGTAAATGGTAAACGGTCACACTGATTGCAGGTAGAATGCAAGCAATCTAACTAAACGACGTTTTAATAGATGGCGCCTTCTACAGTCTTTTAAGCACGTAACTATAGCCAACTTATTAGTTGATTATATTGTCAACAGATGGCACTATCATTTTTTTAACAAATATTTAAACTATTTGTCTATTGTCTATCAATATCGGGGAACATAAGGTTTAAAACTATGTTTGTATCATTAATTTTTATGAATTATTATGGGAGTTATGGCGTTGCGACCAAAACACCTTTGAGAAGTATTATATATATGATGTTTTCTCTTTTCTTCAAGCAGTAAACATTATAATTAACTTTTCCTTTGTTTTGTATACATTTATCGTTAATTTTAACGGCATTAACTGTATGAATAAATTAGCCCTCAAAAATTTATTACCAGAATTTGATTTTTAGTCGAAATTGCTCAAAAACGCTAAATTACTTAATGCGATATCGATTAATAGCCTGCTGTAAACACTCGTGGGCTTTCTGAGTAACAATATTATTCTTATATATTGTAACTGCTCGGCCCAAAGTATGAAAATGAATTAACGAGATTCAGAAAAACTACGCTGTTTAAAAACTTTGCTGTCAATATTTCCATAATTTTACCGTTTTCAGCGGGACTTTGATAAAGTGACAACTTGTAACTTAAGTTTGTAAGTATCCACTTAAATTAATATCAGCGATTGGATTATAGCCATAATATATTTTATCAAGGTAACTAAATGGATCACTGCATTATTGTACTGCTAGATAATGACAAACATGATTCAATCTAAAAGTTAAGGATAAAACTCTTCATGATATAATTACATTTTACAGTTTTCAGGTTAGATTATCGACACTGTCACAATCAGGTTTGCTCAGTGTCCCATAAGACCCTACATCTACATCTACGTCATACCCTGCAAGCCACCCAAAGGGTGTGTGGCAGGGGGGTGCTTCAACACCAGGCATGCATGAATTAACCTCTTAGCTGCGGGAAACGTTAATCTACGTTTTCACGGCGGGAAAAACTGTTTTAAACGTTTGATCTTGTCCTGCTTCCAGAGCCTAGAACCCTCCATTATTTTTACGACCCCAGCCTTCTCTTTCCACGGGGGAACAATAGGCCATCCCCATTCCTACCCTAAACTGGTCCCTCTCCCGCTCATTATGAGTCGCTTTCCATCGCCATGTGGTGCGACCCTTCCAATTGTCCACTCGATGAGCTTTGGAGGTCGCAGAAGTTGCCTTTCAGTAGCTCCCTTGTGACGAGCGTACTTTGTTTCTAGTTTATTTCTAGATTAGATTAGATTTTTAGATTATTTGTGTATTTCATTTGTTATGTCGACGGTGCATCAGGAAAAATTTGTTGACAGTAGGAAAAATTCCATAAGACTGGTGAAAAATTTGAGAAACCAGATGCTGTTGTGGACTATATAAAGAACATGCGCAGTTGAAAAATCGGATTTGATGATTGGTTCAGTTGAATGCATGAGAAACTCAGAGAAGTGTTATAAGAAACTATTTTTTCATCTACTTGGTGTCTCCATGCTGAATGCTTTTTATTTACACAAAAAGAGAACTGGGAGTAAAAGTCCCCACAGGAAATTTGTTATAGAGTTGTAATTGATCAACTTCTAAGTAAATCATGTGATTTAGCAAGGGAAAAATTGGGGCCGAGGAAAAATTTCCCACACATTAACTTCTAGGCATTTCATTGAGAAAATTCCACATAGTGAAAACACAAAAGATCCCCAAATACAATGTTTTGTATGTAAAAATTCTCAGAAGAGAGAAAAGAAAAAATTCCAGATTTTGGTGTCGAGAAGGTAATACGGTGCTATGTTTAGATCCATGTTTCAAGGAATGTCACACTGAATAATTTTTTAGTATTTTCTAGAAAAATAAAGTATAAAATTAATTATTTTGCCTTAATTTAACCCTCATTCCCGTGAAAACCATTTATAGTTTTGTTTGAAGTTTTAATTTCAGGAAATAAACATTTAAAAATGTATCAATGCGTACGTATCAAATAAGGCGAAAATCAACGGACATACACGGTGTTTGGAGTCGTATAAATCAGAAAATTACAAGGAAAGTTATCATAATACTTATTTTAGCAATTTTTAATAAATAAATAAAATAGCCCCGTTGTTCATTGCTCAATTAATTTATGACCAACTTCCGCCCGACCCCCGCAGGGAGTGGGTCGAAAAAAGGGAAGGAAACGAGCGAGAGGATAAGAAGGGTCTTCTACCTGCTGTCCACCTCCCTAAAGAGGAGAAGGACAGGCTCTGAGTCGCTTTCTTCCGCACTGCGTGGTAGACGAAAAATCTTGCTGCCGCAGCTTAAGGGTTAAACGGCAGAACACCGAAACTACATTGAAACCAGCGTACCACACATGCAACGCACCCATTAAAATCTATTAACCAAGAAATATTCTATCGTCAATCGTTCCAACATGCAAGGGGTACAAGGACTACTACAAAACATTAAAAATATCATGCATAAATAAGAACATCAATATTTACATCATGCATAAATAAGAACGTAAAATATATAAAGAAAGAGATCTACAGTCTAGCTAATGTCACTATTCGCACTATTCATGACGACTATCACAGCTGTTTTGGTCCCGAATGGTACGCGGAAAGAATGACATTTTATACCTATTGGTTCTACAATTTATCTCACAAATTTTATTCGCGTGATCAAATCTGCCGTAGTACGAGGGGGTTGATAGTATGTTTTTTTACGCCGTCATAGGAATGTTTTTCCTGAAATTTAGTTAGGGGATTAAGCCTTTAATGTAATCTACGCTGTGATAGCGATTCCCATCCCGATTCTTCTAACAATCCAGACACACTAGTAAACTTAACCCTAATTTATTAACTTATTGTAAAGATTTTACAGAATATTGTATCACATGTTTCTAGTTCATCTCTTTCTTATTGCGCTCCGCCAAGCGTAAGAAGAAGATAAATTTTATGCTTATGGCACACAACAACCGCTTTTTCGTCGCGTCGATTTCATTGCTATACTCATCTTTAAAATGCGACCCCAAATCCCGGCGAAATATTCTTCCCGCATTGGACAGCGATTGCGCATGGCAACATTGTCCTTGATTAAAGGGACGATTGAGGCGATAATATACGCTTGAGCCACTGTGCCTCAGTTCTCCCACTTTCAAAAGGCGATTCATTCCCACGAGGCGACCGCGAGAGTCATTCGCCCGAAAATAGCGCTTCCGTTTCTGGATGGCCACCCCGACCCACGTCCCTCACCAACTCCGTGACTTAAACAGAGTGAGGAGTTGAGAGATGAGGTACTGAGGTAAGAGAAGGAAAAAGAGGAAGGTTAAGGTGGAATGTCTGTCATCCCAAGTACCTCAAGGTAGACGGTTCAATTTTTACAAACCGATTATATAATGAAAACATTCATTCGCCAATAATAGAGAAAAAATTTGGAAGCAATTCGTTGATCATTTTTGCGTTCTCAACTTACGTCCCTCTTGCTACCGCATTGTTTCCTTTGTCTCTTTTTGACATTTCATTTTCCAAAAACTTTCTCGACTGGCTCTCTTCGATACATTTATTTCTTCAATAAATTAGCAAAATATAATGTGGACGCCATATTAATCATTTAAGACGGATATTTAACATTAAACTTAGGATCAAAGTCTTCTCCTTCCGGTCTGTTACCGTCATAATAGAAAAAATCTATTGTTGCAGAACAGTGTAGTTATTTAAAATTATAGTGATCAATAGTGTTTCACTCCATGAGCGCAGAGCGTAGTTGCTGCTTGACTTATTTAAATTGCATTTTTATATCGTCATCCACAAAAGTTTATATTCACATGTATTGAATTGCGTTAACTTAAAAGTTAGACACTCTACGGGATATTAGATCATTTTTACTCAGAGAATCAGAATTGTATTGCAATTTTCGTACAAAATTCATATTTTTTCATCTCCCATCAACTTGAGGACTCCTCAATAATATCAATTTGAGTTATTTCTCTACCTAATCACGTGTTGCACTCAATGCTAAAGTGACATCTGTCAATTTCCTGAGCATGTTCTCAGTTAAATTATTATATTTTGAATGAATGGTAAAATTAATTATCCCTAAGTGTGGACTAACGAAAATAAATTTATATCGATAATGGGCTTCTGAATGATTACTAAGGGTTTTATTGAAAAATATAGGTTTTATTTGAGTGACTCATCTACGAAATATGTCGCCATTATTATTGTTACCCTTGGTAGCCCCATTCCTCGTTTGCAATAAAGTTGGATTGTAAATATTCTTACCCCAAATAAAGTGTTTTCATTGCTTAAGTAATCAATATCATTTTATTGCTTTCTGTTATTCTGTAAGAAGAACGTACCATTTTGTGAGTGTGACCATCCAGTTCTGATAATGTCTTTTGTTCATTTTATGGATTTTACGAGAGGAACAAGGTTTTTTATCTAAAATATCACAATTTCTCTTCTCCTCCATATTGACTCGATTTAATCATGAAACCCTAACGAGTAGCATTTGATGGCTTTCTCCCAAGTATATTTTTCTCAATTCCATGGAGGAAATATTTTCAATATCTTCTCAATCTCCCAACTCAACCAATTTCGTTTAGATGAAGCCCGTAATATCTGTATCTTGTTCCATTCTCTCTTCGTTCTGCCACCGTTTTTTATGTTTTCCATTGTCTCCATCTTTTTCTCATTTAATTTATAACATTTTACGGCTGCAGACCATTTATACACAGAGGAAACAGTTTAATGCTTGATTTTGTGCTGTTATATAGATCCCAAGATGATGCAAAAATTCTTGGTTGAGATCAAGTAGCCCCACGTTAATTATTACATTTTCATTTGTCACAAGCGGAAGGTACCCGTTGAAATTCAACGGCTGTGAAAAACAAACTTACTAACTAATGATAGCAATCGAAATATATCGATATATATCGAAATATATCGAGCACAACGTCTGTTATATGGATTTTATTGATTCTTCTATCTCAATTGATACGTTCTGGGTCTATATTCACCATATATCCATATAAGGTTCAGCTTCAACAATGCTATCGGTCGTCAAGGGGACAGCGTAACAAAAACGCTTAATTTTCAGCCATTTTAATATTGTTTTTTTTTCAAAATTTTATGTAAATTAATTATAAAACAAATTTAATTTCAAGAATAAAAATTATCATTTATTTTTCTTTTCAATGGTCTTCGTTGCAACTTTATATGACCATTACTTCTAAATTAAATAAGCAAAATAGAAGGTCTGCATGCCAGAAAAACGAACTTTACATATAATTTCTTATGAAAAAGCTTTTACTTGTCTTAATTCGAACCGTAGGATGTTAGGTTAACAATAAGTAGCCAAAACCCTTTCTAGTGACTTAAGAAATCATGTTACAAAGTTTTAGGTCATTCCGTGCAGTGGTTCGGCAGTTATAAGCGATCGCACAATTACAGTTTCATTTTTAAATATGTGGACCCCAGAAGTCAAGGGGTCTAAGTGACATTTTTGAAAAAAATTAGTTAGGTCAAGGAATGGGATGTTAAAATATAAATCTTTTAGTTGGTAAAGGGATCCAAGTGATTTTCTTGACAGGTGCTGCTATCTAGGGTAATGCCTCTTAACTACTTAGTGGGTTGTATCAAACATTTTCAACTTTGACTTAAGTTTTCTCTAAACAATGGTTTTGTTACTTAGACCCCTTGACTTCTGGGGTCCTCATATAAACTAGCGGACCCGACAGACGTTGTCCTGCCCAAACGTTGGCTTTCCAGCTATTAGCAGGTTCAGCAATCGTTTTTAGATATTCTAATTTTCGATAAACTACATACTAGGTGACATTTGACATTGAGTTTGACATTTTAATCTTTACGTTTCGTCAAAACAACGCCAAGCTACGACGCAAGTGCGACGACTTGCGTATGTATTGATGTGCACGTCAAATAACACAGAATTCGACATCAGCGCCACCTATGGTACACAAACATAACTATAAAATATTCTCAGATGGTCAATTATTCATGAACTTATGATTTTTTCCTTTTCAAAATATTGGGGGTGAGGTGGGGGTGTGAAATTTTGGGATTATGTTACCAACACCATCTACCACCTCGAGAGGGCGACGGGCTTCTCGATTTTGACCAGCGACGATCGCGCGACCGGGAACGATGACCTTGTGAAACCGACAGCTCCGCGACTTGTCTTGACAAACCCTCGATGGCTAAGTACAGCTTATCACCCGTCGATATGCTGTTGGGAGAAACGGCATGGACGGCCATATGAGGAGTTGACACCTCGATGATCTTGTCAGCGAGCTCCGACAGCTTGTCAAGGGGTAACTCCACCTGGGCAGTCAGGATTCCTTGGACGTGAGGGGGCAATCGCCCCAGCCACAGTTGCCGGAAGAGGTAATCCCGAAGAGCGGTCGTTCCGGCGAGGGAGCGAAGATGCCGCAAGAATTGGGAAGGCTTGCGATCGCCTAGGTCCTCGTCTGACAGTAACTGGCGAACGCGCTGCTGCTCCTCAGAGGCTGACAGACGTTCTGTAAGCTTCGATCGTAGAGTCGAATAAAGATTCTGAGACGGAGGATTCGTGATTATGTCCTCAACCTCACAGGCTACGCGATAATCTAAATGTGAGGCAGTGTAATGGAACTTCGTTACCTCGCTAGTGATCTTCGACAGCAGGAACTGAGATTCCGCCTGTGAAAACCAAAGACTCGGTTTCTCGGGCCAAAATGGTGGTAGTTTCACGGCAACGTGACGAACCGCAGATGGGTTCTACTCGGTGTCTGCGTGGCTGCGTCTTGAATCGGAATCATTTAGTTACTGATGGAGCTGGGCGTTTTCTTCAGTTAAGCGATGAAGCTCGTCGTCGCGAGGCAAAACCATTTTCACCAAATGTTGACTGTTTATTCTCCTTGTCGGGGTCACCAATGTGGAGATGGGTAAGTGAAGACTTCTCCACGTTAATCAAATCAATTTATTAGAGCCTTTATCAATGTCCGTTACAACTCAGTCATCTGACTTAGTTACATAAACATCAACAAATCAGCAAGGCCTCCTTGGCAACGATGTAGAAGATGATGGCACCGTTTACGATCGCCACAAAAATGTCGTCAAAAAATTTCCTAGAATCCGATCGCAGCGCCACCTACCGGGTCCAATAGTAAATTTAAACAATCCAGGGACCCACTCAAACACACACAAAAAATTTCATCAAAAGCTGTTTATGAGGAGTTCAGTGACATACAAACGTGCAGAAGAATTATATAATTACTACTAGCAAAAAGGTACCCGTTGAAATTCAACGGGGGATGAAAGAAAGACGGGCACATAGGTTGTAGATTCGAGTAACTCATGAGGTGTATATTTTTTAGGCAAATCAGCTATGATTTTAGGTTTATTTTTTAATTCAGCAGATGATAACCGCATCATATAATGCTGACCGAGTTTCGACATTTTTTTGCAGTAACATATGGAAACTAAAAGACGGTCCATTTGCATTCCAGAGGCTTTCCGCATTAAAATAGCATCGTATCATTCTCCTTTTTTAAATGGGTCCAACTTAAATTAGTCCACTTGAGATAAATTTTGCTAATTATAGGTAAAAATATCCCTGAAAATATCGTAGTCAGCAATAATCAGTATACGGCCTAGATTTCCTCTGTAATACATATATCTAGGTTTAAAACTCAGCCGGAATTGTAAAGGTCCCATTTCCCTTCTAAAGCAAATGCTAATTTTACGGTTAACAAGGAAATGTCCTATTGTTAACAGAAGTAAAATTCACAATTTCGACATTAAAAACGCGATTTCTAGAGAAATTTTATTCGTGTAAGAAAATTAAATGAAAAAATAATAAACAACAATCTTTTATCCATCTAATGGTGAAAACTATAGCCTTCTATCTTTAATAGAACTAATTAAAATATACAAAAAGAGTAACCTCTGCACTTGAACCAAAATGTTTAGACTTGAGTTTTTAAACACGTAAGACACCAGACGGCCCAATACGCTGCTCGTGGGGCACAGGGGCCTTCCTTCGAGTGTCAGTGTCATTGTTCCGCTCATTTAATACTTGTGAGGTTTTTTAAGAAAGCATTCTTTTGGAACCTTAGGCCCTCTGGGGCCCCAGCGTGAGTTACGACCCCGATTGTTGTACATTCAGTACCTATAGGTATATTTTACGTGTTTCTAATACAGGCAAGAATTATCTTCCCGAGCCAATTTTTAGCAATGAGAGGGTCCACTTGAGGGCCTTCTAGGGCCTCAAGGTCCTTGTTCTATAGCTTATGCGTGAACCAAATATATCAAGTACCTTCTTGTTAAATATTATTTCAATCGATTCGGTGGTTTATGAGTGATTGAGTAACAGACAGACAGACACCACTAGATTTTTATATATTAGTAAGATTGCCGTCGCTAGTAGTACCTTAAGCCCACATTAAATAAACACTTTTATCGCAAAGATCTAGTTATGCGATTTATTTGAATTACGTTCAAGGAAAGGTATACGTACATACTTTTGCCTAATATTGGTTATAAACTGAAGAAAATATCTCAAGGGAAGGAAATAAGAAGACCATGAGTCGAATTTTAATTGATTCATGTCATTTTAAAAAAATGGGTCCATTTGTGAAGTTTTATTTAATAATATTAAATAAGATAATATATAGCACGGTATGTATTTTTGCATATGGCATATAAACATGATTTTTTGCTTGTTATTATCGGGTTCTGGTTTGCCGAGGTCTTTTACAGCCATTGGATGCAAGGCTATCTTCGTGTCCGTAAGTGAGCTAATTCTCATAAGTCGATGTAGACTTAAGGAAACTTATTTCGGTGACCAGGAGAATATACCAATACACGCTCAAGGATAACCTATGAAACATTAACTAATTTCTAAAAGTAGTCTTAAAATTGTATTTGCCAATGTTTTCCCCAATTTATTCAATATATTAGTTTTGAGTTGCCAACAAACATTCGTAAAATGTCCATCAAAATGTCCATTGATGTTTTTTCCAGTTCATTTGAGTCTGCGTTTAATTTTTTCCTGTATTTTTATCAAAACGTGACGTAACGAGAGAGAAAGTATCCCAATGCATGCCCAAAATGTTCCACTAGGTGGAAGTGATGAATATCGTATTCCAATGAACCGTTATTTTTCTCGATATCGACCATCTGGCGAACCAATGCTGACTGCGTGGGTAACGGCGCGGCGCCGGACGCCAAACTGCCAAATTCTTTCACGACCGCAACCAAGCCCATAATAAACGTAAGCCCGTCCTTCGGATTTACATGAGTTGCAAAGTACTGAAGGAACGAATATTAAAACTTTGTAATTATTTCGTAAATGGTAGTTCCATCACATGATGACATAAATGGCATGTAATTTTTACTCTGGGAGCACAAAGAAAAATGTTAACTCACTCTCCCTCTCATGTAGACAAACAAATCCAATTATTCCCCGCTATTTACCTCGTAAATTAAACTCGTTTCTCTTAACTCGATTAAGTAAATTAATCCTCTCTGTGTGATGTACGAGAGTTGAAAAAACTATCGCGGTTTAAGAGCCGGTGTTTTAAAGTTGAACATTAAGGGCGTTTTCGCGTAAAACTGTAAAAATGCAAAAACTCCAGAGAAATTTGATGAAATTGAAATTAACGCTTCTTATTACCTTATTTTGTAATTATTATCCAAATAATATGATAATTAAAGTCATTATGAATTAAACCCATAATAATGGCGCAGCAGTTGGCTTTTATCGCGGGAAAAAAAGTTCCTCAAAAATTAAGGCATTGAATATTAATGTATTTATACCTTTATATTGATCTTCTATAATTAATGTATGCCGTTAGAAAAAGCTGGTATTTTTAAAATACTTCCTTTGAAGCAAAAATTAGGAATTTCTTATTTCTTTTTTTCAACCCAATCACAGTGGAACAGCGTTGCTAATACTTACCCGATCCAAAAAGTCTGAGGTAAAATTAAAAACGAAGGTTCCAACGGCCACTGAAACTGTATAATCAGAAGTGAGCTGCTTTGTTGCCACTATATGATCGAATTTGAAATGTACTGAGGTCAAGTACGTGAATGATTTAGCTCTTCAATGGGTAGACGAGGAGTATTGAGGTGACGGGACCCACATTTTGACCATAATAGGTCCGATTTGACTATCATTGGTCTAGTGGGGCCCCAATCCGATGACGTACTCCAACAGACCACACAACGTCTACCCAGAAAGGGAGTCGGAGGACACCCTATCCCAAGAATTTGGGCAATGGGCTTCGCCGGCTCTCAACGGATGTGTGGGAAGTCTTCGCGCAAGGGAGTCAGGCGGTGAATCGTCTAACTTTGCTGGGGTAACCCAACAGCTACGAGGACTAGGGAGAGGAGGGGGACCATTGTCGTCCTTTTGACGGCAATCCACCTCATGGTGACGGCCTCCTAGTGGCTGTATTTCGCTAACCTTCCCCGATCCTTTACTCTTTTTCCCACTACGTACCCGTCCCGGTGATAAGTGAGAGCTTCAAGTAGGTTTTTAATCCGCGGGGTGACCTGAAACGTCTAATATAGCTCTTCAAATATTAACTCCAATCGTTACAAACTAGGTCATATGCCTCTATGATTACTGATTTCAATCAACACATTTTGACACACATTTACTCAGCGTTTGCCAAAGGTTTTAGTTTAAATCTTGACGTATGATGATATTTACGGGTAAATTTGTCAGTTTTTATCTGTTTATTTTTAAACGAAAGAGAACGCCTCAATGCGGGAGGTTGGAGATTCAAAAAAATGATTGCTTTTGGAATCCCGGAGAGTACCAGAGATTCATGGGAGAGGAGGTTATCTTAAAGAGGATGAGGACCGTGGAACAGTTAAGAGAGGAGGGAGAACTGGTTGCGTGCGTGTTTCAAGGGTTTTATCTCATCTCTCAGCCTCCACTCGCCTTTAAGAAATATCCGGTGAAAGAGAGAAGGAGGGAGTCTGGTAGGAAACGAGAGAAACCCTTCCAGTGAGAGACGAGAGAGACAAGGCTGTCGATCGATTACCTAACAGTTCAGGCTTCAATAATAGCGTGGCGATCTCCCTGTAATAGCATAGCAATCAACTTGAAGAAAAAAGTAATTTTGCCAAAAACCTGTTAACTTGTGACCATCGAAGTGATTTTAAACTTTAAGTACTGCATTTTACTGATAACCGACGTGAGCTAAATGCATTTCAACTGCTCGAAATTTTAAAACGAAATGTTGACTCAGATGTTAATCTTTCAAATTAATGCTTGCTGCCTGCCGACTCACCTATTCTTTCCTCTTTTGTTGACCATTCCCGTCTCCCTCAACTCACCATCCTCCCACCCCCTCCACCCTCTTAACCTCTGACTGATAGTACTATATAATAGATTGCTGTACGTTCTTGTATCACCTGATGATGACGCTCAGCCGTCGAAACCCGGGTCGTGGTGGTGTTTTTTTTCTGTGGTCTGTAAAAGTTTTCCTCACTTAAATAAATTGTTGATCTCCCTCTCATCCACTCTTGTCCCTCCTCATTTTTCTCGTCGTATTTCACCATCCCCTTCTCTATCTACTCTCGTCCTCTCCATCGCGAAATGCAATATTCCTTCAGTCCATTTCATTTTCCATCTTCTCACCGAATCACTCCCCTCTCGTCCCATCCGTTTCTGTCCAAATCACACCAGTCCATCAACATTTCATACAAAATCCATTCCGTCGTCAATTTGAGTTTTCAAAAGAAATTTTCCTCAATCATTGTGAGATGTCCTTTTTCTTCAAGTCGTCAGTGAACTTTGTACCATGATAAGGATGCAAAGCGTCGAAACCATGGTCAATTTTTATGAAAACGATTGTGAAAATTAAGCGCGCTAAATGCGATAAAACATAAGATAGTTGACAAATTGACTTTGTGGAATTTAGACGTATTACAATAAAATAAAGTATATAACAACGTTAAAATTATCATACTGACCGCTAAAACGTTCATTACAAATGATTCAATGATGAGGTGAAAAATTGTTTAATCTCAAGTAACTCAACGTTCAGTCATATGTAATTATTCCTCTGGGGATAAATGTTAGTGCATTCATTCCACTAATCACTGGAGACTTGTCGTGATTGCTGACAGAGGATTGACCCTTCATATCTCTATCCTTATTTAGGTTGACGCCTTGTTGGTACAGAATCGGTGCCACCTCCATCAGTGCCTCTCAGAGTGTTCTTAGAGTTGTGAACCACTGACAGCCAGCCATCTCCTAGTGCACTGGAGCACCTGCGGTAAGTGTCTCAAACAGTAATAGAGCGAGCACATTTTGTTTATTATTTTCTGAATCGCTAATTTTGCTATGAAGAAACGAAATGTTTTCAAATGTAATTAGCCCAATCAAAAACTGTGTGGATAAGAATATCCATTGAGTTGCCGTAGTTTTGATTCTTATATTTCTATGGCGTTTATTCCTACTTAACTCTAGCTAATAATACCTTTCATTTTTGTCATTGATCAAAGACACCGTGCTAACAAGTTATAACAGCCATTCCGAAAAATATTTTGTGAAGAGAAAAGAATCACTTGATGCAGATAACGTATTTAGCCTTAGGAATAGTCCTCTCGTTGTCATTATTCACCCATAGATTTGTCCTTGGCGCCACTTCTGCGCATTTACTTATTTTCCTTGTACTAAGAGTGTATTTTATGGGAGTATCTATATTTATAATGTAATAAACCTGGTTTATCGAGAGATCATTGCATCACACTTGCTTCATTTCCCATGCAAAGTGTTTGCGCAGCGTGATGACCCCTTCCCGTTCAGGGTGAACGACTTTCTTCCGAGCTCTTTGTACACTGCTGCCTTTTTACTTTTTCACGAGGCCATAGTGTGCTTCGACCGCTAATTGGAAGGCATAAAAAGTCCTCATCTCCGTCGCTCCAGGAGGACTTTGAAAGAGGTTTATTGAGGACTCCGACCGTTCAAGAATAAGGTCTTCATCAAGTTAATCATCGTTGCCTTTAATACTGCCCCGTGGACTTTTTGAGCGCCATTGGAGAGTAGCGCCGTGTAATCAACCAATGAACATTTTTTATGCCTCCCCGCGCGTATTAGTCGATATTTTATCCCATGAATACTAGTTATTTTTACTTATGAGTGGAAGGCGAACGAAAAAGCTAAATTCATAACTAAGTCTCTAAGCCCGTCTTGACCCGTAATAGGATATATGGCTCATCTTGTTACTGCAAAACTAAAAACATATTGATTGCCAGGTACTTGACTCTTGGATTCAAGAGAATATTATATAAAACACAAACTCTCTCAAACACAGGTAATTGGTATTTCTTAAACTTTTTCCTGCTTATTTGAAGCTATACAATGTTTGTTAGACTTATTACAGTCAAAGTGGAGGTCTTCATAGTGTGCAAAATCATATTTATCACATGACAAAATGGGCGATTTTCAAACCTCTCCCCACTAAATGATTCATTTCATTTTATTAAGCTTGGGACTGTTTTGCATATTGTCAAAGTGTAAGCTGCGTCAGTGCTTAAAAGTACCAGTGGATTGGAGGACTGCGCTTGCAGTTAGAGAAAATTGTCTGTATCTTCCCAATGGTCTAAAAAGTTCATGGTGCAGAGTGCCTATTCAAGTTTAATGGGAATGGTATGGTACCCCTCTAGCCTGCATTAATTTCTCAACTCCTTAAAACGTGAAGAGTATTATGTAACAGTGAAAAAACCATAGACATATTTTACCGGCATTCTTTAGATATCCTACGGGTTTATCTGCGCCCGATATGTCTGCACTTCTTTGGACATAAGGATAACGCGGGCTGCATATAGTGCACGGCGTCAAGTGCTGCCACTCGGCAATAGTTAATAATTAAGGGTAGCGACTCCGTGAGAAAGCAAATCGTCCGCTTAAAGTAAGTGTATGAGTTGCGACTTAAACGACTTGTCGATTCATTTTGAATTTGACGGCTAAGGTTAAGTAAATATTTGTCGAAACACCAGTTCCTACATTTTTTCTTGCAAATCTCTGTTACAGAGATTTTCTAAACCCTCATGTATATAACTATAACCGATAAGATTTTGAATACTTAGGATTCTCTTTCTTACTTAGCAGCACGCGCATTGTGTACGTAGCAATCGAAATATTTCAAAGTGTAACCTGGTCCACATATGGGTGATACTTTTCAATGTCTAGTGCGTGGCATATGTCCACCTCTTTTGACATCATTGTGTTTACCTTTCAGTGCCAGGGCTCTCAGAGATTGAAGAGACTTTACTTCTCTGTATCGTGCAATTAACTTAAGCACCCTGTAATTTCATCCTCAGACTTACGTCCGTTTGGTAGCAGTCACATGATATGAGCTTTGTTTCATTCGCAATCTGTACTTGATGCAAAACTGAGTGTTTAGCAAAGCCAAAACTATAACAGACTGGGTGACTTAGATTCCATTACCATGGACTCTGTCAATGAGGAAGTTTGGTTAGTATTTCAATTATCGTTTAAGATTTTTTTTCATCCTATTTTTAAAAAAACTTATTAAAACTGCTATTTTTGAAGCTGATGTTGGTCATTTTAAATATAAATTACTTTTGGACATACTTTTTTTGGAATACTAAGCATCCTGATGCCCACACGTGTGATACCCTATCTTGCACTTAGAAAGTTTGTGTTCTCTTTTCTTCATCATATAAGGATATTTGTAGCAAATGTAAGATCTAGTAAATTATTAATTATTCAAGACCTCATCATAAAAATCATGGTTGTATTTATCTTAATAATCTTTTTGTGACGTCGTCAAGGATGGACGGCTGCAGTCAACCTATCTTATGGATTGGTTGACTGCAATCTGCCAGTTGACTGCAATCACTGAGATTGGTTGAATGCAGCACTCCATCCTTGCCTGACTAATCCTAGTTCCCTTACTTCCTGGTAGCCCCTCTTACATACATTCTCCATTACTTGTCCTATGTATATATCCCATAGCCTACCTCTTAAGACTATTTATTGTATTTTTCCTTGTATTCCTATTACCTTCTTCATCAACTTGTCTTTACTCCAAGTGTGCCCAGTCCATCTGGTTCTTATTTTCAGTATCATGTTTCAGAGGGTCCTTATCTCTTCCACTCTTCTGAATACTTCTTTTCTAATTATATTCGTTCTGAAGTATCCTCCTCCAACACAAGGTTTCGAAATCTCATGGTCTGTATCTATTCTACTTTTTCCAATGGGCCATGCTTCCGATCCGTAGACTGCCACACTCCATTAGAATGTTTTCACATACTCTTTCCTCGTTTGTCACCCATTCTTCTTTGAATACAGCAGTTTTCTCTTTACCATGAATTTTTTCTTAACTTGGACTATTCTTCGCTGGATCTCCATTGTACTTCTTCCATCTCACGTGGTGGTGCTTCCGAGATAGGTGAAATAATTCACTTGCTCTATTTTCTCCCCTCTCAGTGTAACTTCTATGTTCAGCTATTATCCTACACATACTATGATTTCAGTCTTCCTCTTATTTGTTTTCATATTAAATTCTTTAAAAAAACTCGGTCTATTGCGTTTAGTGACGTATGAGGAGCATCACAATTTCCTACTATGACTGATATATCGTCCGTGAATCTGAGCATGTTCATTCTTCTCCGTCAATTGTAATTCCGTTCAATCAATTTTATACCTCTCTGATTGCCTTCTCCAAGCTTGTGCTGAACATTGCTAGAGAGAGGTTGTATCCTTGTCTTTTTTCTTTATTAGTTTTAACTTCAATTCGTCTTCCTTTTCGCTTTCACGTTTTGACGATTTGCTTCCCGTAGCGTCGCTAAATTCCTTTTCTGTTGTTGTAATCCATTCAGTTTTTCCAACAGCCCAACAAATATCTCGTTCCATTAAATATTGTTGAAGGCTTTCTCCAAGTCCACGAATCCTACATACAGTGGCTTGATCACATTTATGGATCTTTCTTCCATCACTCTAAGGCTGAATATGGCCCCTTAGGTTCATCTGTTCATTCTAAATCCAAATAGGATTTCCCAGAGGTTGTATTCAACTTTCCTTTACATCATTCGGCTTATCATTTGAGTGAGTATTTTTTATAAATATGATACTCGACTCAAGATTCAGTACTACTCACATCTATCAGTTCTTGTCTTTTTCGATATCGCAATTAATACACTCCTTTGAAAGTGTTCTGAACGTATTCCCTCTTGGTAACTATCTTCGGTTATTTCGTGCAGGTTGTTCTTGGCTTTACTTCCAAGTGCTTTGGTGTCTTTTCCATCGCTGTATTCTTTTCCTGGTACCTACTTTCCTGCTCTATCGAATACGCCCCTCAGTATGTGTGCACCTTTGTCTTCCTCGTAACCTCAATGTCTTCTTTCATTAGGATTCCTTCTAGCGGCCTCAGCCCATAGTGTAATTTTTCAATGCACTGCTTCCTTCTCTTCCTAACATCTTCACCCTCCATTAGTATCCCTGATATATTCTGTCGCATTCCTGATGTTGTTCCTTTTCGTTTTTCTCTCTCAAAAGTATTTCTTCACTAACTTGTAAACGATTTTAGGGTTATCCTTCTTCATGTTTTCGTTGACTCCTCGCACCAGCTTTCGACACAACTCTCCCTAGCCTTCTTGCATTCTCGATTGACTAGGTTCCCAAGCTTTTTATAGAGGTTGGCTTCACCTTCGTTTCCAGAGTTCTTGAAATTTCTCCTTTCTTCTGTCGAGTTTCCTAGTCTCCATCGTTATCCATGGCTTCTTCATGGCGGTTCTTTTGCTCACTAGTTGCTCTTCTGCTACTGCTGCGATTGTCCTCTTCAGCTCATCTCAATTTCCTGCGGTACCAATTTCTCCTTCAATTTCTAATTTCCTGTAGATGGCTGTGGTGAATCTTTCTCTGTTCGCTTTTCCCACCTGAATTTTTGAGCTTTCAGTTTTGCTCATGTTTGTTCTCAATTTTCTTTTATCAAAGGTGGCTCTCCATGATTACTAGGTTGTGATCACTATTTATGTAAGCTCTGGGATAGCTCTTGCACTTCTTCCCTTGGTTTTGTTATCTCATTCTTACTGGTATGTGGTCTGTTATGTACCTGGCAATATCCCCTGGAATTTTTTATGCGTTTTTCCTGCGACGATGTTGCTCAAAGACAGTGTTTGCTACTACAATATCCTTCTCCTTATTAGAGAGCTCTACTCATATTTATCATTTGGAAAAGTGTTTTCCAAACGTTTTTATGTTGTTTTACTTAATAAAATGTCACTGATTTCCCAAAACCATTAACTTCTCTACTCTAAGCTTTTTTTTCTGGATATGTCAAGCGAACTTACTTTTGTTTTATATATTTCACTTGCTCAATATATTTTCAGAAACCCACTTCAAACCTTCTGAAGGTAGCTTAGTAATCAATGAAATGTCTTAAAAACTGAATTTCTTCACTGAGAAAAAATTTACACTTGCTGAAAAATATTGTAGAAAATAGCATAGTATATGACTTATGATTTAAGATTGTGCATGATTCATGTTTTAGGTTCTCGGATAAAAAACGTAGAAGAGAAGTGCTACTTCGCTCTGGGTAGGCCACATCTCGAAACGCCGCAACCATTGGGGTTCTGGTCATAAATATTTAACCAATAAAATTTATAAAATACAAAGGAATGCAGTAGGCTTTCTTAAACACTGCTACGAGCGAACATATAGTGTTACACAACTGTTATAGGGATTAAGGTGGAAGCCCCTAGAGACTCGGAGGCTACACGATAGGCTCAGGTTGCTTGATAAATTCAGAACTTATATTTTTCAGAGCGACATAGAGAATATTATCATGACGCCGCACTACATCTCTAGGCCTGAAAGAAGCGATAAACTGAGAGAGATACTCTGCCGAACAGATAAGTACAAAAATCCATACTTTTTATCCATAACAAGTGAACATGATGAAACCTGAGCTCCATTAAATGCACTCCCATAATACATGTCACCATTTCAGCTCCCAAAATCTTGTCCTGTGGCATTAACACCCTCCGCCACTCCCATGCGGCGGCTCGCAGGGTAGCGTGTACATGTAGATGTGTCGTTGTGATATTGAGATAAAATGATAAAATTAGAAATACAAAATAAAAAGGGAAGGAGAACCAAAGAAAGAAAAGACCGAAATTCAGATTTTGAATGAGCGTACAAAATTGTAAATTAATGTTTCAAACGGGCGCTCTCAGCTCTTCTTTATGGATAAGGTGACTTTCATTTGCAATCACACAAACACCCAGGGTCTCTGCGGAAAGAAATACCACGTCAGTCACCAGACAAACTGATTATACAGAAAAGGTAAATGAAATCAAGCACCGCTAGTAACACTTCCTCGCTTAGGTGTGGAGACCCTCGTGAGTCGCATTCGTGTAACCACCACTCTGGATTTGCGTGGATGAAGAACCCACGATAAATGGTTTAGTTGGTCGGTGGGGGTGAGAGATCCAGAGGGCAGTAAGATAACGAGAGGAAGAGGGATGGATGTGAGGTTCCCTCCTCTTTTACATCCTTCCTTACTAACCAGGTCTGCAAATTAGCCCCATCTCCTCTGTCAACATATAACTAAGTCCCGATCCAATTTCTCATGTTCTTTTGTATCTTTTCTATTTTCTGTCATTATGTATTACTTTTGTATATTTTTAATTCTTATAATTAATTTGTTTGGTAGTCATCCAATGTTAAAGCCGTTGTGCCGTTTTTGGGAATTTTTAAAATAAATTAATAAATAAGACACCCTGGTTGAACTTCATAGTCTAATTGCGTACATATGGTAAAAATACTCTCAGTACGTAGTTTTTTTACTGATTTGATATCAAAGAATTTGATCCGTAGTTAAATAAAGTCGGTTTTGTTTACTGCACTTCGCAGCATAAGTCACTTAGCGGCCTATGTTCATCCCCTTGATTCTTTTATTTTATCCATCTCAGAAGATAGTTTTTATTTCAGAATCGAAGGTTTTTGAAGCATTTCAACACATTTATCTGAACTTCATGTTTAGCTTACACTAAAAAAACAAAACTTATAAATGGGTGCCGTTAATAAATGGATATATCTTTTCCTGTATTCTGTAATATTTTGTGCAATATCCTTTGTCCTGTTACAAGTGATTGGTTTGCATTCCATTGATGCCAAAATCATGAATGCTGAAGACATGTTACCCAGGAATATAGGAAAAACTACTGCCTATAAAACATTCTTCACGATGAACACCCTGGGATGCAAGTTAACATTAATCGATGGAATGTAGAGGTTGGATAATTTTTCATTATTTCGGAAAACTGTAATTTTAATTTTTAAGAAGAACATTATTTTGATTCTGCCAGTTTTTCAGAGTTTCTTAGTAAGCAGAGATTTTTCTATGTAAAGATGGTATTAAAGAGAAGACAAGATATTCAGAATATTAACATCAAATTTCCTTGGTCTCTACTGTTACGATTTCTAGAAAAAGTGATTTTTCATATATACAAGAACTTTAAATGAAAAGCTAGGGAGTATGGTGTAGGGTTCCCTTGGTCTTGAGTCTTAAATTTGGAAAATATGTCTATGCTGTTATTCTAGGAGATAGCAATGGATAAGTAAATGAAATAACTTATCAATCCAAGTTCCCATATAAGAGGATAATGTCCGACTCCTATTCATTTATTTTGGTCATCCAGACGAATGAGAGAGTTTTGATCTCATTAATCTGCATTTCGTACGCAGGTGATTAAAACATCTTCGTGTTGACGGTCTTACACAGGAGTCCTAATACTTTCTGCTTCTATGAACAATTTGGATTAATAATCACGTGATATCTAAGTTGGATTTTCTGAGCATTTAAGGTAGTTTGAGAGAAATATCATTTTACTTAGAAATGAATTTGGTCCCATTATATAAAAATATCTCACCTTTCCAAAGAAACCAAAAATTCAACCCCTTACCACATTACTTTCCGAGATATTTACCAAAAAATAGCAGCCCTTTTACATGGGAAATGGTACAAGTGTGCATTCCAGAGAGATATTATTTACAAAATGAGGATTATCTAACATTTAGATGTTGTAAAAAAGCTATCAGCGTGTATTTTGTATGTTTTCTCAACGTTATTTGAAAATTAATCATATTATCACCGCAGTAGGTTCTTGGGTATCACAAAAAACCTTCCGTTTTGAAGGAGTTTCAATCGCACCGCGCGAAAAAAATGAGTCAAGTTAAAGACATATTTAGATATTTTCATTTGATTACTTATAATTTATGTCATAGGAACTATATTATTGCACCATTAGTAATGAAATATTTAATTCATTTGTCCCACAGCTGGTGTAATTAAAACGTATAATTCGAATATGGTCTCTATTATTACTAGGAAACTATCTCGCTCGGATTACCTTAAATATGCATGAGTGGTTGCAATGTTCATGCGTCCATTTACCTTTACCACGCGATTTAGAGAGGTATGTCGTCCATCCATTTGATTCAGTCCGAGGCGTCTCCGTGCGACCACGTCTCATTCGATTGGCGGAGGCGGTCCAGGCGGCGATGAGAGTCGTTCATGCGTGCGTTGTGATCATCAACGCCTTCGATCCAAAATCTCTCCCTTCTCCGACCCAATCACCAATCGTTTCCAGTCTGCTCGCACCGTTGGCTTATCTCTCCAATCTACGCTCCAATCAAAACCGAGGGAAATTGAGAAAACTGGTTATCCTGTCGCCACGCCCACTCCCAAGTCGGAATAAACGTGAACTACTCGAGTGTGACCCTTCTTGGGGATTCTACCCGAGCGTTTCACACGAATGCGCCTGCGTTAGAGCGATATGTTTATCGGCCATTCCAGGTTTTTACACTATTCTCAACGGGGAGTCCACTGTAAACACTCTGACCCTCCCACGACCGTCTCACCAGTTCGGATGAAGTGGTATAGATGGATTAGTCACCCTATCCGATGAGATTCATTCAATAGACTATTTTTCTCTTTTTTCAATATGCGTTTGTTTTATCAATCAGCTTTTACAAATCTATACCGGACAGATCCTTCCTAATGGTTTTAACTTTGTGCCATTTTGGGTCTTTCTGTGCGCTAAAATACTCCACCGCTATTTATTTTAGTCAGTGCTGTTACCATTTGGGCCCGTTGCCTAGGTACTCTACTCGCGAGCGGCGATTCTTTGATTACATTGGCAAATATGACAATTCCAAGCAATTGCAATCACTGTATTGTTCCTTTACGTGCAAACACTTCGACAAATTCGCCATATAAAATTTTTGTATCTGTTCCAAAATAGAAATATTTACCGGATTATCAGCATTTAAATTTTATTTGAAGATTAATTATATTTATAATTTGCCACCACGTCAGTCGCGAAAACGAAAACGAAAAATTCACATGCCTACTCTCCCTTTACCTCTCCTCTCCTTATCACACTCCTTTCCATGGCCGGTGTCACAATACCCCCTGCCACACATCACTGTGGTGGCTCGCAGGGTAGTACATAGACATGCTTTTAAAAAACCCCAGGGTACTTATTATAGCTCATCCGATTGGTGCATTTCTTTTCAATACTTAAGGTTGAAAGAGTTTTAAACCTCCAGGTTTTCTTTACTAAGTTTCCTAGATATAAATATGCTTTTAGCTCTTCCATACATTTACCTATTTTTAATAACTCTGAAAAAGGAGTAGCGATTACAATTAGGCAAATAAATAAATGCCAAGATAATAAATTTTCAAAAGTATAAATGAATCCTAATAGTTTGTTAGTGCCTGTATCATATGTTTTTCTCTTTAATGTCGTGCGGAGAGGTATTGACTTGAAATCTCCTTTCAATACTGTTCTCCTCATGTACTTGAATCAACATTGTAAATGAACTAAAAAAAAGCTACTTTTAATTCTCCTTACTGGCTCGTTTCACCAGTGAGACTCGGAAGATGCGTTGCATTAACTCATGAAAAAAGTTTTTTTCTTCCTAAAATGAAATATTACCCTTGCGAAAGTTTTGTATGTTTCAAAAGAGAATCCGAGTTTTTCAACATTGATACTTGCACGAAAATAAAATAATTCCTTCACGATCAAGGTCCAATTGAATACATCTTCACATCGGTAATCAGTTGAAAATGTACGTTTTTTTGTAAATTTAAACAAATAGGTGAAGCGTAAAATTCCTCATCCTTGGAAATGACATTATGCTCCTTTATGTAATGTAAATAGGTACGTAGATATCACCGACAACACAACCGCGTGTTTAAATGAATCAACTAACTGACGTCATGCTGTTATAAATCAATGCTTTGGAATTAATAAAAACTATTTAACCCCCTCACATACGGCGTAGATCCCAACAATGCCAATAATTTTGAACGAAATCGAAGAGGATGAAGGCAACAACCCAGAGATTTGACAAGGAAATCTCCAATAATCCGGCACCTTATGCCTGAAGCAGAGTAACTACTGACCGTGCTCTGGGATAATGCCTCTGTTCTAACACTCGTAACTAACTCGAAGAGTTGATGTTGTCGGCCGTTACTTGGTGGAAACAATTCATTATAAAGCAATGAATAAACTTGATTCTTCCACCATTTTTATTTTCCTTCCTTTACCTAGGTTTCGACGCTCAGGTCATCAAAGGTCATAGTAGTCACCTGATGATGACCTGAGTGTCGAAACCTAGGTAGTGGAAGGAAAATAAAAATTGTGGAAATATCAAGTTTATTCATTGATTTATAATGTATTGAAGAGTCCGTGCGTCGGTCCGTCCAAATTGGAATTAAATGGGGATTTTCATGAGATAGGTCCAAATGTTGCCGCATGCAGTCAGTTGCACTTTATTGTCAATTGTCCCCGATCATATTGCTAAAGCTTTTGCAAATAGTACACTTAAGTGGCGCGTATTGTCCTCAATACCCATGTATGCATATGAAAACGGGATGGTTTCTGAGTCCGTTTCTTGATTTTGTAAAAACCGAAAAATCAAATCAGGTAAAATTACGCATGAACGTGGCTGAAACATGCCTGGTACAAACATAGGGGCTCTTGCTGCTTTAATGTTTTTCGCCATTACAAGTATACTGTTACTTAAATCTTTTGAGGTAAAGGGCAAATTGTTGCTGTGTAAATATTTATTTATGCGTGGAATATTGTTATTCTTAGCAGAGGTGACTTAAAAATTAAACTTTGGACATTTTAAAGTAATATTTGGTATACATTTGATTTTATGAGATTTGTAATCCCATAATTAACAGCATGATGTTGTTGAATTACAGTATCATAGTATGAGAAAGCTACCAAAATGCAAGTAATGCTTTCATGAAAAATGTAATTTTCAGGATTGATTCTACATTTTAATTCGTATTATTTGAACACCATTAAATGCAAATCGCTGTTCAATTTTTTACCTTTTTGATGCAAATTAAACACGTATCACCTTTATTTTCCCTATTAAAAGACCAACTGTATTACTTCTTACCGTTAGACCTCCCACTGAGAATCAACGGGCGTTTCTCATTATAAATTTCATTTTCTTCGCTTTAAATGTCACGTAGACAGGACGAAGTCAGTGTGGATGCGAGAGTTGCTCCGTTGAAGTTTTCAGACCGATCATGTAAATCACTGTTCATGATCAGGGTCTTCCAACTCTGTCTATTTTCTCTAATCCCTCCTCAATATCCTCTATAGTCAGGAGTTTACGGATTGGAAACTGCTTCTCTCCTTACTTAAAAAGCAGAAAATTGGTCCGCCTACTGAGACTGCCCTTCCACCCCTACTGTGCCATTGATGAAAACTTTTCTCGATGACCTCGCTCACCCAGACCGATATCCCATCCTCATCTTTCCAGTAAAAGCTCCTTTCACAGTACCCAACTTCCCAACCGTCCTCCCTTTGAGCCACACCCCCCACTCCCTTCCCGTCTTTCCCTCAATTCCCTCCCCATAATGCCTTCCGTTCTCCCTTCCCCGCCTTTCCAGGCTCACATCGCCCCTCATTCAGAACATCCTCCCCCCACCCTTAAGGTACGAGGGCAGCTTTTTTTTCAACCTCCGATAGGCCATGCATAAATGAAAAGTGAAGATTAAAAAATTATTTTATTATTAAAAGTTAGGTACACTTATGGTTACTTTTCAACATACTCACCTTGATGACTGAGGCATTTGTCATACCTGAGGACGAACTTTAAAATACCCTCTCCATAGAACGTTGCCGCCAATGAATTAAAATGAGTCTTAGCCCCTCGTTAGTTTGGAAGAGCTGCCCTACCAGCCAATTCTTCTGTTCAGGGAAAAGATGAAAGGACTCAGCTCTAGGTCTGGACTGTATGGTGGGTTATCGAAAATGTTCCATTGGAATTGCTCGAGGAACCGTTGGGTTGCACCAGCACTGGGAGGACGAGCATTGTCATGGATCAGGCATTGTCAACATTTTTGGGACCCAGCGTGCACAAGGTTTTTTGAAGCCTAAATGTTCTGTAACAATAGAGTACAGAGAAGACCTTGAAACTTCCGGAAATTCCATAGAAAAAGCACATATAGTGAAACTTTGGTTTTCTGTAACCACTTCGTCAACTCGTTGAACAACGCTCTCTGTAGCGGCAGACTTCCATCCTTGACCACCCTCATCATGCATTTCAGTTCGGCCGTCATTAAATTTTCGACACCATTTACGCACAACACCATCACTCATAAATTTTTTTCCAGATACTTGGCTCATTCCTCAATTAATTTTTCTTTACTGTTCCCGCCTGGTCGCAGGAAACGATTAACGCTTCGCAATTCGCATTTGGCGGGAGAATCAATAGAGGTGGACATGTTTACGTGACTGCTGCTCAGCACAGACTCACGACTTGAACTCGGCAGTGACAGAGCGTGTAGTGCGGGAGATGCGCAGTCACCTACTGCGCACATCACCCGCCTGCCGCTTACCTGGCGTTTATGCTGTGCGATCGGAGGTTGAAAAAAAAACTGCCCTCGTAGTTTGAGTGAAATATCATTTTACTCAGAAATCTATGAATGTGATCCCATTTAAATGGAAATATCCCACCTTTCCAATGAAACCAAAAATTCAACCCCTTATCACATCACTTTCCGAGATATTTGCCAAAAAAATACCAGCCCTTTTACATTGGAAATGATACGTGTATACACTCCACAGAGACATTATTCACAGAATGATGTATTTCTAACACTTTGATGCCGTAAAAAAACTAACAGTGTGTAGTTTGTATGTTTCCTCAACTAAATTTGAAAATTAATCATATTTTCACCGCAGTAGGTCCTTGGGTAACACAAAAAACCCTCCGTTTTGAAGGAGTTTCAGACGCACCGCGCGAAAAAAATGAGTGAAGTTAAAGACTTATTTAGATATTTTCATTTGATTACTTGCAATTTCTGTCATATAAAACTATATTCGTGCACCATTAATAATTTAATATTTAATTGATGTGCCCTACAGCTGGTGAAATTAAAATGTATAATTCGAATATTGTCTCTATTATGACTAGGGAACTATCTCGCTCGGACTGCCTTAATTATCAACCATTCTCCACTCCCGACTCTCTCTTGTACTATGCCTAGCAATAATTAGAAAAAGAATGCTCAAAAGAAGAAGGCAGTAGACGAATGTTGTTTTCTTTAGCAAAGGTAAATATTTCCATACTCAGAAAATGTTGTTGCTTTCTTATTCCGATTGCTTTTCTGTCATTAATTTTCCTATACCCTGAGATACTCTCCATCTCCATTATCTATTGCAGAATCCCGTGTGTGTTTTAGACAACACATAGAACACGCCCTCTCAGTACAAGACACAGACTTACCTCTTCCAATTTATCTGCCTCCAGTAACTCTTCTGATAATAAGACGATATTAGCCTGAAAATGTTTAATTTAGCTTATTGTATGAGATGTTTACAAAAATGTATTTTGTCACTTCTTTATTTTGCCATTTCTTTGCTCTTTAAATTTTATCATTTTTTTCCTCTCTTAATTTCCTGATGATAACTTCCATTCTCTCTCCTCCCCCACTTGCTCTCATATCTATTTCTCAAATTCGGGAGGTTCTTGAAGTGAAATTCTTGAGCCCCCGCATCCCATTTCTGGAGAAGTTCTCATCTCTTTCCTCTATCATTCTTGAAGAATTCCCTTTCCTCAGGGCATCAATTCATGGTCCCCTGATCGTGGATACTCCTTTCTCCGCAAAGCAAAACTCCACATCATCCTCTCTCTTATTCTCGACCAGCTATTCTCCATTCATCTCTCTCCTTCTCTCCCATACTTCGCCTTCTCTTCCATTCATGTTCGTGCATTTGTTGATCCTCTATTTTCCCGACCACCAAGCACAATTATCATGCCGCTTACTTTAGGATAGGGAATAAATCTCGAAACTTTTGCGCTCTTCACAAAACTCCGGGATAAGAGAAACATCGTTATGATTCCATCATGATTATTTGGTTCTCTTGATGAAATCGAAATTTCTCTTTCAGTCCTTCGTCATATGTATGTAATGTAGGCCATTTCCAATGGATTGGAGGCACAGATTCTTTTTCCTTTTTTGTAATGTTACTGAAACTTAACGAACATTCCCTGGCTTAGAGAGAAGTCAACCATCTTTTTTCTACAAAATGTCATAAGTTCTGAATTGAGTATTTGCTTGAGTTTAGAATTTGGTGGCGAAAGGATTATCAGTGAATCCTTATATCATGAATATGCCAATCCTGCGGTAAAACTTTATCCTGTAGTATTTTATAAATATTAAAAGCCGTTTAAGTTGCACCTTTTTCGCATCGATATCCAGCAAGGCAAAACGCATGCTGATTGGCTATCAGGTTCTGACGTCATCTCCCTTACTTGCCCGGCTCGTGTTCACGATTTTGCCGTGACAGGAGTGACTACCAGACATTATTTCTTTGAAATATGAGGGAACTGTTTCATCCAAACTGTTTTTCGTTTAAATGGGGGTATGATACTCCAAGGCGTCATTCAACGACCTACCCGTGGTGAATGCATTGATAATGCGAGATTTTACGAAGAAGTGATATTCTTCCCCATGAATGTCAGGTTAGCTAATCCAATCGAACACTGCAAAATATATAAATGAATATTTGAATATTATATACATATATATATGTATATATATATATATATATATATATATATATATATATATATATATATATATATATATATATATATATATATATATATATGAAGATTTAATCTCATAAAGAGTACGTCTCGAAAATTTTCTTCCACGCCAGTTTCTCTGAAAGTCTACCACAAAAACTGCGGTGAATTAAATTCCTACAAGAGCTTTCGCTCAAAAGATACTTTGCTGTGTAATCGATGTTGAACTTTCAACAGTGATCTTAGTTTTTTTGCTGAATTACACCGGCTTCTAATCTCTTGACGTTGTTTTTTTTCTCAATCCATTACCGAGGAAGCTATATTTCTGGTACTGTAATAAGGAAGAATTTGGCACATTATAACTTAAATAATATTGCTGATACAATGGCCAGAGCCTTGGGAAATACCAAGATTTTAATGTTTATTTGCGTCTATTCAGACGTTGTGAAGTCAATATTTCGTCAATGTCACGATTTCAAGGATTGAGGCCGCTGAGGGAGCACTATTTCATTCAGGTGTTCTTACCCTTCCCCGGAACCCTGTGACGCAATACCGTTCCCCTTTTCCCGAATACAATCCAGTGTCTTCACTAACACCCCCAGCATTCCGCCAAGGCTTACACCACACCCTACCTACCCACTTATTAACCCTCCCTTCACCAACTTCTTATTCCAATGTGCATTAACCCTGTAGCAACGGCCGCCTACCCTTTGCCCCTCTTCCTCCATAGATACGAGGACCCTCCCCCTTCCTCCTCTACCCCTAACTACTCCCCCTCCTTCCTCACTGAATCCTTCCCCACCTCCTCCCATGCCACGACAAATTCCTTCGTCCCCTTTAAAAGCAAAGTGTGGCCGCCGGCAATTCTTTCCCTCGTCGACGCCCACGGGAAATACATCAGCCCCCGTGTCATCGCCGTTTTTTTTGTTATTTCTCTCACTCTCTTGCTCGTCATCATCCAGGAGAGTCCTACAGGATAATCTCTCCATTTGTAGTCGAGTTAGTGAGCAACGGACGATGAGTGATGTATAGGTTTCTAGATATGTGGAGACATATCACTAAAGAAAACTAAATATTAGCAAATAACGCGATGCTAAGTTCAATTAATAACTAAACCAAGGGCTTCGAAGCTAGTTTTCATGTTAAATACATTAATGTTTTAAACCCATTAACCCATTCTGCTAAAAATTTCATTCATTATTCACGGCTGTATTATTAACGTTCTTTTTACTAAATTGTTTTACTGGGGCCCACCTTCAAGTAAAAATTTATTCAACGTGTTAACGTGCGGGGATTAGTTACGAACATAACGATTTTGAAAAACTTTCGTTTTTGAATAATGCATACTTATTCCTCCATTACGCACTTCCTTATTGAAGAACATTAATTTTTAAACTTTATATGTTTAACGTAGTGATGCAAAATGAATTGCGTCCCTTCTACTCTCCGTGCGAAATTAATATCAGTTGCGTCATTCTTCTACGACATTCATTAAATTTTATATAGTCTCGTTATCATTTCCTTCTGATTGTTATAGCAATTATTCATGAGCTGTATCGGCAAAAAAGAACAAACACAGTTCTCCGGTACCTTAGAATGGGAATAGATGTAGTATGATTTTTCATAATAGCTGTGAAATGATTTTTCTTCAAAATAAGAAGATGCCCTTCATAGTGGAAGGTTAACTTGGTCTTATTTCACACTTAATTTACTCTCACCGACTCTGGTTTCCGCATATAATTGCATTTTCAAGGTCAAAATGGAAATGGCATTACATGCCAAAACCTGAGTCTGTAAGAGTAAGTGTGAAATCAGACCGAGTTTAGCCGGAATCCAAATCTTAAATAATAGGAAAATGGAATCAAAATACTTTTATTTAAATAGTTACATGTTATTCTTCTTCGACGTTTATTGAAACTCTTAATACAACCATGATTGCTTTGCCAACACTTTTTCACTTTCTCACCTTTGAACTATCTCTCTTGATTTCTTATCAAAGGGTAGTCTTCGGAAATCACTTGCTCTTTTTAGCAGTTAGACGGAAAGGATTTCAAGTATCACTCTTCATGGAATATCTCATCCATCATTTACGTTAAGTTCACTCAATGTTGTCTTTAAGATATTTAGGGTGTTCGTGTTATCACGCGTTGATTTTCATAGTATAAATACATTTGTCTTTTTTGTTGTCAGATGTCGTGCCAAGTTGCCGAGATTATAGTGGCATACCCTGCTAAATATCTGAGTACTTTACACATTAAAGTTATGATTTGTGGATTATATAGCCTCTATCGAGTCGAGATGTTGTTGATCGATAAAATCGGAGTAAGTATTTGATAAAAACTTTGTATCTCAGGAAAGTATTCTTCTCTGAATATGCCTAACCATAAAATTTTATTTTTTTACAATTTCTTTGCCGCAACAGGATTATTTAAATGCAATCTGTATAACACAACTGGAGGAAATAAAATCAATATATTACTACTCTCATACCCATTGTTGTTACCTCAAAGTTACAGTTAAGGTAGTCCGAGCGAAAAATCATTTTATCTGTAAATCACTGAATTTGGTCCAATTTTAAAGAAAAATATCTCACCTATCCAATGACGTCAAAAATTCTACCCCTTACTACATTTCTTTCGGAGAGATTTTCAAAAGTATACCAGACCTTTTACATGGGAAATGGTACGAGTATACACTCCAGAGAGACATTATTTACAAAATGAGGTATTTCTAACACTAATGTCGTAAAAAACTAACAGTGGGTAGTTTGTATGTTTTCTCAACTATATTTGCAAATTAATCATATTGTCACCATAGTAGGTTCTTGGGTATCACAAAAAACTTTCCGTTTTGAAGGAGTTTCAAATGTACCGTGCGAAAAAAATGAGTCAAGTTGAAGACTTATTCAGATATTTTCATTTAATTACTTACCATTTCTGTCATATAAAACTATATTATTGCACCATTTATAATGCAATATTTAATTGATGTGTCCTAAAGCTGGTGAAATTATAACTTGTAAATCGAATATGGTCTCTTTTATGACTAGGGAACTATCTCGCTCAGACTACCTTAAGTCAAAGTTTGGAAAGCCCATGGTGGTTATTTTATCGGAGTCATCCTTTGGAAATATGTATTTCTCATGTACATCTCTGCGGAGACCTTTACTCCTAAGCTGCAATTCTTGTGTAACCGAATGATTTTATACAATAAAATTTACATATGAAAGGAGAGACATGCCAGCAAAAGAAAGGTTTTAAATAGAAGGTTTCAATAAATGCATCTCTTGTGAAATTAAATGTCATACTTTCACTCATTGGCGATGGTTGAGAAGTTCATAAACCACTCTAAAACTTGTTCTCACAGAGATCCAAATTTCAAATTTTTACGCTTGTTCACATGCAGCCGTGTTATAATTCGCACAAGTTGAGCAATTGTTCATTGCACTTTTGGTGGCTAAAGTTCAATTAGGTGGTTAAGGGGTGGTTGGACTTGATCAAATAACAGTTGATATTCGGACACCTTCAACTTTCCTTCATCTTCTTTGCATACTGTAAAGTAGATGCCTTCATGATATCGGCGTAAGAAGATTACTGCCGTCTGCCATATAATCGATTTGTGTCCATCATGGTAGTTCATTCATCTACTCCAGTTTTATTCTCAGAAACGGAAAGAATCGACCATCATTCTTTTCCTTCTACAACTTCCTCTGCGTCTCGGGCCTTTTGTTCTATTCCGTTTCTCGCCTCTAGTTATCGTCTGTCTGTCTCTCCCACTCCTAGTCCCCGGCACTCATTCGTTTGACAGCCCTGTCCATGAGTTCTCCTGGAGTTGCTCCTTTTTCTCGTCAACAGCCTCTCCGGAATCAATCCATTACAGTCCCGTTTCGGCTAATGGATTGAACCGTTTCATTGGAAAAGTCCATCACTCTCCTCTCCTGCCCATACTCCTCATTGTGAGCAGCCCTTTTTTGAACTAATTAAAAGCAATGGAGTCCGGGTGATAGAGGTTTATTTTCTTTTAATGGTGCGAGCCCTAATTTCGAGTGATTTACTATAAATAGCCAGCAGTAAAGTCCACGAGATAAGAGTGATTTTTCATAAACCTTGTCCAAACTTGAGGAGCTAACAAAAGGATTGTTACTCCTATAGTTTTGAAATGAGATATGGCATAAAAATTTCCTTCTTCATGAAAGATCTACTTTTCCAACACTCCCATTCCCTTATTTTCTGCTCTAAAACTCAATCAATTAAAGTTTTTAAGCTTTTCATTGTTATTTCACTTAAGAAAGGGTGACAACTCTATCACTGCAACCATTTTACTTTCTTTAAATCAAATCTACATTCTTTCAGTGTGACGTTGAACTCTCTTTCTGCCAGTACAAATATCCTTGCTCACCATTCTTAGAGAATTATCATGTTTACATTGATTTTTTTAATGGATATCAATCGCATCTATAGTTGTTACTTAAGCGGGTAGAACGATTTTTCAATATTCGTCATGAAATGCAGGGAATTATAGCGAGAGGAAGCGTTTCTAATCCGTGGATAACGTAAATCACCTGGCGATCAAGTGATTGTGACGTTATTAGCCCCTTCAACATCACAACGATGCTTCATGCTAAATGTTTTCTGGGTTAATACTCACCAAAATGCCTTAATAGATAAAATCTCTTAATGTTTAACTTCATAAAATGTTGTACTCTACAGGTTTTCTCATGGCAACTTCATCGCTGACATCGTGTTACGCTGCGTACGATTTTAGAGGTAAAGAGTCACAGCTTCCGATTTTGAATCATCATGATTCAATTTATCAATAGGAACCTTAACCCACAATGAGAAACTGATGAAACCTCAATCAATGTATCACAATATGCGTGTGTGTTAACTGCCTTTAATTTCGTTGTCTACGATTTTCAAGATAAATATTCCTGGAGATCGAAGGTCATAATTCATGTATAAACTTTTACTCTTTCGCCAACGTTTCGCATATTTATTTATGCTTCATCATCAGGGCTACAATGAAAATTAATAGTTGTATTGTACATTAAATGAATCCAGTTTACTGTTTAGGTGTTTAGTTTTTTTTTTAATATATATACATGTGATTTTTTTTATTACATCAGAGATAGTTTCTTTTAGATTACTTTTTGTTAACACCTTCGGTGCTATTTATTATTTGTTTGTCAATTGTTATAAATTTTGGATTAAAAAAAATCAAAATGAAATTAAGAGCTGTTAAAGAATACCAAATTATAATATTTTTTCCTTCATTTGGCAATGTCTGTTTTTTATTGCAGAATGTTTTGTTTTTTGTGATGTGCATCATTTCTTTAAATAATCTTTTGGATAGGTTTGTTTCTGTATTATTACCAACAATCTCCAGAAAAATAACTTCATATTAAAAAAAGAGGCCACGAAGAAGAATTATCTAGGTAAACATTCCATGATAAAATTTTCTTTGAAATTTTTAAAAAATTTCAGAGGAAAACATTCTTAAAAATTTAACTTAAGTTTAATATGAAAATTATACTATTTATTAACGTATTTTATACTGAATTAAACTTGAGCTTTCGTGATTTCTCAGAAGCTTCATGGTTTTTCAGTTCGTTTTTTTTTTGGAAGGACGACTTCATTCCGAATCAAATTAATCTGTGAATTTATGTTTCTCTGGTGGAATCCATTTTCATCCCAGGAGTCCAAATCCTCTGTCCTCTCTATTCCACCCTATCTCTGCCCTCTCTGCCTCCTTGTAACCTATTCCCAATGTTTTTCGAGCTTCCAGTCTTTAATCCCTCTTTCTCTCTCGGCCCTTCCCAGACCTCCAATTTCCTTTTGTTTTACTTTTCCTCTTTCCTTTCTCGGGAACTCGGAACTGTCCAGCTGCAGCCGCTCTCCCTCTTCCGGAGGAATTTGTAAATAAGACGATGAGAACGGATGGATCTCGAGTGTTTACTCTCATTCTTTCGTTTCCGAGCGTTTGTTTTCATTCGGTTGCGCACGTTTTTTGAAATTAATTTCCACCGCCTTCCACAAAATCCATGGGACTCATCGTGTTTGTTTTCCTTTTGGTATTTTTAGCCCAACCTTAAGATGGGATGGGCTCAATATCCCTCTGCTGAATCAGTTGCGAATTTCGTCTTTTTATTCAAACTACACTCTTTCCTTGCTTTTAACCAATCACACTCCCTTTCATTTTCCAAAGTTTTCCATTTAAAATTATATCATTGGTCCTCTCATGCCATAACAAGAAATGACTTCGGCCAATCGCACCGTCCCAATCCTCTGCTGCTATTCCTCTCTTCATCACGGACTTTTGTTCGAGGCTCGCATGCGAAATTCTAAGTCGCTATGATCAATTTAGATATAAAAAAATAGAAATAGAAAATAATTTTTAGCTTTATTTCGTAGATACTAGGGATGAGTCGATTCCACTTTTTTTTCGATTCCGATTCAGATTCTTTCAAATCGATTCCCGATTCTCGATTCCGATTCCATCGATTCTTATTCCTAATGACAAGTGAGATATTGATATACAAGTAGCGTGCGGCTATCATTTAAATTCAAGTATTGGCTGGAATAAATTAACAAAGACAATTAAGTCGCACAAAAAGTTTATTTATTAACAAATAGCAAATATATCCTCAGCTTATTGAGGTAGATTATAAAAAGTACAAATTGATAGCCTAAACCCAAAATTACTGAGACAAATATGATGTGATAAATGAAATTTGATTTGAATATTTATCCGTCTGCAATCGATGGAATCGGAATCGACTTAAGGCGATCGATTCTCGATACCGATTGTAATCCTGAGAACCGGTGGAATCGAGAATCGACATTTGTATTTGACTCATCCTTAGTAGATACAATAATAAAAGCAAACTCTCCGTGACTTTTGCCAGTAAAATTATCGGAGAGGGTATTCCAGATGAATTTTCCGCGTGCCATCAATCTCATCAGCACCAGTATCATCTTGTAGTTTTGATTCCTAATCTATTTTACGATGATCCTCGGTAAGCGCAAGATTATGTTCGAATTTTCATGGTTTGCATTGATACTTTTAAGCAGTAACACTCCGTAATATTCAATAATTCTGGAAAAATTATACATGAATTATATAATTAACAATCGAAATAATTATACCAATCTACTCCAGTTAAATATTAACATCTTGATAATTTTATTTTTTATATTCTAACATTTTAATGAAATTCATTTTAAATCCCTACCTTGAATTAAACTTAATTTGACAAGCAGGCTAAAAAATGTTCATATATTAGACACACATTCGAAATAAGGAGCAAAACTTCATTTCTGTCCCCCGTGATGAACTCCTACGTGCATGCTGTGATCTCTTTCCTAGGGTTATGAAATTAATGGGCTATTATCAACAGAATATTTTGTAGGCTGTGGCATTCAGACTACTGGAATTCATTCAGTGGGAGAGCAGTTTCTATTTTTTCCATTGAATTATTCAAATTCAAAGACTTGACAACCAATCCAAGGGTGTTTACAGCTAATTTTATTCCGCGTAATTCCCAAAGTTACAGATTTTCAGAGACATCCGTGCACGGCATTGAAAAAGAAACTAACCATAGAGTAAGTACATATGTATAGAGTGGCAAAGAGATAGGGCGATTCGGATATGAGTTTTTGAATAATAATTTGGCCGATAGATGGAACAGGTGTATCTAAGTTGCACGAAAAGCCATAACAAATGAGCTTTGGCACACGTCCACTTCATTTAGTGTCGCATAACTCACATGATGTTCTTATGATTTCGGTGCCCGTATGTTTACTAATCGACCCATAGCAACGGAAACAAATCGTATTGATTCTTCGAGAGCAAATTAAACATGTATTTTAAGGTGAATTAATGAGCATTGTCTATAATGAATCGAATTCACGTCAATATGATAAGACGTGCAATTACCAAACACGGAGTCAACTGTTTACCGATGTATCATAGCAACGGCAAAACAATTGATACTTAATAAAAAGCACCCAACAGCCATGGTAAATCCACTCCTCTGTATGTTGATGCAAAATCACAGAGTACCACTAGCGCCTCCAAGTGGCCTTCTCCGTGAGCCAAAATTCTTTCTCCCCTAAGGTGGTGGCACCTAAGAAATTCTTCCGAAAGCTCTAAAAAATTTATGCCCAGTTGTTAGCATTGCTTTGCCGCTCTATATATACTTACTCTATGAAACTAACCACGCTTCCCTGACGTAACGAGTTGAAATGCGATTTGGGCTCAGTTTTTGTATTTGATGATGCTGAGCTCAGTTTGCACATCGCGCCGACCTTATCATCGACAGTGTTATAATCTCTCTTATAGGATCATGATCCTCAAATTTTTCCAGTATAAATCTATGAATCTGACAAAATCCACAATCGAATGTCACCTTAATCGTCAAGTGCACTTATTCCATAGAAGATAAGGCCTCAAGCGAGTTAGCGACAGTTTTCGAGTATCATTCAAAATTATTTTTCCGTTTGCTGATGACAAATCATTTAGTCTTTTGATTGGATGGGAAACAACAGCCTTTACTCATCCCTGTTTTATTATTTTTCACTGCTTCACTTCCATGCCGTGAATCTTTTCAAAATTCGATCTTTCTTTGATAATAATAATGACTCTAAAATATTAGAATCGCAATTTCTTGGGCGCACTCATATATGGATAAGTTTTGGCTGGAAAGGATCGAGATTAGTCAAGAGACTCTGAATCATATGTTGGTGAAAATCAAGGGACAAGGAAGCTTTACTCGAAGAATCAACTGGTGCCATCTTATTTCATCCGAGTTAAGAGCTCACTTCAGGCGAATGTTGCGCGTGAATTTCGAAGGGAGACCAAAGAAATGATCACAGGAAATGTCGAGTTAATTGCTGATTGGTACTTTCACAGAGACGTGAGCTATTTACGGCTAATTTACTATTGATATTAACTGATTATTACAGTTATTTGAAAAGTTACTACCTTACTGCGAGGAAACGTGATTCTTATAACGTTTGTATGATTGAAAACTTTCACAGTTTCATCGTTTTCAGACATGAAAGGGAATCTCTTTAATATTTTACAGACTAGTTTCAACGAATTGATGCAAATCCACACCGAAAATAAGAATTGTACTTTTCCACTTTTTGATTGGATGTTCGGAGAGGCGACCGACAGCTAAGGTCATTTGCGCCTTAGGGGATGGGCAAGGGAGGAAGGGTGGATAGAAACCCGGCGTTGGCATTATCCTGCTCTTAGCGATAGGTGCCAAGGGGACCGCGGTTAAAGTATCATCCGACAGATGGAGTGCTGTACCTGGAGGGCACTTCAAGTACAGCACTCCGTCCATAGTCTATGGTTTCAGGCTTGATGGAGTGGAAACGGAACATAACTGAGGATGAAAAAATGGGCAACTTCCACTGAGATGAAATTTATTGCGTCCGGTTTCGCTTTTTACAGCATCTTCAGGTGAAGTAGGTACCTGAAGATGCTGTAAAAAGCGAAACCGTTCGCAATAAATTTTATCTCAGTGGAAGTTGCCCATTTTTTCATACTCAGTACTCCGTCTGTCGGATGAGACATTAAACCGTGGACCCTTTTGTTCGCCTTTCGTTAAGAGCAGGTCAATGCCGACGTCGGTTTTCAATCCATCCTTAACCTTGGCAGTCGGTCGCCTCCCCAAAAATCCAATCCAAAAGTTGAAAAGTACGATACTTATTTTATCTATGGATTCGAATGTAAGATACTTCCATGAAGTGACGTCTGGCAGTTTAAAGAATTAATGCGATATAAGTAAATACCTGAAATATCGTCTTCTAATATCATTTATGACCTCGAATTTACCTAAGAACATAACAAGGTGAAATTTTATGATTTTAAAAATGTGACCTACGTGGACCATTACATAATAACTGTTACAAAGAGTCATATTGGCATAGGGATAATTAGTTATAGCGCTCTGATTTCATTTTGTACAATTTAACAATGACTTTCATTATAAAAATCCGCGATTGTGTTGGGAGAAGGGTTTTGGGACGACCAGAGCAGATCCGCTGGTATTACAAAAAATTCATTCAGGGATTTTGTTACTTTAATAATATTGGATAACACGAGGAAGCATGTATATCTGTTCTCAGATTTCCTCACCATCCATTTTTTTATCTCCCGATACCAATTTACTCGTTGAAGGCATCATTTTCCTCGCTCTTTTACTAATAATTCTCTCACACTCTTTCTGTTCCCTTTTGTTCTCATGTTTCCTCACCTTGGTGAAATTTTTCAGAGCTGCTCCCTTATCTTATTGGACTTGGCTTTTCGTTTCCTCGTCCTTGTTTGTAGAAACCATTGTTGCCTCGTAATTGGCAATGGAAACCAAATAAATTACCCCTTATCTCATGTTTCTCGTTCCCTCCTCGTAACGTTATTCTCGTCTGTTTTTTAAACCATAATAGAATAAAAAACAGATATAAATAATGTGAGCAAAATTTTTGAGATTTTATTGATTTTTTTCTTCGACACTGAGATAAAACAAAGGCAAATATGTCGTTCGATATTGAAGGCCGCAGGAAATATTTCATAGGAATTTAATGAAAAATCCTCTTGAAAGTCTATATTCTACAATGTGATACTGGGTTCCAAGAAGTGACAATTTTCCTCCATTATCTCATTTCCTCAGATTTCCATCTTTATCTTTGGACGGTCGATACTCATTTTCTTTCAGCCTTAACTCTTTGTCGTCGTTGCCCGTCGGTTGTATGTATTCTTTGGGTTATTTCACTATCCAGTCCTCATCTTAATCTGCTTCCTTGCAATGGTCAGCAATAAATTATTTTTCTTCTTTGTACTTTATGCTGGCCTTATTGGCTTACATGTCCCGTAAGAACAGAAAAAGGTGTAAAAAATACCTATGTCAAATTCTTTGCTGTTTTTTCTCCTCCAGATGCTGACCAAGGTAATACAGCAGTTGAAATATTTTGATCTGGCTAAGAAATAAATTAAAAAGTAAACCAAATTTTCACTGTTGTGTGATTAAAACAAAGGCCACCATCATAAAGTCTCCTGTCTTATGATTCCATTACGTAAAAGGCATTCATTTGTTTACTGAACGGCAGAATTTCTAATTCCCGCGCAATTTTCAAAACTACCTATTTTTATTCTCAGTTTCGCCGTTTACGTCTGAGTTATGCTTGCATTCCTATACAGCCGTTGACATCTCTTCCGTTTGCCTCCAATTTCTTCAATTTTTTTCCTTTATTCCTACTTTTTACACCACATTAAACCCATTTAAAGCATAGGACGCCGTCTATTAGTTGTCGCGGGGCAGTCCAATAGCAGTGTTTATTTCTGTTAGTTCATTCTATTTCATTAGTTCATTGTTCCTTTGCCACAAAAATGAACCCTCGAGTCCCATTCCTAAACCCTTAACTGGTTCTCGTTCAGTGAAACACATGTCTTGCTCTTCCGATATCTGGTAAATTTGACCAGAGTGCTGTCGCCACTGTCTACCAAAGGCAGACAGTGAGACCGGAACCGACAATGCCGTCGAAGTAGGTTAAAATGAAATGCTACTGCTTTGATGACTACCCTTGATATTTTAATAATAATTCATAAAAAAACGAAGTTATAAAGCCTTTTTATCTCCAGTCAAACCCTCCTTGTTTATCATACCAACAAGCTATAAGCAGAATTAAGATCGGAATCACTATCACAGCGTAGATTTAATTAAAGGCTTAACCTCAACTTAATTTCAGGTAAAACATTTCTCTGACGACGTAAAAAAACATACTGTTAACCCCCTCGTACTACGGCAGATTATATCGCGCCAATAAAATTAGAGAGATAGATTGTAGAAACCGATAGGTATAAAATGTCATTTTTTTCCGCGTACCATTCGGGACCGCAACAGCTGTGATCGTCGTCATGAATAGTGCGAATAGTGACAATAGCTAGACAGTAGATCTTTATCTTTATATTTTTTACGTTCTTATTTATGCATGATGTAAATATTAATGTTCTCACTTATGCATGATATTTTTAATCTGTTGTAGTAGCAGTCCTTGTACTCCTTGCATGTTGGAACGATTGACGATAGAATGTTTCTTGGTTAGTAGATTTTTAATTGGCGCGTTGCATGTATGGTACGCTGGTTTCAATATAGTTCTGATGGTGTTTCCTTTAATTCTAGAAAATTTCTGTAGGTTTACTGTCTGCTGTTACCGATGCCCTTCAAACACAAAAAAGTAATTCTTTAAAGAAGTCTTGATTACATGCAGGGTATTTTATGTATGGCATTCTCAAATGAAAACTGCAAGGAGATCGCAGTGACCTGATGGTGATGCTGATTTTTAATGATTTATGGTTCTCCCTGTTATGATGCGAATATTTAGTGCAATAATGCTGACTAAATTAGAATTCACAGCTTATCACTTCGGCCTGCAGCTCTAGAGCTAGCAAATAAACGTAAACATATCTGTTATGCCTGAGTGATAATTTTTATTTCCATCATACGATTGAAGATCGCCCGCGATACCTACTGGCGAGGTTCACAATGTTATCTCTGATGAAAGATTTCAATATTGCTATCGATAATGAACAGAACACCAATTCCTTCAAATCATCTTTGGTGGAAGATACGGTTCACTCATTTAAAGCTTTTGAGCCCTGTATTGATTTTAGGCGCACCGTATTTTTCCAACAGTGCTATTTCTGCGAATCATTATCATTTACTGAGGAGGATACGTCTGCCTCTCTTAATATTTTCGTGACTTGTATTGATTTTTAGGCACACGGCGTTTACAGCGGCTTTGAAAGATCACTACAGACGCTGCTTCCATCGCATTAAATCTTCCCCCGCACAGCACTGCGTCTTCATTATTTTTCATTTTTTTGTGTGCGAGAGATTCTTCCACTCCAGTCCATCCCACCCCCCCCAATTCACTCGAGTTCCTCTTTTTCTCCTCCTGCTCCTTGTTATTTTGACTCCTCCCGCGGAAGAGGGAAGGGGTGGGAGATGGGATGGGAGGAGTTGAAGACACGAGGCAGCTTAAGCCTGAATCGCACGATGCTTGACCTTGTACAAGTCCGAGGAATGCTAGTGAGTACTGGATTTCTAGTACGAAACCTAGCATGCTTGAAACCTTACTAGGAGCTATCACACGATCCTTGAACTTGCATAAGGTCTGTTTAGTAGATCTTCGATCTACTATACTCGGGGAAGGAGTTTGACGAGCAAAATGAATGATTTGGAACGAAGACGACGGCTTTTAGCCGCTGCAACTGCCGTAATAGCAGGAGCAGGGGCAAGAATGCTTCAAAAATGTTAATTATCTATTAAAACCTCAATTTTCTCAGGTACCCAAGCCATTGTGTATTGTTGTGAGGCTTGAGTTGTTTATTTGATCGCGGGAAATTGTAATTGTCACGAGTGACTATGGAGGCGCTGACATCAAAAATTGACGATCGCATTGCAAAGAGCAAAGGTGATTGGTCGGCGGCTACTAGGTCCTACTAGGAGCAAGTATCAATCTAGTACCGCACCGATTATGAAAACAAGGTATATGCTAGCTTACAAGCTAGTATGCTAGCGATCATGCAGGATTTCCAGTTTGCTTGGTCTGCATCACACGATACTTGACCCTGCACAAGTCCTAGTATACTAGATTGGCATCCTCGGACTTGTATAAGGTTGAGTATCGTGTGATTCCGGCTTTAGCTTGCTCGCCGTCGCCACCACCGAATTTGGGAAGGAAGGAAGGAAGTAACGCACCCCATCCAACTGCTCCACACCCTCCCCTCTCTCCGCTCCCTTTTCCGCTCCCTCGGCACATCGAGGCGACTTATCCATTGAAGACGTCTCTTCCTCCCGTTTTCAATTTGGGTGCTTGGAGTGATTTTATCGTTCATCTACAGATTAGCGTGAAACTTTGTACAGATGTTCTCATTGGTAATATTTAGAGATAAAAGTGAAAAAATGCGTATTATCGGTTACCGGTGTGGTTTCTTGGAAATATTATGAAAATTTAACTCGTACGCCTTATGAAACTCGCTTAACAGATATTTCTAAATGGTCCAAATGCATTCTCATTAACGCAAATTTTCTCATAACATTGGATTGGATTGAATTTTTGGGGGAGGTGACCGATAGTTAAGGTCATTTCCGCCATAGGGAACAGGTAAGGGAAGACAGGTGGATAGAAACCCGGCGTCGACATTAGCCTGCGAACTTGCTCCCGTCGGCATTAGCCTGCTCTTAACGAAAGGCGCCAAGGGGACCACTGTTTAACGTCTCATCCGAGAGACGGAGTACTGTACTTGAAGTGCCCTCCACAAGACACTCAAGTAGGGATCGGGTCTCCTCTGAAAAACATCCTCCTCTGCAGGGATTTGAACCCTGACCGCCTGTGTGGTTAGCCAGTACTCTAGCCACCACACCAACCAGATCCCCCCTAACGCGATGTAATACGCTTAATATCATCAAGATATTATCAGATGCTTTGAAAAGTTGATTCTGTCTTCCAAATGGTTTTTAAATGCACTTAAGTGTTTTTTTGTTCGAAGATCGAAATTCCTGGACGTTTGACCTACATATTCACTAGCAACTGGATAACGGCAATTGTAAATTCGCCATCCATCGTAAGCCGACCCAAACTATACCAACTAATTCCCAGCATCACTAGTCACAGAAGATAATGACATTCCACTCCTACATTCACCGCATCCTGAATGCTCTCCTTTCGTGGGAAAATTTTCTAAAAGAACTAAATATCACCATACAGATTTCTGTTGCTAACGGCTATCGGTCGGAACTCATTGACAAGTTGGTGTCCAATAAATATAACCAACAGGCTTTGAAACTTTAACCGTTGGACAAAATCTCATAAAATGAGAACTCAATCTGATGGAACAGGTGGTACTCAATCAGATGTTTGGGCAGTTTAACGAATAGAATAGCAAATAAGTTTCAAACAAAACGTTTCTTTCAAATCTACAGTAAGTCTACAATACCTCCTTGTGAAGTGTAAAGACAAAGTAGAACCCTATAACAGAAGTGGCGTTTATGTACTGCAGATGTAATTTTAAAAATGCCAGTGAACAATTATGTCAAACTTTCAGTAATTTCGAACTTCGATTTGGCTCAACTGGGTGCTGCCCCCGTCAAGTATTTACGTACCTTACTCTACGTAGTTCTGCCCATCGACAAATAAGAATGAGATAATGGCCAAATTATGTCTGCATGTACCTGACAGTTTTCATGGGAGAAATCAATAACTGCTCTGGAGTATACTTGTATAAGTTCAAGTTTATACGAAGTTAACGTGAGAAACGCAGATGCATCGTCCCAGATATAAAATTGTTCACCACTAGTAATGTGCCCTCATAATTTAAAATTTAGGAGGATAATCAAGAATTAAGAAAAACTCAAAGCGTAGACATAAACTCATCTTCAAAAAGTACCGATTTTTAACTGACGAGTATTATTAAGAATACCTGTACTCTACCGGTAGCACTGACTCAATACTATCGAATAACCGAAATATTATTACATTTATTGGAGATTGTTAGCCTCAAATAAACATAAATATGACTCAATTGACCTGGTTTTTCTGTAAATGCAATGGATATGTGGGATCCACCTTAGAAGGAAATTACGCGAAAATCATAACAAAATATTCTTATTAAACTTTTAGAGGTATGTAACCAGTGAATTGCCGTAAATTTCTTCCGACATTGCATAACAACTTGTTCATCATGATTTATACATATTAGGTAGGTCAAAAAATGCAATATGGAACTGTTTCAATTCACTTACGATAGAAGTACATCAATACCCCTCTTAGATGGTACAATGCTTGATTATTTGCAAGTAATTCAGCGCCCCTGAAAATTTACAAAAAATCCATGAAACTATTTTTTAATACTCATTTTTAATTTTAATGTAAATTTTTGGGTAATCACGAAAATACTTCAGCCTCTCTGATAATTTTTCAAAATTGTTTGATAATTTTAGGCCACTTCTTAGTAAAATTAAGGATTTTCCGCGCTCTAGCCATAATATACCTTTTATTGAGGTGGTAATTTTCAAATATTACACCTTCAGTCATATTACCATGCATGCACAGCGATATTCTGTATAAGTAGATGTAATGCAGTGTAATGAATCCCGTGAATGATTTGCAGACGATACAGTTATCTATCGTGAAATGAACGAAGACACGGACTTAAAAGCTCTGTCATCGGACCTTTACAACGTTCATTCGTGGTGCCAGGAGTGGGGGTTAGAATTAGATACCAGCAAATTCACCACAGTTCACTTCCTGCGAAAGTCATCACAAAAATGCCATTACTATACTGTGGGTGGAGTAAACATAAAATCTTCAGATACAGTAAAATATCTTGGAATTACCTTAACTTCTGCTATATCGTGGTATTACACAAAAAATTTAGTGCCGGAGCATTAAAGAAACTAGATTTAGTTAAACGTATAATAGGAAGGTCCACGAATGAAAAAGTCAAAGAGAGATGCTACCTCGCTCTGGTTAGGCCACACCTCGAATACGCCGCGAGCATTTGGGACCCTGTTCATAAAGATTTAACCAAAAGTATTAATACAATATAAAGGAAAGCAGCGCGCTTCGTTAAAAACTGCTACGAGCGTACATATAGTGTCTCACAACTTTTAGAGGGAATGAGAATGGGAGCCCATAGAGACTCGGAGGCTACACGCTAGGCTTAGGCTGCTTGAGAAATTCGGAACTGATATTTTTCAGTGTGTCACAGAGAATATTATCATGACCCCTCATTACATCGCTAGGTCTGTCAGATGCGATAAAATAGGAGAGATACACTGCCGAACAGATAGGTACAGGAACTCGTTCTTTCCGCGAACAATAAGCGTACACAATAAAACTTAAACTCACTAAATACACTCCTAAAATTCATGTCACCATTTCATCTCCAAAACAACTCAAACCTTCACACGGCTGGTGACCTAACACCCCCTGCTACACGCCCATGTGGCGGCTTGCGGGGTATTATGTAGATGTAAATGTAGATGAGTTGCTTTTGAATTGCGAAATAAATCATAAAAATATGCCTTAAAGCTCGATTAATACTCCAGCCACTTTAAGGATTTGGTAAAAGTTTTCGTCTAAGCACAGATTTTCATGAAATTTCAAATTACATATATTCTTTATGTCTGTACACTTGCGATTCGCCGATAGTAAGAACATTTGACAGCGTGAATTTGCTAATCGAATGAAATAAATTAAGAGAGCGTCTGGAAGATCGTTTACAAAATTGTTTGCCGACAACTACCGACTCCTCACCCCAAGTTCCATAGCCTATCTTCTGGAAGGTATTAGAAGAGTAGAGAATGAATTGAAATGGAGACGGTGACAGCCCTTCGAGCATTCTTTAGCTGGAGAAGCATTCAGTGGAAAAAATTGTCTCCTTAGCGGCTCAAAGGCGAGTGACGACAGGTCCAGGAATTCAGCCAATTTATCCCGAACCAACGAAATTTTCCACGCAAATGAATGCTTGAAATAGGAATAAAAATATGCAATTTTATCATGGACGCCTTATCAAGCGCCTCTGAATCACCTTTAAGTATTTCAATGCTTTACTTGGAGTGGGATTTCAATGCATTTCACTGCATCCAATCTTCACCCTTTTGCAGTGTATCGGGTTTTTTATCAGTTTTCTTTAAAAATTTCATTTTAAAATGGAAAAACATTATTAAAATTTGTAATATTTATGTAAACTTTTTAATATTAACCCATTGTGGGGCAGGTGGAAAATATTTTGAGTTACTTTTGCGTTCTTTTATGGTTTTTGTTAATTTTATGCAACGTAAGAGACTTCAGTCGAACGTCGTGGCCAAAGAGAATGTTGTTTTAGGGGCGTGGACTTATGTCAATCATTGCAGCGAGGTCTTAATAATTATAGGACAATTTTTGTCAATCATCGATATAAAATGGTTCATATGACCTTAAGAGAGTTTTTTTTAGGATATTCATCAAGATCTCCCGGACCAGCAACGTAAAAGCCACAAATCTAAACCTGACTGACGTCACGCAAATCGGCTTTCTCTGCCACCACAAGCAACACGTGGCACGGATATCAGGCACTCTCTCGATTGTCACGTCACGCGCCATGTAGGTGACGACAGCTGTAACGATGCGAAATTACGTCAGCACGTGGTACACTGTCATCGTTATGTAAGTTCCAATCCCATTTCATTTCTCCTTCCTTTTCCATGTTTTCTACATCTACCTACGAGGTCTGTTCTAAAAGTTCCCGAACTTTATTTATTACAAAAAAAATTACTTCACTAACAAATTATTTGGCAGAGTCCCCTTCAAAGCAGTCTTCTCTTCAACGTATACACTTATCCCAACGGTGTTTCCACTTTTTGAATTTGACCTGGGACGCTTCTTCCGGAATGCTCATAAGCTCATCCGCCGATTTTTTCTCTATCTCTGAAATGGTGGCAAGTCTATTTCCAATGAGCGGGGTTTTCTTGTTTGGGGAACAGGAAAAAGTCACACGGGGCCAGTTCTTGTAAGTAGATTGGGTAGGGAAGCATAGCGGTCTTGTTTTCGGCTAAAAACTCACGAGTTCTGAGAGACAAATGAGACGGCGCGTTGTCGTGGTGAAAAAAATCACTCGCCGCTCCTCCAAATTTCGGGCCGTTTTCGCCTGATTCTCCCTCTTTGGCGTGTCATAACCCCCAGGTAGTACTCCGTGTTGACTGTCTGGCATTTTGGTAGGAGTTCGTGGTGTACAACCTCCTTTAAATCGAAAAAAAAACCGTCAACATCACCTTGACATTCCATCGCACTTGTCGAGTTTTTTTGGGCGGGGGGATGTAACAGCAATCCATTGTGAAAATTGCACTTTTTTATCGATGTCATAACCATAAACCCATGACTCATCCTCTGTTATGATCCTGGAGAAGAAGATTATATTCTCTTCATCATACAGTACCTGATAGACTTGAAATCGATGTTGATCATCAGGCGAGGCACGAATTCGGCGGCGACTCGATGCATTCTCAATTTTTCAGTTAGGATTTTATAGCATTAACCAATCGAGATGCCACACTCTTCTGCAAGTTTCCTGACACTCAAAGTTGATTTCCACGAACGAGATCGTTCACTTTCTCGTTCACTCCTGGAACGCTCATCGTCTTCCACTGATTCCCACCCATTTTTGAACCGGGTAAACCACTCATAACACGTGGTACGTTTCATACCGTACTCACCATTAGCCTCAGTAATCAAATCAAAAGATTGCGTGAAGGATTTGCAGAGTTTCACGCAGAATTTCACAGAACAACGCTGCCCCTCCAAACAGCTCATTTCCGCGGATCCGATTTTTCGCCGCACTCCACGAACACCCTTTCACATAAACGGCGGTAACTAAGCAACAAAACAACAAAGTATCAACAAAGTGGTTAAAGGCGATTATTTGGGAAGTTTTTGCGGACACAGCGCCTCCATGTGTATTAAAATATAACAAGCTGGAGGCGCGCTATTCAAAAAGTTCGGAAACTTTTTGAACAGACCTCGTACAACCCGGCGAGCCGCCGCATGGGAGAGTGGCAGGGGTTGTTAAGTCACCAGCCGTGTAAAGGTGTCAGTTTTTAAAGTTGAAATGGTGACATGTACTATAGGATTGCATTTAGTGGAGCTTAATTTTTAATGTGGTCGCTCGTTGTTGACGGAAAGAACGAATTTTTGTACCTATCTGTTCGGCAGTGTATATCTCTTATTTTATCGCATTTGTCAGACCTAGAGATGTAGCGAGGTGTCATGATAATATTCTCTGTGTTGCTCTGAAAAATATCAGTTCCAAATTTCTCAAGCAGCCTAAGCCTTGAGTGTAGTCTCCGAGTCTCTAGGGGCTCCCACCTTAATCCCTCTAAAAGTTGCGAGACAATATATATATACTTGTAGCAGTTTTTAATGAAGCGCGCTGCTTTCCTGTGTATTTTATTAATTTTTTTGTCAAATCTATTTGACCAAGGTCCCAAATGCTCGCGGCGTATTCGAGGTGTGTCCTAACCAGAGCGAAGTGGTATCTCTCCTTGACTCTTTTATCCGAGGACCTTCCTATTATACGCTTAACAAAACCTAGTTTCTTTAATGCTGCGCCACATATGTTTTGTATGTGTATTCCCCACGATACGTCTGAAGTTAAGGGAATTCCAAAATATTTTATTGTATCAGAAGATTTTAAGTTTATTCCACCCACAGTATAGGTATAGCATTGGCGTGACGACTTTTGCAGGAAGTGAACTGTGTTGCATTTGCAGATATTCAGTTATAACCCCCTCTCCTGGCACCACGAATGAACGATGTTAAGGTCCGATGAGAGAGCTTCAAATTTCGCGTCTTCACTTATTTCATGGTAGATAACTGTAACTTCTGCAAATAATCTTAAATTACTGATAACTCAAGAAATTAGGTTATTAATGAAAACAAAAAATAAAAGAGGGCCAATCACGCCTCCTTGAGGAACACCGGGTGTGACTTCCACAACATCAGAGCTAAAACCATCAGTAACTACTTGTTAATTTCGATCACTGGGAGAGTCATTTATCTTATCCACTGTTTTTTATTCGCTTAGCATGAATGTGATAATGAACGAGTCTTTTTATGAGGAACTTTCACGAATGCCCTCCTGAAATCTAAGAATATCGCGTCAAATTGCTTTTTCGTTTCACCTGATTTCATTATATCATGAAGGAAGAGCGCAAGCTGCGTTTCGCAGGACCTGCCCTCACGGAGGCCGTGCTGACTGCTATGTAAGAAGTTAGGATTATCCAGAAATGTTATTATATTGCAAACAACAATGTGTTCGAGAATCATGCATCAAAATTATGTAAACGACATGGGCCGGTAATTCCCTGGGTCACTTTCTTTATCTTTTTGAAATATCGGTGTGACGTTGGCCATTTTCCAGTCTTTTGTCCGTATACCCCTTGCCACACACCCATATGGCGTCACGCGTCCAGGTGTGTTGCCTAGGTGCTAGAAGGGAAAGTGTCTCTTGACTCCGTTTTACAGAGAACAATGTGAATGGAGATTGTGCCAAACTGCAGCGAGAATAGCGATACATGATTCGTGACAACCTTACCTCCCCGATTACGAAAAGGAAAATTTCGCCGTGTGGATCCGATTGTTGGCTGGCGTTCATCCTAAGATACATTCACTCTCTCTGGCGATGCTTACTGGCATTTAAAATTCGAATTAACGGAAGTCGATTCGAACACGATTTGAAAGAAAAGGTGTCGAGGAAATATTAGAAAGGCAATAGCACTACGCTGAAGAGCGATAGTCGTTCTTTTGTTCTCATTTCGACAGCGCGTCCGTTCAGCGGAGGAAATATTGATGAAAATAAAACTCTCGAAAACATACTAAATGAGAACTTCTCGTGTCCTGATTCCGCAGAATTACCTAATTATGGTGATAAAAGGCCGTAAATGAATACCCTAAGTAATTTATTTTCTGTGGGAGTTCCTAAGACACGAAACACCCATCCTTTATCGCGTTCTTTCTACCATTTTCTTCTATGTTCAGGTGGTTACCACAATTATCCAACAGGCGCATTAATTTTTTCAGTTGTTTTTTTTCATTAACTCTTTACTCTTCACCAGATGTCATTGCCATCTTTACTACAATAACCAAGGAATCCTGTGAGTGCAGATCAATTTGAGTCTCCAACTAAATCATTTTTCTAGTGTTTAAATTGATTCTTGGCTATTTCAAAACTGCATCAATTACTCATTACTGTCATATATACCGAATCGCAGAAAAATGCTCAGTTTGAAGGCGTTTTCAGCATACGACGTAATGAAAATGAGTCCAGTTAAAACCTTATTTATTTATTTATAGTTAAATAGCGAACCCGACAGACATTGTCCTGCCCAAACGTTGGCTTGCCTGCTATTGGCGGGTTCAGCGCAAATGTTTTTTCAATATTCGAATTTTCGATAAACTATATACTAAGTGACATTTGACATTGAGTTTGACATGTCAATCTTTTAGTTTCGTCAAAACAACGCCAAGCTACGACGCAAGTGCGAAGACTTGCGCATGTATTGATGTGTACGTCAAATAACACAGAAATCGACATCAGCGCCACCTATTGTACACAAACATAACTATAAATTATTCTCAGATGGTCAATTATTCATGAACTTCTCAGAAGGTTTTTACGGTCAATTATTCATAAACTTATGATTTTTTTCATTTTAAAAATATTGAGGGAGGGGTAGGGGGAGGAGGGTAAAATTTTGAGGTACATGTTCTGACATGCGAAAAATCTATAAAAAATATTTTAAAAAATGTTCGTCAAAAATAAATTTCCTAGAACCCGATTGCAGTGCCACCTACTGGGTCCCATTGTGAATCTAAACCATCTAGGGATCCACTCAAACAAACGCAAAAAATTTCATCAAAATCGGTCCAGTCGTTTAGGAGTTCAGTGACATACACACAGAAGAATTGTCCATATAAAGAATTATTGTATAGAAGAACTGTACAGAAGAGTTATATATATAAAGATTAATCAGAGGGAATTTAAGGTTTCTGCGCCATTAATATTACAATTTTTTATGCATGCTTCCATATGTTGATCTCGTGATATTATCATAACAAGAGGAAAATCACGCTCATAGTACTCTGAGGTGGCCGGAGCGGTAATCGCGTGTCCATAAAAGTAACTTTTCAAGTAAGATGACAAAACCCTTGAACTCAATCTCATTTAAGTGCAGGTTTTTATCTGGGGGGAATAACCATACTTATAGTATTATGAATTATGCATTAGTTATATTTTAAACTTTTTCTCTTACTTAAGCATCGTAATGACTCGGGTTTACGGGTCAGAATCATGAACTTAAGCAAAAACCTAAAGCTAGTAAATGTCTTCATTCAGAATGATGCGTTGATATTTGTAATCCGTCACTTTAATGAAATGGAACGTAGTATTTTGTGTTGAAGAGGAAAACCTGCACATGCATAATCAATTTATTTCTATATATTCGTCAGGTTCCATGAGGGATGATGCGTGTAAAAAAAGCATTTAGCTGCCGAGAAATCAAATTGTTGGGCCCAATATTTTTCTTATAGCCATGCATACGAACCGTCATACCTAGTTGGTATGTTTTCTAAAAGAGATACCAATCATATTATGGTAACTAGAACGGAATCAAATAAGTAGAATTGCTATTCATGTCACGTTAACAGGCCATACGGTCTGACGGAACATGAATGTAATTTTAGTCCAAATAAAATAAAATAAAAATAAATAAATAAACCTTCTACTTCCGACTCACCGAACCACTACATTTCATATAAGTCGTTTGTCGTGGCCGCCTCAAAACTTTGGAATTCCATTCCAATTGAAGTGAGGAAATCTCGCTCGTTGGAAATTTCTCAATCTAAACTGCATGAAATTTTAGTAAATGAATGTTTTCCAGAATAGTTTAGCCTGGTCAGTATTTAATTCGCATTGCCAATTGTTTTTTATTACATGAAAATTGTTTTTTTTCCTCATGGTCTGTTTATGGGTTTTATCTTGCATCATAAATCTACACATTGATTGTATTTATACCTTTCTCTGAGTTCAGCCGTATATTATGTACAGTTATTGTTTTTTTCAGTAAGAGTAGCGGTTTTTGTCTTTTTCTTAATATATGTTGTATTTTATTAAGCTCTATTTATTTTTTTATTTGAATTTAATAATATGTTAATTTGTTTATTACCTCGCTGCTATATTATTACATTATTTTTTGTATTCTTGCTCAATGAGACCTGTTCCAGAGTATAATAAATAATTATTCTATTCTATTCTACGAATAATAAGTACTCGCATGCGAATTTACTCGCAAATGTGTACGCGAGATGCTAAATTCGCGCCGACCATCTTAAAGGGGAGAGCGCGATATGACAGAGACGGGATTGAAGGAAGGAAGGTGGTGGGGGTGGGAGAGCGGCTGGATGAGGGTAGAGATGCGATGGGAGAGAAGAGAGATGGAGGGCGGAGGGATGCTGCGCGGAGGAGAAGAGAATTAGAGAGAGAGAGAGAGATCGGAGGGACACGTGACATCCCCGGCGAGTGAAGGTAAAGTTTTCGGCGCCGAAGGAGAAGAGGGAGGGAGGAGGAGGAAGAGAAGAGGTAGGTGAATTGGGAGGAAGAGGGAGAGGAAGAATGGGTGAAGGGATGGAGACTGATATTATTGTTGCGGGAGGGAGGGAGGAAGGGTGCCTTTTGCCCTTTGGGTGGTGAGTCTCGGCTCTCTTGATTATTTTTTCATCGCTTTTTTCATTAAAGGGGAAAGAGTGGTGAGGAAACCTATTTTATTAAAGACAGGAAGGAAAGGACAGACAGAGAGAATAGAATTGAGTAGGATAATTATGTATTTTACTTTGGGACAGGTCCCTTAGAGCAAGAATACAATAAAATTATATAATAATGCTGGCTGACCCGTGCGAATATTTCGCACAGTATGCAGCTTCTTCCTGTTTCTTCCTGCTTTCTTTCTGTTCCTCTAAACTTTAATTTTATATCATTTGTCTATTTTTCGTCAATAGCGGGGAACATAAGCTTTAAAACGATGTCTGAATAGTAAATTTTGATGAAGAATGATGGGAGTTAGAGCGTTGCAACAAAAAACACCTTTGAGAAATAATATATATATATATATATATATATATATATATATATATATATATATATATATATATATATATATATATATATATATATATATATATATATATATATATATGATAGCAGCGAGGTAATAAACAAATTAACATATTATTTAGTTCAAATATGAAAATAAATAGAGCTTAATAACATACAATGTATAAATAAAAAGACAAAAAAGCTACTCTTATTGAAAAACAATAACTGTACATGTTATACAGCTGAACTCAAGAGAGAGGTATAAATACAATCAATAGATATGATACAAGATAAAAAACATAAACAGCGAATTAAATACTGACCAGGCTAAACTATTCTGGAAAACATATATTCAATAAAATTTCATGCAGTTTAGATTGAGAAATTTCTAACGAGCGAGATTTCCTCACATCAATTGGAATGGAATTCCAAAGTTGTGAGGCGGCCACGACAAACGACTCGTATGAAATGTGGTGGTTCGGTGAGTCGGAAGTAGAAGGTCACTTGTTTCTGTTCTAGTTAGAAGGGAGAGAATTGCAGAGAATATGAGGAAGGTGAAAACAAAATGTGAAAAGGAGCGGTGAAACGAAAAGTTTAGGTTGGGGGGAGTTCCGCCCAAATGTATGCAAGGGATGAATGGAGAGGGGTGGAAAGACGTCTAGGAGGATGAGAGGCCTCGGCGACTCGATCATCTCTAATACTCTTAGGGTGGATCGAAAAGACTGGGAATGGAGACGGGGTCCTGTTCAGCATCCGCGGTCAGGCCTCGTCCCATCTCCCGCTTGCATGAACGAGACTATTCCGCGGTCCTGCGGATACAGTAACCTTCCTCAATCAAGGAGTTCCTGCCACGTCGGAAGCAGTCATTTTTTTCGCCTGAAAAAAGCTTGAAACGCAAATGAGGTGCAAACAAACCGCGCTAGCTTCAAAACCAACACAATGACGAGAGAAAAAGAGCTGAGAACTAATTTAAAATATTGCTACTGAAGTTAATCCTCATTTCAACTAATGTAGAACGCTAAATAATGAAAGGAAATCTTATTTTTCGCGTTTGTTTTATGACTAAGATTTATAAAATAATGAAATGTATATCTGACCATATCTATATATATATATTAATTTTGTAGCGTGTCAGTCATTCTGTATCCGTTTTGTTTCTTTCCCTGTCAATTTGTGAGCTAGAAGAGTGAGGTTTGGTGCGCTGAATGTGGAATCTCTGTCTTCATGATTTGGTAGTAGTTTTGGATTTTTATTGGGCCTGTGGCAGGGGGTGTTAGGTCACCAACCGTTCAAAGTTGTAAGTTATTTGGAGATAAAATGGGTCATTTTTGGGTTGTGGTTGCAACAACCAGATGCTGAGAAACAGTGACAAGGGAGAAAGGCCCAAAGGGAGAGTGGAAGAGTGTAAAGGTTGAAACAAAAGAAACCACAGTGCTCTCCTATTCAAATGGCTTTAAAAACAACAAAGGAGAACAGCTGATAGCTCTGGGGTGGGTACACATCCGTGCTCACCGAGTGAGCAGACTAGCTGCTTGCTAGTAGGCAGCTAGCCTGCTCACTCGGTCACTTATCTATTTAAAAAAAACTGTTATTGTGCGGTCACTCATAACTACCAAAACACTGCACGGAATGACGTAAAACTTTGCAACATGATTTTTATGTCACCCCAAAGGTTTATGGCTACGTTTTGTTCACCTAAGAGTCTCCAGTTTGACTCCAGATGAGTAAAAGCGTTTCCATTATAAATACGTATAAAGTTCGTTTATCTGGCATGCAGACCTTTTTTTCTTTTGCGTATTTAAATTAAAAATAATTATTGGAAAAAGTCGCGAAAAAGACTCTGTGAAAGAAAAATAAATAAACATTCTTATTCTTGCGATCGATTTTTGTATTCCAATTGATTTATTTTCAATTCTGAAAAAAACAATCATAAAATTGCTGAAAACTCAGCGTTTTTGGTACACTGTCCCCTTGACGACCGATAGCATTGTTTAAACCGAACCTCATATGGATACATGAAGAATATAGACCCAGAACGTATCAATTGCGATAGAAGAATCATGGAGTGAGTACATATAGAGTGGCAAAGAGATAGAGAGATTCGGATATGAGTTTTTAAATAATGCTTTGGCCGATAGATGGCAAAAGTGTATCGAATTTGTACGACAAGCCATAACAAATGAGCTTTGGCACACGGCTACTTCATTTAGTGTCGCATAACTCACGTGATGTTCTTATGATGATTTCGGTGCCTGGATGTTTACTAATCAACCCATAGCAACGGAAACAAATCTTACTGAGTCGTCGAGACCAAATTAAACATGTATTTAAAGGTGCCTTCAATGAGAATCGTCTATAATGAATCGAATTCACGTCAATATGATAAGGTACGCGATTACCAAACACGGAGTCAACTGTTTACCGATGTATCATTAGAACGACAAAACAATTGATACTCGATTAAAAGCACACAACAACCATGGTAAATCCACTCTTCTGTATGTTGATGCAAAATCACAGAGTACCACTAGTACCTCCAAGTGGTCTTCTCCGTAAGCCAAAATTTTTCCTCCCCTAAGGTGGTGGCACCTGAGAAATTCTTCCCAAAGCTCTCAAAATTGTATGTCCAGTTTTTAGCATTGCTGCGCCGCTCCATATATACTTACTCTATGATAGAATCCATAAGAAACACATTGTGCGCGATATATATATATATATATATATTTCGATTGCAATCATTAGTTAGTAAGTTTGTTTTTCTCAGCCGTTGAATTTCAACGGGTACCTTCCGCTAGTACATCATGTAATAATTCTTATGTGATTTTAACTTATGTGATTCTTATGTGATGTGTAACTTTTTAGCTACTTATTTTAGGGAAATTTATTCTCGTAATTGTAATAATATCTATTAAAATTAATTTAGGTCCTCATCACATCGCACCTGTTATCACATCAACGCAAAATTGCGTATATTTCCGCAAATACTCCATCATTAAAAATTCATACCTGCTGACCAACAAATCATAGACAATCTCAGCACCCTTTGGTAAAATATACAAGAGCCTAGTCACTAGGGACACGCATATTCCATGGCAATGACTTAATACTTTTACATTATAATCACGCTGCATTTGTTACAAAGATATTTCTCTATTCTCATTTTTTTGCTCTACGGCATCAATGAGATGAAATTTTTATTTGCCTCATTTAACATTTCTTTCAGATGTGATCGAATTAACTTTAAGTAGACGGAAGTATTACAAATGTGCCCCAAATCATCGTGAAATGATTGGCCATCATGATCCTCAAAATTATTATTAAGACTTCCCTTGGTGTAAAGTCTTAAAGCTATTATCGTTTAAAATAAAATGGAAACTTTAAGCTTTCACGTGGTGGAAGGACGTCATAATAAACAAGATAAATATTTGTGACTTCGACAATTTATTGAACACTAGCGATCGGTTTCGGTTGTCACGCCACCGTCAGGTGATGATGGTGTGACGCCTGATGATGGCTTTACAGCCGAAACCGGTTGCTAGTGTTCAATAAATTTTGGAAGTCACAAATTTTTATCTTGTTTACTATTATCATTTGAAAGATAAATTCCTCAGCCATTTTCTCGTTCATCGATGAGAATGACATGTGTTTCATAACGACCCTTAACGTGTTTCATTACTGAACTTAACCGAGCCTGTGTTTGAACACCAATTCATTTAATGCAAAAAATATTTTTTTCTCTCGCGAGTCTAATTGATGTATCGCTGATTTAACCATTACTTTCTTAATTCAGCGCGTCATCCATTCATTGGGTACTCCACTTATTGATCGGATTTTTTTGAAAACAGTCCTTAGTTTCCCTTTTTCGACTTCCCCTCGTTCATCCTGTTCTCGCCCTCATATCCATCTTTAAGATGTCTCTAGCCCCACTTGGTCACTTATTCCATATTTCCTGAATATTTGAATAGAGCATCTTTAAAGTACGTTTTATAAACTGAAATAATCTTAAAATTAGGTTTCCGGACCAGAACTATTTCATTTTAGCCATGAATATATATTATGGATTTAGATGTTTGGAATTGTTGCCTAGACTACGTGATGCCTAAATTTCCATTTTTAGTTCACCCAGTCCTAGGCGCCACTTTGATTAGAGTCTTTTCTGTTGTTGTTGTAAATAGACGTAGTAAATTGTTGTTAACGAGAGACTGTGGAGAATATTCAATAACGATCGAGGAGATATGAATAACTTCATGCTTTGAATAATATCTTGTTATTTGTGTGACCTAAAAGTTACTTTGTAAATGCTAGAGTGGAAATATGTATTATCGTGTACCGACGACGATGTTTGCCAGGATCTGATTCTAATTTGAATCCATTAAGCCCGTTCGGCTTAAATAAAGAATTTAGATTGCCTTGTTTAAACAGAACTTGCTTTGTACCGGGCTGAAAAACAGGGTATGCGTCTACGAGGACCCAAAATAGGAGACTTGGATTGAAAAATAAGAATCTGTTCAAGGCGGCGGTAAGTGCATACATTTTTACCTACACTGCGATGATTGCCTTTGGGAATACTCATAAAGTCACCTCGCATTGATATTTTATTTCCGTATAGCGATATTCACGAAGTGCTAAGAAGTTAATTGTGCACTTGTGTAGTTAAATTTGGAGAGGAATTAAATATATCTGTAGACCGGACAATAGTAAAAAAGAGTATAATTACGTCCCGCATGTAGTACGAAATTTTTTATCCACTGCATTGTGATTACTTGTAAGTAAAACCGGTAAGACGTGTGTATTTACAAACTATCGACTGTATTTACATTTGAACTTCCATCTATCATCACTAGATGACACCACTTTCCAAAAAGGTATTTGTTTACGGAATTCTAGACAACAGTTTTTGGCGACGAGATGACAATTCATAATATACATTCATGATTTTAGCCTTTAAAGTGTGGAGGTGGAATTCACATGGGCTCTTATGGAGATTGCTCAGATTGCAGCGATATTACGTCAGTTTGATCAAGGAAGCGTAGTCAAGCTTTTATTTAATACTGTTTATATGAAGTGAAAAGAGCTGTGACACTGAATAAAAATAATAGATGGGTATCTTACCATCAATTATTTGAAGTTTTTAGTGTTACATTTCCATCATTAAATTCAAAATATGGTAGTTCCATGACAGTGGCGTTGAAGTCGTCTCCTATGGCTGGACAAATGTGGTCATTACAGTGGAATGTGAGACCAGTGGAATGATCTGCATATTTGGTAGTTTGAGCAAAAAATCATTTTACTTAGAAATCAATGAAGTTGGTCTCATTTCAAAGAAAAATTTCTCACCTGTCTAATGACATAAAAAATTCGACCCCTTAGCACATTACTTTCGGAGATATTTGCCAAAATATACCAGCCCTTTTACATGGGAAACGGTACTTGTATGCACTCCAGTGTGACACTATTTACAAAATGAGGAATTGCTAACACTTAAATGTCGTAGAAAAACTAACAGCGAGTAGTTTGTATGTTTTATCAACTATTTTTGAAAATTAATCATATTGTCACCACAGTAGGTTCTTCGGTATCACAAAAAAAACCTTCCGTTTTGAAGGTGTTTCAAACGCACCGCGTGAAAAAAATGCAATCAATCATGCAATATCTAATTGATGTGACCTACAGCTGGTAAAATTACAATGTATAGTTCGAATATGGTCTCTATTATGACTAGGGAACTATCTCGCTTGGACTACCTTAATTTTGATTTGCAGTAGGTAACTCATTTCATCAGTTACGGCTGGATTTTTTAAAAATTGAATGTGTAAAAATGTGTGATTGAGTGTTTATATTGACTCACATATTCATGCCTAAGCTACCTTAATCGCCTCATATCTTATATATTTTCTGAAATCGTTTAAAATGACTATCCTAGTCCTCTCGCTTCCAAGTTTTACCATCCTTTTCCCCTTCAATCTGATACTTTTCCATCCAACAAGCCCTCCATTTTCAAAACATTCTCCAGCCTCTTCTCCAAATATTCGCGGCTGCCTTCATATTCTCTTCCATTTCTCGTTCGTCAACTTCCCCAACTAACTCACTCTCTTTATTCTCATCCAAATTCACATCTCCAATACCTCCAGTCAATGTCAATGTACCGTCTTCTGCGATGAGTTCCCGGCTCATTTGGCGCCAGGTCCGTCTCATTAATCACTTTGTCTACGAAAGTGCTTCCTTGCTTTGGGCAATTCGGCATCTGATGTCTCCGCCCTTGTGTAATTATCCTCCTCTACTCCCCCAATGGACACCCAAACTATTCCATCTGTTCCATCTCATACCTTTAAACCCCTTTTTTACCCCGCTTTATATCTTCTAAAAAGTCTCATTATTTTCGTCTTCTTGCGATCGATCTTTATACCATACCCATTATACATATACAATCTCACACGTGCTCATTGACTCCAAACCCTTAGCTGACCCAACGCCGGGTCATCTCTCGATCTCTCTGACCTCATAGTGCCCCTTCTACGAGCATCCCCAACTCCTATATAATTTCTTCTGAAAGAACGAGAAAAAGCAGTGGCGCTGCACCCCTGCATCTCTTCTGGTCTTACTTAAGCCCGACTCTGTCGACCTGTGGCATCTGTTTCATGTAAATTTTTCGAATTAATCCTTCTCTGAACCTTTTATTTCTTCTTTACTTTACTTTCGTTAATACCACTCGTACAAATACCTTCTAGAAAACTATCGAATGGTCAAAACAAAATCCTGACCGTATTTTAAGCTTTCAACCAGTTCATTTCCATGGCGTCCCGCGTTCCGGGTCTGATCCAAAACCAGACCTCTTCTACATTTACATCTACATAATACCCGTGAGCCGCCGCATGGGCGTATTGCAGGGGGTGTTAGGTCACCAGCCGTGTAAGGGTGTAATTTTTTGGAGATGAAATGGTGACATATATTATAGGAGTGTATTTATTGGAGTTCAATTTTTATTGTGGTCGCCTATCGTTCGCGGAAAGAACGAGTTCTTGTACCAATCTGTTCGGCAGTGTATCTCTCTTGTTTTATTGCATCTGTCAGACCTAGAGATGTAGTGAGGAGCTATGATAATATTCTTTGCCGCTCTGAAAGATATCAGTTCTGAATTTTTCAAGCAAGCTAAGTCTAGCGTGTAGTCTCTAGGGGCTCTCATCTTAATTCCTCTAAAAGTTGTGAGACACTATGTCTTTGTCCATCAGCCCTTTCACTGGGTTTGTTCCTTTACTTTTCCTCTCACGCTATTGTATCGATAAGTTGTCTTTCTATTTTTTTGTCCATTCTTTCTTAGGCCTATAAATCACGGTTTTAACGTCGCATATATAATTATCATAAATAATTAATGTGTCGAGGGATCCGGGCTCGGCCTCTGGTGGCTGATTTTTACGGTGAATATTTGTACGGGGGACATAAGGATCAAGAGGGACTTTGGAGAATGGCGAACTGAAATGAGGAACGAAGATTAAACGGACTTCAGTAGAACAGAAAGATTAGGGGGTCGGCTTTCCATTAATGGCATCCGGGGGGGAATGGGGGTATCTGAGGATGAGAAGGGATAAACGAAAACGAAGGGGAAGGGGTGGTAAATTGTTTTTTGCTTCCAAAGGCGAGGAAGCGACTTGTTTGTTTTCGATTTCGCCATGTGGTGGGAACATTTCGTGTCGCCAAGACTTCCGCTTCTACATCAACGCGTACCTGTCGTGGATCTTCGAATGCGATGAGCGTGAATCAGGGCAATTAACACTCACGGAAATAGAAAAATGATAATATTTTCCATAGTTTGAGGCTCAACTATGTGGAAGACGAATTTCATAAATGAAAGAGTAACTTTTTTCTTCCGCAGATTTATATTCTTGGTTCAACATGGTTCGACACAGTGGTGTTATCATCAGGTGCCTTGTTGTCACCTGGTGATTACACCGCTGTGTCAAAACATGTTGTATCAAGAAAATTAATCTGTGGAGGGAAACAAAGGTACTCTTTCATTTTTAATAATATTTTATTTACTGTAAATTAGATAAAGCCAATGTTTTGAGACCAGTTTTAATAAAGAACGCTGTCTTAATTCCGATTATAATTTCGTAAGAATGTGAAGGTCGTCTGTTTGACATAAGTGCGTACTCAAATATTTTACGTGTTTGCATTTGGAATTGAATCTACTCGAATCAAAGCACTCTGCACTCGTTGGAGAAAAAGTTGTTCAAATTACATACAAATTCCAAATCTACTCGCATCAAAGCACTTTGCACTCGTTTGAGAGAAAGTTGTTCAAATTACATACGAAATTGCTTGAGCGTATCAAATTTCGAATTAACAGAATCAGAATCGGAAACATCGTCTCGGTTTGAATCCTCATTGAAATGATGTCATCTGTGAAAATGTGAGCGAGCCTTTTTTTTATATTTTAGAGGTTGTGTTTATCTTTCACTAAGAATTCGATTTCTTAGCATTCTTATTGGTTTATTCTCTGGAGACTAAAGAAGACAGTGAAATTTGTTTTGTTTTCTTGCGCCATACAATAGAGTTCACGTCAAATTTAATGCCGCGTATCTCCGGCTCGACTCATGTCTTTCCCCTTTTCAAGAATCTGAGTATTCTACCCTTGAAACATTCATTCATTTACAAAGTTTTGAGAATTTCTTATAACTTATGTTGGTGAATTAAATAAGCCAAGGGCTTATGAATTAAGATTTGACAATAATTTCCTCATTCCTAGACCTTAAAAAGAATCATATAGGCAATTTTATAATTATTTGGACCAAAAATCTTTTCTTCACTACCGCCTGATTTGTTAAAAGCAGAAAGTGAATGGAAGTTTTGTAAAACTTGGTTTTTGCAAAGTGGGGAGGTTGAGTTTTTGCTTGCTCTTTGGAAAGAAAGAGCTTGCCGCCAGCCGACCCATGACGGTGATGCGAGTCTATGTGTGGAGTGTTGTATATTTTTTCTTTTTGTACATTTTCCTTGTTTATACATTTTCGTCTTTGTTCATTTTCATTTTTTTGTATTTTCTTTCATTTAGTTGTTCTCCGGCATTTAAGTTCTATTTACAAAATTAATATAAAACAGACCAGTTTAAATGTTCAGTGAGTTGGCAACCCTAAAGCGAGACTAAGGTCTCAAAAGGGTGTCTAAATTCCTTATTTTGTATATGGTTTCCTTCTTTTTCAATTGCATCTTCAGGAATAAAATTAGTATTATATTATTACTATTATTATTACCCCGCGAGCCTCCTCTGAGGCATGTGGCATGTGTGTCGGAACACCAACCGTGACCAAAGGGAGTTTAAGGAAAAAGGAACTGGAAGAGGGAAAATAAAATAAAATTCTTAGTGTCTAACTTTGTTAATGTGAATGTCTTTAACGGTGTTTGAAATAAAGGCATTGTTATATCAATCGGTTCGGTAGAGTGTATCTCTCTCTCACACACACACTCTCTTTCTCTCTAACTCTCTCTTATATATACTCATGAACCAAAATCATTAACTAATCCAGCATTTTCCGAATAAACATGCCCCAAGTCAAAGAGTTAATGCATTGGCATCCATTTACATCAATTCGTCAAAGTATTTTTTTTTAATATTTTGTTGCCCTTCTAAAAACATCGCTGTGTAAATCTTACCTCATCCATAAATAATTCCATTGAGTAAGTACATAGAGAGAGGCAAAACAATGCTAAAAACTGGACATAAATTTTTGAGAGCTTTGGGAAGAATTCCTCAGGTGCCACCACCTTAGGGGAGGAAGAATTTTGGCTTACGGAGAAGACCACTTGGAGACCCTAGTGATACTCGGTGATTTTGCATCAACATTTGTGCTTTTAATCGAATATCAATTGTTTTGTTAGTTGTTCCTATGATACATGGGTAAACAGTTGATTCCGTGTTTGGTAATCGCGTGCCTTATCATATTGACGTGAATTCGATTCATTGTAGACGATGCTCATTGAAGGCATTTAATTTAGCCTCGACAACTCAATAAGATTTGTTTCCATTGCTATGGGTCGATTAGTAAACATCCAGGCTCCGAAATCATCATAAGAACATCACGTGAGTTATGCGACACTAAATGAAGTGGCCGTGTGCCAAAGCTCATTTGTTATGGCTTGTCGTACAAATTCGATACACTTTTGCCATCTATCGGCCAAAGTATTATTTAAAAACTGATATCCGAATCTCCCTATCTCTTTGCCACTCCATATGTATATACTTACTCTATGATTCTATTGATTCTTCTATCGCAAGTGATACGTTTTTGATGATACGCAAAGATTTTGCATACAGCGTGTGTTTTATGGATTAAATCTCATACCTATATGATCATTATGAAGCTGTATTTTAGACTGGATTTTATTCATTTATTTGGTTATAATTTCTTATTGATATTTGAGACTTAATTCTATTGATATTAATCAATAATTCCATTTCAGATATTAATTTAAAACGGAATATTTTTATAAATTCATTTAAAAAATTTATTGAAGAGAGTAATTGTATATATTTTAGTTGGATTATTGCAAATGGAATTTTTACGAAATACATTCACTCATTTTCTCGACGCATCACGTACTAGTCGTTTTTGAGGCTAATTTTTACGTTAATTGTGTATATATTGACATGTTTTTAAACGGTATTAATTGTGTATATATGTGCATTTGAATTGATTGAGTTTCAATGAAATTGATATGATTTTACGAAACTTTTTATAGATGGTTATCAAGCATAATTCCTAACCTAGCACCAGCAATTTTTGGGAGTTAAATACGTCAAAAGTTAGCATTAATGTAATTGATTTTGCCCAGAGTTTTAAAAATTATGAGCTCGTCTAATCTTACCTACGTGTTTTAATCATCAACTGAGATAGGAATGCAAAATGAGCTAAAACTTTATGACAACCTGAAAATGCCACCTGAAGGGCTTTGACGGGTTGTGATAAGCAGGTTTATTGAGAGCTGGCGTTTTCGTTCCAAACTTTTACTCCCCTTTAGCAAAGAACGAAAAATGTTTTATATTCGATGAATTTGTGGTTTCAGAAGTTCTGTTTACGTGCAAAAGCGTTTCGCAGCCACTGGATTTTGTCACACTAAAGTTTTAATTCCTCCGTTGAAAGCTGAAGTTAGAACCATTAAGACCTTTATAGCATCAGTGGCCCTGATTCAATCCATATTACAAGCGAAAGTACCGTGAAGTCAAGGGGAGGCCTTTCACTCTGCGAAACGAAACCAACACATAAGTTTCGCTCAAAAGGCTCCGCATTTGTCCCATCCCTTTTTGGGCTCGACGATTCTGCGAAATCCTGCTCGACACTTTCACTCGCTTGGGAATTCCCGTATCCTTCTCCCTTCTACTTTGATATTGGATTCTCTCATCTTCATGGAGCATTCCCTTTATTCATTGGTTTAATCTATTTTTGTGCACTCGTAAGCCTTCCTCAGAAAATCATTCCATTTCTTGAAACCTTGTTTTTACGCAAATAGATACCGCACGATTAGACGTATGTCGATAAATTTTCTTGACTGTCCTTTTGCTCATAGACGCTGTTTATCGGGGTCAAAAGCTATTACATATTTCCTTGGCCGATATCTGAATTACTTTGTACTGACGAAACTAAGTAATCTGACTTTTTCTTGGCATCCTTAATAAATAACATGCCTCATAAAAGATACAAGCTTTTTCCGGTGTAATATGTTTAAATATCGAGATACGATTACATCCGAATAATTTTAATAGAGACATCGGATTCCAACTAAGTAACATCTGGAGGCCTGTAATCAAATGTAATTGAAAAGATGAGAAAATAATTCAACTGCCAGCGGGACACGTTAGCCAATCAGACGGTTCGTAACCTCCATTGTTGAGCATCAACGGCCAGTTTAAAATCAATATTATATTGGACACGACAGAAATAACACACGCCTTGAGAATGGAAGACAAGTCATTTTCCGAAACGTCGGCGCAAGTAGAAAATATTATCCGGTGCGAAGCCCGAGAAAGATATTTAAAAATACCTCATGTTTGATTTCAAATGAATAACACTTCTAACGAGTAAAGCGCGTGGTTTGCGGTCTCCTCAATTGTGGTGTACGTTTTGAAAATACGGACAACACATGCATATACACATCAGACTGCGCTTAAAAAATAAGAAAAGTTGTGAATATGGCAGTCATTTTTTCAAGATTTGCCTCATGCTCTTGTCAATATTTTTGAAGTCCACACTTGAATAAGTGTCTAAATAATCAATTCCCACCCATAGCTTTAACCTCCAGCTTCAACATTCGCTTTCTATCCTCCATTAATTACAAATCAAACGTTAGTGAAGATTACCGGGCTCCCATCGCGATGGCCCGAGTTTGAAGCTCAAAAATGGAGATATTTCGGTGGCATCGAGGTCCCAAATTGTGTGCCAATGAAAGGGCAGTACTCATTCCGTCGAATGAGATGGGACGTAACCTGTGGACTCTACGGGGCTTTTTGCAAAGAACAGGCTAATGCTGACATTAGGTTTCCCTCTACCCATCCTCCTAATTTTGCCTTCTACCAATCATCTAACCTAGCGGGTTCGAATGTCCATTATTTTCGGTCGAAAGAGAAGATTTTTTATTTATCTATAGTGAAGCAAGAGCAGGGGAGAGGTGAACAGTCCAAGATAGAAAGAAGTACACAAAACAACTACAGTGCAAATACCGAATTCTCTGTACTCATTAGCTTGAGCTTAAAACTCTAAAGGGCACTTCGACCTTTTGATCAAAATAGTTGAGGGTTAAGTTCAAAAGAAACCTCATAGTTGCAGAGATTTTAAATCCCTCCGAGGAGAAAATCGGATGAAAAAAGGGTAGAGGCTTGAGGTAGTCCGAGCGAGATAGTTCCCTAGTCATAATAGAGACCATATTCGAATTATACGTTTTAATTTCACCAGCTGTAGGGCACATCAACTAAATATTGCATTATTAATGGTGCAATTATATAGTTTTATTATAGTTTTATATGACAGAAATTGTAAGTAATTAAAAGAAAATATCTAAATAAGTCTTTAACTTGGCTCATTTTTTTCGCGCGGTGCGTTTGAAACTCATTCAAAACGGAAGGTTTTTTGTGATACCGAAGAACCTACTGTGGTGACAATATGATTAATTTTCAAATATAGTTGAGGAAACATACAAACTACACACTGTTAGTTTTTTTACGACATCAAAGTGTTAGAAATACCTCATTTTGTAAATAATGCCTCTCTGGAGTGCATGCACGTACCATTTCCCATGTAAAAGGGCTGGTATTTTTTTGGCAAACACCTCGGAAAGTGATGTGGTAAGGGGTAGAATTTTTGGTATCGTTAGAAGGATGAGAAATTTTTCTTTGAAATGAGATCAAATTCATTTATTTCTAGGTAAAATAATATTTTGCTCAAACTACCTTAACATCTGCCTCCATTCCGATTTCCGATCTCACCTTAATATTAGTATAACACATGAGCTGTCGGTCACCTCCTAAAGCAACCAATCGACCTCATTGGAGTGAGTGCTGGAGGTAAGGAGGCTGATCGTGTGATGCCATCGTGACCCACCGTCGGCGTGGCGCTGCTAATGAGGGGGCCTGTCGGGCCAAGAGACGACGCAAAAGGCCATCAGCCATCACTCCCCTCTTCTTGCTGGAACCTTTGGCCTTGTCAACCGTCAAACCTCAAACCATGCGTCGGCTCCTTTCTCCACAAACAACACGGCGAAAGACCATCCCCGCCCTGCCCATCAACCATGGGCCTTCGTCCACGTTTAAACCCTCCTCCACCACCCCAACATCCTCCTCTGACCCCCCACCCTCCCTTCAATTACAACCCTCATTTCCGCAACCCCTCGCTTTTTTCTCCCCTTCCATTGGCCTCCGAAACATCGCCCTTTCACCCTCACTTGTCTACCTTCTCCACAGAGTGCTCTCTCCCCTTGTGCTTCTCCCTCCATATCAAACTGTCATCTCCACCTTTCCATTCCCTTTCTCTCTCTCTATCTCTCTCCGGGGAATAATTAATCATTGTCTCGGGTCTCGATGACGCTCTAATGAGTTTTATAAATCTCTCTTTCTCTCTCTATCTCCAATCCATCTCCTTCCTCCACCTCTCTCTCTCTCTTCACCATATCACTCATAAATTCAATTTTTGACTCCCTACCTGGTGGAAAGGCCATATGGTTACCATTATACGCTAATGGTTTTTTTTGTTTTTTCGTTTTAATCGAGGCATTCATTCGAGCGGATGAATCAGCATTTGTAGGATGCTGAGCCAGGAGAAGCACTATCAGTCTACTGTGGTTTACTTTGCCAATGTTGAATAGAATAGAAAATAGAATATATATTTATTGCTTCCTTCAGAAAACAAAAGTACAGAACATATAAAACAACATTTTAGAAGCTTTAGGTTACACCAAATATAAATACCTGTGCGGGGGTAACCATGAAATTCGTGCAAACTACATTTTTTAAAAATTTAATGATGTTATACATATTACGTGCTATATAATAAATACTATATAATATATTGCACACAATGTACATAAATTAATCCCTTTTTACACAAATAGCGTACTGTACACATAAAGAACTAATTATTTCCTTCCAAACAAACAATTTTATAGACATTATCAAATAATATTTCGACATTTTCTTGAACAAATATCCATTGTTTAATTTCATTCAAATAAGAATTGACATTTTTTCCATTTTAAATGCCATTGGCAGTAGGTTGAATATTTTTGGGGCAAAGTAAATAAAACTCCTCAGAAAGATATTTAGATATGGCCTGGGAAGTGGAACATCGAATTGAAATCGATGCTTTCGCTTTTGATGCCAGGTAGATGTGCCATTCATGTGCCCAATACGCAAAAAAAAAAGTTTTTTAACACTTTGTATGAATAAAAATACCTTAGGGGTAGAATTTGTAAAATCGCAAATAAGTGGTAGTGAGTGATGAAATCTATTTTTGCAGGTGATCGTAGGTGATGTGGGTTGCGCGCTAGTTCTTAGAAAAAAAATGTTCCGGTTCGATAGTTAAAGAAGATGGGAGAGCACGACAATGTTTTGCTCGTGCTCATTGCAGATACTTAACATGCGGCATAGAAAACTTGCAAGATTTCCTAAAAAATTGGATGGAAAACTTTTGACTTATCTGTAATCGGTAAGAGAGAAATACGGAAATATACCAATTCGTATGTCAAGATCCACTACCGTGATAACTGGTCATTTCTTGAGAAATCCCGCTATTTCATCTTATTTTCAGCCCCATGACTATTTTTAAAATTGCAGTAGCACGCAAGTGCCTTGCTTTCTAAATTCTTTGGCATTACGCATTGCCGTTTGAAATTAATCCAATAATAAACAACGATGTGCATCTCGTAGATGCTCGAGACCATTTTCAGTGAGTAATATAAGATTTAACCCTATTGAAGGTCAATCCATATGAAGTGGTCTAAAAAATAATCAATGGGCAGCTGGAACATTTTAGAGAAAATTAATAACAATTTATAAAATTGAGGAAAACTTTTACAAACCACAGAAAAACACACACCACCACGACCCGGGTTTCGACGGCTGAGCGTCATCATCAGGTGATATAAAAATGAACAGCAATCCTTTATATGCTATCAGTCAGTGGTAAGAGGGGGGAAGGGGTGGGAGGAAGGATGTTGGGGTGATGGAGGGACGGGAATGGTCAACAAAAGAGCGAAGGATAGGGGAGTCGGCAGGCAGTAAGCATTCATTTAAAAGATAAACATCTGAGTCAGCATTTCGTTTTAAATTTCGAGCTGTGCAAATGCATTTAGCTCGCGTCGGTTATCAGTGAAATGCAGTACTTTAAGTTAAAAATCACTTTGATGGTCACAAGTTAAAAGGTATTTAGCAAAATTACTCTTTTCTTCGTGGTGATTTTTAAATGCACTGTAATGTTCTTTGGTTCTGGTCTGGAAACTTCTCAAAGTCTGCCCCACGTAGATCCCTTTGAACAGTCGTTGCATGAGAGTTTGTAAATACCACTTCTGCTTATAGAAAATTAATCAATTGAGCGTCGATATCCTTAAATCTTGACATATCAAAATCACATTTCCGTGATAGCGTTCGCCGCATCCGTGGTTGTAGTGATCGCGGAAGGTCTTGTCCATAGGTATCCATCACGCATACGATGATTCTGTGGTACATCATTGTCAATCGAGATAGTGAGCTAACATAGATCATAGTGTATCATTTCTTTTATTCGCTTAAAAAACGATTTAATTGCATTCCACGTCATGGATGCAATTTATCAGTTCACTTTCACTCGGAAAGCGCATATTTATATTTCGTTGCCAAATCATTATAAGTAGATACGCCTTGAGCTCAAATTTCATATTTTAAGAACTTATTTTGAAGTTGCGTGATTAATTTGAATACCAGTTTTTTAAACAACTATTAATCAAGAATTCTTGCCCTTGAAACTAGCATAATTATGACGTATTCGAAATAAATTATTTTATTTATAATTGATTGTGCTGGAGTCGCTCATTAAAAAAATATAGAGCGAAGAAAAAGGCCCATTCCCTTTTTTAAAAATCCGAAAAAATGACCATTTTGACGATTGTAATTCCAAACATGGGTGATAAAATTAGCTCGTAGGCTTCCGCGGATGCAGTGTTGACTGTTACTTTTTTACGGGATTTTTTCTACGGAGGAATATATGAAGTTTTGTGTAGCTGTGGACAATCATATGTAGGCCAGACATGCAGAGCCCTAAAAATACGCCTCCAAGAACATCAACGGGCAATTAAAAATAATAATTACCGCATTTCTGCAATAGCCGAACACCATCTCAGCGGCCCCACTCATAATTTCAACTTTGAAGAGACAAGATTAATATCTAGGGAAATACGCTATTACCCAAGATTAATAAGGGAGGCTGTAGAAATTGCGAAGAGACCGGAGAACGTCAACCGAGAAGACGGTTACAAGTTGAGTAACAGTCTAAAACGAATTTTTTCAAATTCATATTCCGGCAACAATGGGAGTCCAGACTTATATATAAAGACGAGCGAGACAAATAAAGCAGTTCAGTTAACCTGATGAAGCTGGCAGGAGGACCAGCGAAATATTGTTGTTTAAAAAAACATACATCGCGGAATGAATCCCGTAAAAAGTAACAGTCATGGGTGATAAAGTTCATGAAGAAACATAGGTAAAATCAACAAGTTAGTTTCGTGAAAATTTACCCCCCTCAGAGTGGAAGCCGACAGTTTATGTTCCGTTATTCCAGAAATAGCCTTTACCGAGGAAAAGAAGTTAAAATCAATGCATGGAAATGCTCTGCATCGAGATTTAAATGTGGTCGCAATAAACAAAATTGTTTTCATATACAAAAAATAAACACAATTGTTTAAGTATGTCATGTTATTTATAAAGAAATCATCGCTCAAATAATAAGAAGTTTCTAAAATGATCGAGATACCCATAAATTGTTCTTTAGACTATTTGATGTGGACCCAAATCGTCTCAATCGAACCGTTTACTTGAGAAATGCATTCATATTTGTTACGCAGTCGTTTACAATATACCAATTTGAAGCGGATGAGACTTTTGTCCACTTTCACATAAAATAGAGGACCACAACATTCATGACAGAAAATCAATCTCAAGATAGGTTTGCTGGCCATTATGTTAAATTTCTCGACAAAATCATTAGTTATTGACAGTTTCAGCTCTGAGATGGTTGAAGTCACATCATGTGTTCATCAAGGAAGAGTGATTGGCTCTCTTTTATTCATTATTTATATTAATGACCTAAGGTCTCGTATTAGCAGTAAGTTTAGATTATTTGCAGACGATACAGTTATCTACCGTGAAATAAGCGAAGACGCGGACTTTGAAGTTCTATCATGTGACCTTAACAACGTTCATTCATTGTGCCAGGAGTGGGGTTCAGAACTAAATATTAGTAAATGCACCACAGTTCACTTCCTGCGAAAGTCGTCACACAAAAGTCATGCTTACACCGTGGGCGGAGCAAACGTAAAATCTTCAAATACAGTAAAATATCTTGGAATTACCTTAACTTCAGATATATCGTGGGGAACACACGTAAAAAACATATGCAGCACAGCAATAAAGAAACTATAAGGTTTTGTTAAGCGTATAATAGGAAGGTCCTCGGATGAAAAAGTAAAAGAGAGATGCTACTTCGTTCTGGTTAGGCCAAACCTGGAATACGCCGCGAGCATTTGGGACCCGGGTCATAAAGATTTAACCAAATATATTAAAAAATACAAAAAAAGCAGCACGCTACATTTACAACTGCTACGAGCGAACTTATAGTGTCTCACAACTTTTAGAGGGATTAAGCTGGGAGCCTCTAGAGACTCGGAGGCTGAACGCTAGGCTTAGGCTACTTGAGATATTCAGAACTGGTGTGTTTCAGAGCGTCACAGACAATATTATCATGACGCCTCATTACATTTCTAGGTCTTAAAAATGCGATAAAATAAGAGACATACACTGCCGAACAGATAGGTACAAAAACTCGTTCTTTTCGTGCACAATAAGCGACCACAATAAAAACTGAGCTCCTCCAAATATACTCTTATAGGATATGTCATCATTTCACCTCCAAAACTTTTACATCTTCACACGACTGGTGATTTACCACCCCCTGCCACACACCCATGCGGCTGCTCGCGGGGTAGTATGTAGATGTAGATGAAAATCGGTACAAATTTCCCTCCCCCCCCCCAACCTACTCTCTTCCCGTAGCTTGCTTCGGCAAGGTCTTCCCGCTCTCGTAGGAGTTGAAGGCTCCACCGCTCTTACTGTTTGTCCCTCTATACCAACATATGTCAGACAGCATACCTCAGATGACTAATTTCCCGCAAAACAAGCTGTATCGGAATACGCTTGGGATGTAAATGTGAATTTTTCCTCTCGAATCAATTTAATTTACAGACTAAATATTTTCGCCCGCATTCAACCAATTGAGCCTTTGCCAGATAATTTTAATGTTCAGAAGAGAAGTGCAAAATACAGAGTAATCAGGAATGACTGGTGCTCCGAAGGGATCCATAAAATATTTGGCTTATATTCATTTTAACCCTTCACGTAATATAAAACGTTTTTCCCTCTTCCGACACTTGTTGCATTTTATCGACGCTGAAAACAAACTTCGATATTCAAGACGCTTTGATCAAGTGGTAGTCAACAGGAGCGCAGGAAACGTGGCTACGGGGGAATTCATCTCTCTTGTGAAAGTAACATCAAATTGACAGTGAGACAAACACATATATTGCTTCAAAAACATAGGTATAAGTGGTAAATATATGTTGTAAATGAGTGCCGAATGTGTGGTTGTGAGAGAAAGAGAGAGAGGTGAGGAGGATGCAATTGACAACCTGTAGAAATGGGTTTAGTTTGAATGGATAGAGACTTAATTATGCGAGTGAATGAATAAGTGTGAGGGAAGGAGATGGGGCGTATTTTACCCTCGAAAGACTACAGAAGTCTTCATCTACATGAACGTAGCACCCTGTGAGTCCTCATAGGAGACATGGCAGGGGTTGTTAGGGTACCAGCTATGAAAAAGGAGAGTGGGAGTTGAAGAGTGAATGGACGAAAGTGAAAGATGCAATAGCAGAGTGTCCTCCCATCCGCCTCGATCTCTTCTTGTTATTGCCACTGACGATGCGTGGAAAAATTTTTGAATCAATCAATGCGGCAGAGCATCCTTTTATACTTTTGCATCTGTCAATGAACTGTTTGCATCCATTTTTTCTCTAAGAAAACTGGCCTTCATGCTGGGAATTGACTGGGTATTATTTAAAAAAATAGGTTACTGCGGTATAGAATGCATATTAATTTCAGGACATGCAAAAGAAAATCGTTAAAATCCCGAATATACCAGCAGACGAGTAACTCCATGTGACGTCATTCACCCGTGTCCAAAGCGGCGGGCCCAGCGGGCATGTAACGTAAATACAGCTTTTACGGCGAGGAATATTCTGAAATGCGAGAAAGTGACGTCAAGGACCGTTTGATGGTGGCCGTATTGATGGATATTTTTAAGCAGCTATAAATAAGGCAAACGATGCCCAGATAAAACTATAGCACGTATTTTCGTTTCTTGGGCGGACTGTATTTCAGCTAATGATCTCAAAAAAAATCATGTCGAATATTTCGGAGACGTTATGTGAGATTAAAGTAATACGACCTAAGATTTACCCTGAAAGTTAACCTTGTCTGTATTAAGACTTTGCCGTACAAAATAATCAATGATAAGTCACACAAAGGTAAGTATAAATTACGTTCTCTACCGAGTCTCTCAGATCAGAAATGAAGAAAAAACTTGAACACAACAACATACGTAGATAGGAACGTAAATGAAAGATGCAACAACTCCCCAATCTAAGACAACGACAATCCATAATTAAATCTCTTAAGCTTCTTAACAATTCTGGAACTGCGACGCAGTACAGGAACTTCCCGAACTAATGGCCGAACACTTGATGTCACAACAGGTTCATCACCTTGGCCAGCCACAACAGTCTCATTTTTAACAGAAGATCCCATCCTCGTCGCCAGTTATTAATACTTTGGCGTATAAAATGATAAATAGTAAGTCACACACAGGTGTTACGCTCTGCATTGAGTCTCTCAGATCAACAATACAGAAAACAACTTGAACACCATAACATACGTAGATAGCAACGTAAATAAACGATACAGAAGTCCGAACGTTTCATGTGATCTGAGCCTGGGCGAGTAACCTCCTAGGCTTTACTATCGGACTTACTAAAACTCTCGGACCTTAGCTTATTCCTCCCATTGGGCCTGTCACTCGCTCCGAAACCACGCGACAGTTTTTGCTTACAAAACGCCCGGCCTTTCTTTTTTACTCTGGTTTTTTTGTAATCATATCTTTCTTTGCGGGGGCCCTAATCCTCTCGGCATTTTCATCTCTTTCAAAGTATTCTATTCTCATTGCCTCCTTGAAGTCCACCACTCTGGATAACTCCAAATCAATAATTCTTGAAATGCACATTGCTGGAAACCATCGGCATTGTTTCAACACTTCCAACAACATCACGGGATGTTGTTGAGGTACATAATATTGTGAGAAAAAAAAGGAATCTTCCCAGATTGTTCCATTATTTAAAACCGCTAAAGTTTGTCTTGTATAATCCCTTTGTCTTTAGATTGCCGTCTGGTGTCTTCATGTTTGCCTGAATGTCTTTCTCCAAAGAGGCGATCCAGGGCATTGTGCGGGAAGGATGCGCCAAGGATGGATTTCTCATCCATCACCCGATCCAGACGTGTATTCATGTAGGGCAGGGCAAATAGAGGTCGCTCGAAAACTTCAATTCTTAAGAGGAGCGATGACTGGCGTAGCAAACATGGTGATAGAACGAGATGATCGTAATTATAGCCACTAAATGGACAACATTCAGACCCCCTGTTTCACCACATATAGAACCTCTATCATTGTCTATTTGGGTGATCGTTTTATTTATTTATTTAGTGATTAATCAGTTCATTGTTTCACCTTTATACCAAACGTTGAAAAGACGCCATGCCTGATAGCAGCAATATACGCTCTAGAGCAAATTCTAAAAATGCTCTATGTTACTTGTCTTACTTCTCAGGGGCTTTCTGGTTTGCCAAGTTTCTCCTCAGGCACATGCTTCTCCATCCAATCAAATTCAGACGAAAGTGACTTGAATGTACAAGTCCATCGGGGTATGATCACAAACCCAAGATTTCCTCTCTGATCAAACATACCAACTTTTTATCACTTTAATAGCGGAGATTTGCAAGTGAGACGTGGGCAAATAAAAGAGTTGATAGTGTGGGAAACATTGAAAAAGTATGGAAGAGGAAGTAAGAATTCAATAAATTCGGATAACGTGATGCACGGAGAGAAAGAAGGAATGAGGAACTGCAGATGGTTAGAGTGATTTGTTTTAATGAACAGATTTGCATAAAAATTTACACACTTGTTCTAAATACTTGAGTCTATTTATGAAAGTGATAATTTTTCATTATGCCGATTTCATTTTTAGGCAAATGAATGCTATTTTAACGCGTACCCTGGCGTCACATATCATACATTTCGTAATAATTCCGCCACATGTGTACCCGCTACCTTCTAGCGGCGAAGTTATACATTTAAATGTATTAAAGCTGTTTATAATGAACATGAATGTGTCACGCCGATTCCAATTTTGAAAAACGACGTACATGATACAATTTCGTGTAACGCGCCTAAAATTCGAGTATTACTTAATTTCATTACGAAGTAATTTTAACAATATTCTTCCAATTTTATTAGTCCAAATATTTTCCCAATTTTATTAATTTTAACAATATTTTTCCATTACTGACTGTACTTTGAGTCCCGACGCATAAACTGATGCACTTAAGTGAAACGTTTTCCGAGATTTCTTTTCGACTTAATTTAAATAAAAAAGTTTTTGACATGAGCACTCAATGACTGAAGATGCCCGCTATTTAAGGTAGTCCGAGCGAAATATTATTTACTTAGAAATCAATGAATTTGGTCTCATTTTAAAGACAAATATCTCACCCATCCAATGACACCAAAAATTCTATCCCTTATTACATTGCTTTTGGAGATATTTGCCAAAAAATAATAGCCCTTTTATCGTATATGGGAAACGGTACGTGCATGCACTCCAGAGAGACATTATTTACAAAATGAGGTATTTCTAACACTTAGATCTCGTAAAAAAATTAACAGCGTGTATTTTGTATATTTTCTCAACTATATTTGAAAAAAATCATATTGTCACCGTAGTAGGTTCTTGGATATCACGAAAACCCTTCTGTTTTTAAGTTTTTTTTCAAAACGCACCGCGCGAAAAAAATGAGTCAAGTTAATGACTTATTTAGATATTATCTTTTAATTACTTACAATTTCTGTCATGTGAAACTATATTATATCACCATTAATAATGCAATATTTAATTCATGTGTCCTTCAGCTGGTATAATTAAAACGTATAGTTCGAATATGGTCTCTATTGTGACTAGGGAACTATGTCGCTAGGACTACCTTTTGGGGGCTGGAGCGGTCATTGTGAGTCATTGAGTGAACATTTGAATACATTTTCAAATAAGTCAAAAAAACCTTCAAAAACATTTCATTTCTTTTAATATTCGTCTAGATTTACGCCTTCTTATGACTTGGGTTTACGGCACGGAATTCGAAATTTGAATGATTATCTTTTGCAAATATGAGTTTTTCACTCAGCATGAAACTTGTATTATTGCTAATCACTCTTTAGAAAATATGAAACGCATTATTACGCGATCATAATGAACCGTTAGTACGGGCCCAGGGAGTGCGGTGGCGGTAATAGGTAGAAAGAAATACCGGTTCGAACAAATATAATTTATTAACATCAGTTTAAAATAAACGGTCGAATACAATCCCCCGAATTGTGACCGGCTCAAAGGAAAGCAAAGAAGACTCGAGAGGACGGGGAGGACAGGAGGTTTGGTATGTTGTTACCTTGGCAGTGGACCCAGCAGCGGTGGTCTTCAAGAGGGGCCGTGGGTCAATCTCTCGTTGGCAGCTCCGTTAGACCGGTGTCAGACGGAGCCACTTGGGACGCACCACCCGGGTGGCGTTTATCGCCACTTGTACTGCCACTCGGGTGGCTCAGCTGAGTAGCGTAGTTGTCTTTGTTCAGAGGAAAAATGAACACCAAAGAAATTGCTGCGCTCACGTAGTTGTATCTCTACAAGAAAAGGAAGAATAGACGATTTTGGGTACATCCCATGTTAATGGAGAGAAAGTTGTCGAGTATATTTTATACATTGTACCCTCGAGTTCAAGAAGATGGAGCCAATTTTTTTTTTTATTTTTGCCCATGCGGTCTCCTTTTTTTCCGTTGGAATAATCCTCCGACGTTGTATCCCAGATTGCTGGACGTTGCTGAACTTGGTGAATGAAAGATTCGTTGTCATCCTCCATTTTAATGCGGCCGCAGCAAGTGGCGTCGTGTGACAGACTGATTGACCAACCCGTATGCGTGGTATAGCACGTTGATGGGGTGGTGCCGATCAGAAGTGGCGGGCTGAGTCGCGGATGGTCGACCATCTCGCGCCACTCAGTGAGTGGCGACACTCAGTGTGGCAGGAGCCATTGAAATGCATGACTCCATTAGGGCGCGCCACCCAGATGGAGCGACCTAGGTGTCCCCGTGTGACACCGGCCTTAGCGTCGAACACACGACGAGAGCCACACCAAAAAATGCCCGTCGCTCGTGGGAGAACACCGCTATATATTTATCGTGGGCCCATTCGCCCCTAGGTGTCATAGGCCCCTATTGACCGTTATATTGACCGTTACTGCGGTGGAGGATTACACCACCTGCCTAGCTGTTCTACCGACTCCCTCTGAGTGAGGTACGACTCAATAATATAAATCTTTACGTAGGTCATTGGATTATTTCTAAATATACGTCAAAGTCTCTTTAGTTTAAGTGTTACATTAGCGTTAAATGCTGTAGGAACCAAATCGATAACATGCAACTCTTTTCACTTTTATCTATAAATGTTACTGTTACATACAGGTATGTAAAGTGTCTTGTATATGTGTACATACTCGAAAATTGTTCCAACCACCTGACTGCGAGTATGCGAGAGTCCTGACTGCGAGTATGCAATGTTATGTGCTCGCATGGGATAAGACAGGTTAAGGAAATGGACTGCAGAACCGATAGATTTAAGATGTCATTTTTTTCCACATACTATAAGGGACCATAATAGTTGCGATAGATCAGTTCCAGGATTTTAGGTTTTTTTAGTAGTGCTAAATATTTTAATATTAATTAAATAATCTTAACATATTTTTAGCTACTAATCTCACATGCAATCTCCGGTATGAAATACTCTTGCATGATTTAGTACCTTGCAGTGCAATTTATCTTTTACAATGATTACACTAACCAGTAATTGTATCTTTAGTAGTGTACTGCATGGTTGCATGTTCCTCAACGTGTCGCTCTCCTGGTTTCTGGTCTGACTGCGCACTTATGTCCTGAGAATGCTTTTGGCCTGAGCCTGGCATTTGGGGAAACGCGCGAGGTTCTGATTGCACTGGGATGAGTGTTTCATGCCTGGTGTGGAATCACCCCGTGCCACACACTCTAGCGGTTGCTTGCACGGTATTTCATAGATGTAGATATAGACAGCTCAGACACGGCGTGGTTAGGATAAGGGGTCTGTCCAAAAACCTAGTAATCAGCTGATAGACTGCGTCCAATGAGTGATTAGCCTTCTTCCCCTTCTGTTCCCTCTCCATCGCTATTTCCTGGACATATCCACTGCCTAAGTGCGAACAGATGAAGTGACAGAAAAAGGAAAGTCGAATTCACGAGAAACAGTTGAAACTTTGGGACCATTCCACCGGCAGAAATCAATATCGCACGTAAGCAGTTTAAATAGAGTCGTCGATCTCCACCAGTCTTCATTTTCCTGAGCATCATTTGTCCCGTCGGGAGAAAAAGAAATCATTTCTAAAGATATTCGTTTATCTTATTCACCAGCTGGTGGCCCTTAGCGTTCCATCACTCATGAGCTCCATAACATTCCTTTCAATCTAGGGTCTTAGGAAGCGGGATAAGTGAGATATAAGGGATTTTGAAGAGTATTAGGTTGTATGGAACCAGTTATGAGCAGAGGATTACTGGTTTCCCATAGTAAAATTTTCCACTATCAGAAACAGTTGCTAGCTGCTTGAACTGATTGTGCTGAATAACGGGAGAAATACATGAAAAGAATTGAAACTGGAGAATTCAAATTGTGAACATGGACGATATACAAATACCGCGAGGTAAATATTAGGATTTCAATACAATACAATACAAAAACTTTATTTCAAATAGTCCATTAGTGAGTAACTTGCGCTTCAAACCCCATTAAAACCCCGTAAAAACCATTTATACCTGATTTTCAATGATGATTTTAGCCATCAAAATAAAGAACCACGTTAGAGTTAGTAGAACTCAACACAATCCAGTAATTTTGTCACAAAACAAGTAAAGTTGAGACTCTGAAACCTAAGAATCTATGCTTTAGATTGTATTGGATATTTGGGGAGGCGACCGACGGCTAAGGTCATTTGTGCCATAGGGGATAGATAAGGGAGGAAAGGTGGATGGAAACCCGGCGTCGGCATTAGCCTGCTCTTAACGAAAGGCGCCAAGGGGATCACGGTTTAACGTCTCATTCGACAGACGAAGACAGAAGTACTGTACTTGAAGTTACCTCCACAAGACACTCAAGTAGGGATCAGGTTTCCTCAGAAAATCATCCCCCTCTACAGGGATTCGAACCCTGGCCGCCCGTGTGGTAGGCGAGTACTCTAGCCACCACACCAACCCGATCCCATCTATGCTTAAGATTAGTTCATTTGAACATGCATAAATACCAATATAAATGTTCTCTATATCACGTTTATGCAATCCTAAAAATGTACCAAAAGTACATTTAGAAAGTAAATCTTTATTTGTGTTCTTTTTCAAAAGACTTACATTGCGTCATTGCACCGGTGGTGGCGCGGCGGCTCCTGAATCCGAGCGTGGAAACAATCGCTTGCTGTTTCGCTTCTCGCATCGCGTCACTCGCGGAGTTCTCCCGCTGAGACCCTGGGACGTAAATGCACGAACGCATTTCGCTCTTCTTTCTCGTTGCGTCATCCTTCGATCCGCGGCCTTTGTTCGCACCTGGAAATCCTCCCTTTTAATGTTTCTTTTTCAAACACTCCTCCGAACAGGAAAAACAATCGTTCCCGCTTACGTGCTCGCGGCCATGTGCTTCTTCTCAGAGGAAGCAACGGGCCGTAAAAATAGTCGCCGGAGTCCCGATAAAAAATCCTTTCGTTGGGTGTTCAGTGTTCGCTCTCGCCCTCTGATCCGCTTCACTTCTTGTCTTTTGGCGGTTTATCAATGAAAGTCATCGACCGATTCGAATCTAAATCAAAGGCTTCTGTCGAGGAAGGATACTCTAAAGACGCCCACGCGCTCCCCGACTCGCATTTGTTTCTTCACCGTCCTAAATACACGACTCAAAAAAGAGCGCGCGTTTGCGCATGGAATTATCGGATGAGGAGCAGACGACGTGGTGAGGACATATTGCGGGAGATTCTCCCGAGGAGATGTGACTGATGGATTGTGGCACCGAGCTGACTGAAGGAAAATGATTCATTCGAATGAGCTTTTCATTTATAAATGGTTATCAAATGAGGAAAGGCTAAACAATATGTTTTATTTCACAAAGGCTTCAGCTTAAATTAAATTCGTAGGATGATTCTGAAGCATGGACATATCGTGGACTGCAAATTAGTAAAAAGACGATAATTGGAAGAAAAGAATACAAATTATATTGAGCGCATGTTAAAAGCTAACTTCGCTTGCAATATATTCGGGCATTGATTGACTCCTCTAGGTTAAAATGAAAGGAGAGTTCTCTTTTCTTACGTCTAAATTTCAAAATTTCATTCGATCGCTTTAATGCTTTTCATGAAAATGGTTGCAAATTCATATTTTGTTAATATTGGTACATATTTTCGAATTTTAAAACATTACATTCTAAACCACAAAGCCTTCGATAAAAGTGCGTCATATTTTTCGAGAGTAATTCGTCATTAACAATAAATTTATTGGTTAATCTTTGAGTGTTTAATATATAATTATTCAATGGGTCATGTTGAGAGTGCGTGTTTGGCCTCTCTCAGAGTGCGTCAAGGAAATATTCTACAAATGCAAATTGATTTAAATCTAAACATTTTAATTCGTTAGTCTTCCTGGCTACCTTTTTTCCTGCAGTCATATTACTAAGAAAAAAATTTTCTTAAAGAGTTTGAAGATGAAACTGTTAATTTTCTTTATTTTTAAAGAAATGAAAACAGTTTATCGTTGGAATAAACTTTATCTAAGTTACCGATAAAACAGGGTAAGGGCTAAGCCGCGTTGACACACCGGTTCCCGTCAGTTCATCGGAGTTAAGCAACGTGGACGGGGGTTGGATGGGTGACCCTCTAAACCAGTACCTCTACCGTGGTATTCTTGTCCCCTGTCTGCAAGTGGCGGGCAGGTTAAATGTGGTATGGTATTACAATGGACACAAAGGGGGTCTGAGTGCCATGAAAGCTCCTTAAGGCTCTCGCCCACCCACACAATTTCTATCAAAAATACCGATCAAATAGAATTTGTACTTTGATATCCGAATTTTTATTTTATCGATTTATGGTTTTAGTACCTTCAGATCTCTCTTAAAGGTTAAATGTAAAGTGTCAACCGATGACGGACGGTGCGAAGCTTGGTTCAGGTGGTAATAATAAGAAAATAAGTTTTAAAAAATTACTTCATCGTGAACGAGGCATTAAAACTCTTTCGCCACAGCTTTGCGCATGATGTCATCAATGATAATCCTCAAAAATACTCTCTGGAAGATCGATCCATTTCGAGGAATAAATCTTAAGTCGGCCGACACCCCGTTTCAAAGCGGCCACAGCGAAAGCGGAAATGGACGCACTTAACTCAAAGGAGAATGTATAAATACGTCATCGAGGATGTCTGCTTGGCTTGCACATTTTTTTTAACGGTTCGTCGAAAATACGCACCCCCTTCCACCCTCTGGAGCACCATCCGAACGAAATATTAATAAACCCTCACTTTTCTCGGCCGGATGCTTTCCATCTTCGTGGCTTCACCCCTCTTCCCATCTGCAAAATGGCCGTAAAAAAATAAGGAAGCGTGTCTTTGCCCGTTTGCAATCTTTTTCTTTTCATCAAGTCGTTTCATTATTACTCAGAAAATACACCATAAAGTTTACTTGGCCTATTCTCTCTCACTCCAAACAAACTCTGCCTGCATAAATTGTTTTAACGCAAAGTGGTGAAATATTCTAGTAAATATTTTATCACCACGTCTGTGAATGATATTTCAGCGTCACACGACATGTTTTTATTGTATTTGGACTTTTTCATATCATACAATTTATCTGTCCTTCATGGCTGGACGTATTCAAATGCTGAAAAACGAAAATTGTTAAAGTGTGTGTGTTTGGGGAGGATCTTGTGGTCGATAATTGGATAGCATTGGAAATTTTCAATTGATACGTTGATTGACTGCAAATTTCGTTAATTTTAATGGGAAAGTTTCTTTAAATAATTAATTTCTGTTGTTACACTTGGGTGCAAGATACGAGATTGTGCACGCTTTCATCAGATCGAGGGTGAGAGAACGAGGCTGCTGAAAGAGGGCGATGTTGAAACGCGTTAAATTGAGCGAAAAAAATAAGTGGGGATGTTTTTATTTCGGGTGCCTTTTAATACAAACAAAAATTCAAACATATCAAAAACCCAAGTTTCTGTAGCATCACCTAAAAATTTATTATTTCCAACATCGAAAGACATCACTGCAGAGATAAATCATGCTCTAGGTCTCATAGAATGAAAGACGTATTGATTCTGAGAATTATTTTAACATTATATAATGGGTTACCTCAATTGTTTCTCAATATATCACTATTGTAAATATTTTAGGTAGTCCGAGCGAAATATCATCTTACTTGGAAATCAATGAATTTTGTCTCACTTTAAAGAGAAATATTTCACCTATCCAATGACACCAAAAATTTTACCCCTTACCACATTACTTTCCGAGATATTTGCCAAAAAATACCAGCTCTTTTACATAGGAAATGTTACGTGTATGAACTCCAGAGAGACATTATTTACAAAATGAGATATTTCTAACACTTAGATGTCGTAAAAAATCTAAAAGCGCGAAGTTTGTATGTTTTCTCAACTATATTTGAAAGTTAATCATATTTTCACCGCAGTAGGTTCTTGGTTATCACAAAAAACCTTCCGTTTTGGAAGGAGTTTCGAACGCACCGCGCGAAAAAATTGAGTCAAGTGTAAGACTTATTTAGATATTTTAATTTAATTGCTTACAATTTCTGTCATATAAAACTATATTATAGTACCATTAATAATGCAATATGTAATTGATATGTCCTACAGCTGGTGAAATTAAAACGTATAATTCGAATATGGTTTCTATTATGACTAGGGAACTATGTCGCTCGGACTACCTTAAGTCTTGAATCTTATAATAAGGTTGTTAATTTGGGTTTATGAACAAGGCGCTATCATTTTCAATATGAATTTTTACGAGTAATACGCCCAAGCAGACGATGCAAGAAGAATTGAAGAATGCTATGGCGTGTATCTAAATGATTTTTCATTTTCTTGTTTTAATGTTAGTTTTTAAGACCTTTCAATTCATTTATCTCCTTAGCATTTGAATTCTCTAAACTTGGATTCACCGATAGGCATGTACTTGAATTCCACGCAGAAAGTTACTCTTTCATTTTTTATGAGACATTTGTTCACTCTTTTTACACCGTTCGCTCATAGTCAATTCTGTCACAACGGAATACTGTAATTTGGACCGTTCCTCTAAATAACCCTAAGATGCTGATAATGTTTTGACATATATACTCCTAGACTGTTCCTTTTTTCGGGATTCATTCCGCGACGCATGTTTTAAGAAAACAACAATATTTCGATGGTCCTCCTTCCAGCTTCATCAGGTTAACTGAACTTACTTCTTAGTCTTGCTTGTCTTTTTTATATATGAGTCTGGAATCCCATTGTTGCCGGATTTTAAATTTGAAAAAAATCGTTTAAGATTGCTACTCAACGTGTAACCGTCTCCTCGGTTGACGTTCTTCTGTCTCTTTGCAATTTCTATAGCTTCCCTGATTAATCTTGGGTAATAGCGTATTTCCCTAGATATTGATCTTGTCTCCTCAAAGTTGAAATTATGAGTTGGGCCGCTGAAATGGTGTTCGGCTATTGCAGAAATGCGGTAATTATTATTTTTAATTGCCCGTTGATGCTCTTGGAGGCGTATTTTTAGGGCTCTGCATGTCTGGCCTACATATAGTTGTCCGCACCGGAATCCCGAAAAAAGGAACAGTCAACACTGCATCCGCGGACGCCTACGAGCTAATTATATATCCCTTATATTTTTGTCGAAATCAATCGCGTTTGGTTGAAAATGCACGTTTTATCTACCTTCCACGACCGCGTCTTCACTTTTTACCGGAAGATATATTGAGAATGATGGGCGGATATTAGTGCGCACGAAACCATATGCAACAAATATCTAAAGTTTCTTAAGGTAAATTATCAAAAACGCGCAGACCTGAATGAACACTTAATCTATAAAAAGTTAGCCTACCCCAGAAAGAGCATAAAAATTTCGGCATATGAACCCCTTGTGGCCATCAGAATTGATGAAAATCAATCGGAAAAATGAAAAAGGGGTGAATGTTGAGTTTATTCCTGTAGGGCTCAGGAGAAAGTATTCCCCTCCGTTGGAGCCAATATCCTCTCTCCGTCGCGGGGAATCCCTTTGCCTCTCCGTCCTCCCCGTTGAACATAAACTTGTTTTTCCGGAGGATTGTCTTTAGGAGTGACGATGTTTATTCGACACTTTGCCTCACTCCGGCGGATTGCCTTATCAAACACTTCGATGGCTCGCGAGAAAAATGAATTCCACTCTTCGCCAAATCCGCGAAATGGCGCCTTGCCAACGTAACAGGGCATGGCCTTTGGCTGGATTTCGGAGCTCTCTTGACTCGCCGCAAATTGAAATAATACTTTCAACAATCACGCAACTTGCCCACGCACACAAGCAATGACTGCGAGTATTAATCTCTTTGCCCTTACTTTACACAAGATGACCGCTTGAATGTTTTGTTAGATGGGAATCCTAATGCTCTCTAGCCATTGCATCAACTCGAAACATAACGCGATCAAAGTCTCATTCCTCGATGACTTGCTGAAAAACTCCGTTTGTGCATTTTATCGGAATTTTGAGAATTGCTTTGCTAAAATACCATTGTATGCACACTAATGTATGAGGTAGACACATAACTTAGCCTTTTTACGAATATACCGGTCACTTTTTGTTAATGTCACGGTTTGATATGAATCGAACTATGGCTGCAGTTTCCTCGTGAAAAGATGGCCCAACCCTCAGCGTTGATCCCATGAAATTATCCCCCACTTTCATAAATTTAATCAGATATCTTTCAATGACCACGAATTTGTCTCGCGTGTTCTCCGTAGCAGAAGAACATTGGCCATAGCTAGTCATATTCTGATATCTTGGCAGTTCATTTTATGCTCGTGACATCCCCTTTCAGTGAATAACAATATTCCCGATAACTGTTTCCTCCCACTCATATTGTCCAAATACGATTGATTTGTGAAAAATGTGAGTGTAATTAACACCTAACATGAAAATCACACCCTAAAAGTATCGCTAAATATTGATAGTGTCTCTTTGACGAATTTTAGTACATAATTTGTGGATTATCGTGCAGTACTGTGTTCTTCTGAGCCATACTTTGCAGAATTTTCACAAAGAACAACCATAAACACAGCCCATTATCCCAAATATAACTATTTGTCAGGTTTTTTAGCAGCTAATAATATATTTCTTTGCCAAATGTCTACCACAACTCTCTTACTTTTAATCAGGACAATACAAACTTTGTATTTCTTTTGCCTATTTTTGTTGAATTTCACAAAATTAAGAATTTCTAACTTTACAATCGTTTAGAATAAATTAAGGAGGCTAATGAATGTATTTTCCACACATTCTGGTCGAGAGCGGTGGAGTAATTTGTCGGAGGCCAAATGGAGTGCATGGTCAAAAAATTAGTGTTTTGTACATACTCATCGAATTAAAATTTAAGAAACTTAAATTCAAAGGTAAGGGAAAGAAATTATACCTGAAAAAGCTGATTGTAACAAAATATACAACGAGCCTTTACGAACGCTAAACTAACTTATGAGGAAAAGTTAAACGAAGAACCTCTCTTGTGCTCACAGAATGACACCCCTTTGTCATTAGCATGAAACAAATACCAAACAGTTTACGCATTTAATACTCGCTCACGTCAGGAATAAAAAGGAAAAAGTTAAATAGAGCTAATCACTGGTCACATTGACCTGTTATTCACTTTATTAAAAATCTTCATCATTGATTTGAGCCGTAGCTGTAGTGTGAGCAAGAAAGACTCGCAATCGGTGAAAAAGCGATTACTGAGTATTTTCCACGTTTTCCACGGTCCGCGTACACACTGTCCTCGCCAGGGTGGTTTATCTTCTAGTCATACTTTAAAACAAAAAGCCTTTAGTCCAACAAAAAACATAAGGCTTAATTTTATTGCAAATACCGGTTTATCTCTCATTGATCCGTGTTCTCTGACCGGTTGACTTAGCGCTACAATATCGCTCTAAAGATATACCATCTTCTATGTATTAGCAACTAGTAAAAGGAGTAGGTTGCAGTGTAATAGAAAGGAAAAGTTAATTTCCATAACAATGAATATTACAGCAATATTTATTGTTAGACATTAATTAAGGTTTTACAAATTTATTTATGAGTTTTAAAATAACAAAATAATGTGACTTTAAATGATTGAAGGGATGAAGAAGACTTGACATGGGAGGGTAGCGAATTCAAAAACTTGGAAGCAGTGGTGAGGAAGGAATTGAAGTAGATATTGGATCAACGAGCGCTTGGCATTCAAAAATCAAAGTTTGAAGGATCAGAGTACGAAATCGACGTTTTTTCAGTCGAATTTTTCTTTTATATTCACTCCTGGATAAATTCCTAATCACTTGAGTCTCTCGGCGATTAAGGTTGGAACTTATTTTTTGTAGCTTAAAAGCGTGTCAAGTCATCGGCCGTCGATGAGAGACTTCCTGGATTCCTTTCCGAATGCGGACGAAGTGATTTATTCTCTTGATCCCCCCACCCCACCCCCCTCCGGTTCCACACCCGCTGACCCATCACTGGGCCGTTTGAAGGAGACAAATGGTTTTGCCACTAGGGCCGCGAATCGCTCCGCAAAAAACTCGAAAGTCATCTCCGGTCGGAATGAGGAGGAGATTGGCGAGAGAGGGGGGAGGGTGGAAATTAAGGGGGTGAGGGAGGAGGAATGGAGGGAGGGGATTGGAGTCGAAGGAGAAGTGACTGCGGGGGATGTTTCGCAGACGTGGTTGGGTTCTCAACCTCTCTTCTTTCCTCCCTCTCGCCCTTTTCTTCCAATAATTTATCTCGGCTCCCTCTCTTACCTCTCTGTCCACCACCCTTTTCCTTCTTAATCTCCTCGCGCAGCATCCATCCCTTATATATAGACCATCCCCCCCGGAATCCTCCCGGTCTTCTTCTTGAGGTGAAGCGAATGGTCGATTAAGTTGCTGAAAATTATTATTTTCCACCCCGAGCAATTACGCTTTTCCCGGACTTCCTTCCTATCACGAAATTTCATTTAATGCATCTCAGAATTTCGCGTGTTGCTGTCGCCCATACATGCAATCATCTAAGTATTTACATTATTTATTTTTTGCGTGTTTAAATTGTATGATGATAGAGAAAAAAATTGTAACATATTGTGTATAATTAGTCTCATTTATATTAATCTTAATTGTAATGGGTATCATATTATCACTCTTGGGTTGGCAGCCCTGGCAGTGTAAACAATACCATGGCAACGGCCATGGCATGGTTTATACTGCCAGGCTGGGCCTGGGGTTTTGTGGGTGCTAATCAGGCAGTATAAACAATGCCATGGCAACGGGGAGTTTGTTGAAAAAGGGGAGAATGTGTGGGGGACAGTATCGGGCCAGGAGGTAAAAAAGTGTGGAGTAGTGAAGTTGTGTGTGGAAGGAAAAGGAAGTGTGATACAGTGTTGAGTGAGTTCAATGTGAGATGTTGTAGAAGGATGTGTGTTTGCTAAATATATATCAAAAAAGGAGGAAGAAAAACAAGTGTAACATTAAAATGAAATAAAAGCGAGCATTATAAAATTAAATTGAATGGTGATAGTGAATGAATTGCAACATATTGTCTATAATTAGTCTCAATTATAGGTAATTTCTTGTAATGGTCACCGCAGGAGAAGAGGAGTAAGGATGTTAATTCATCCTTCGTCTCGTCCTTGTATATTATCATCCTTAAATTTCAGCGCTACATATTAGTAGGTACCAGAAATTCCAGAACGGAATTCCTAAACGAATTAGGTTAATTGAATGTCTCGGCCTATCTTTTACGGCAAATTTTTTGAGTTCGGCTGGTACTCGGAATATTTTCTCATCAAATTGTTATGGGGTTGATTTTGGGACGGCAGTGAAGAGATGAAAAATAAGAGAACATTTTCCACAGCGGAAATATGATTCGCTTTGATAGGGACTCGTACCCGGATCTCTCGTTCTCCCACCGAGTGATTCAGGCAGTTAAAACTACCGAGGCTTCCTCTTCTCCTGTGTATTTTTAGGGCTTAAAGAAATACGATGGTGAGAACCTGTCGGAGAATACTATTTTTTATGGCTAAATCATTTTAACGACATTTCTAAATATAAGTTACAGTCTACACATATTTTTAAGCCATTCTCTTACTTTCAAACCTCCATGTATTGGACTCTCACCTCGGGTGCATCACAAAATGTTAACTTAATATTTTGTGGGCGCTTTCGATGTGCAATTTGAATTTACATGCAAATGTAGTCATAAAAGACACCATTTTTCTGAATTTATTCTAGATTTAAAATATTTGTTGAATTCAAAGCGCCGAGGAATCTGTCAAAAATAAAGCTGAGATATTCAATCGGATCGCATGACATCAATACTTTTTCGTTATTGGTTTGATGATTTCGACCCTGTTCTCTCTGGCATATATGCGGGTATAGATAGTAAATCGGTGATTTATGTGTCTGGACGCATCGACTATAAAGTCAAATGGAATTTTTTCGTTCTTTTTGTTTAGCAAAATGATCCACCCTGCTAAAAAATTCCTAAGAAGCTGCTCTGTAGAACGTAAGGAATTCTACGGAAATTGACTCTTTTTCTTCAGAACTAGGTCCTTTTCTAAAGATCTGTACGGAACATGAGGGCCTGACTTTACAGAATATATGTTCTGTAGAGTTATTTTCTACAGAGAAAAATAACCCCTTACAAGCTGTTCTGTAGAACTTCAGCAACTCTACGGAAATATGTGAGGTTTCCGTTGACCCAGTTCCTTTTCTAAGGACCTATATAAGGAGTCGTAGGGAATTCCACAGAGCATCCTAAAGAATTCTACAGAACATCCTAAGGTATTCTGCAGAACGTCGTAGAGAATGCCGTAAAATGGCGTTTCAATACTTTAAGGAATATCTACAGAACTTTCTAAGAAATTATGTAGAAGTGTTTTAAGGAAACTATAAATATTTTTTTAGCAGGACATTTTATTTTATGTGATAGAGTTTCCTGCCCGCTAAAGCATCTAAAAAGGTTTATAAACTTAGTAATGTATTTAAAAGATGTCATAAACAATTCCGATATCGTACATTTGTGGCCATGAATTCGGATCCTTATCCGTTGTTGAAATTACCCACGTCCTCCTTCTGTCGTCTTTCCCGTAGACAGCGGAGAGTGCCTCTCTCTTGGACATCTTTTATTTACTCCCCTCCTCACCCTCCCCCCCGTTCCCTCCATCCTCTAAAAAACACCCTTCATCGTTTGAGCGCCCTGTTTGGCCAATCGCCCACGGACAGGAAATTGCCGTGCGGTTTTTGTTTAACTTCGGGAAAACCGTCTTTCGCATAAAAATGGCCACCCAATTGTACCGCCAGAGAGGAAACGCCTCTCCCAGGGTTCACCACTCTAACCCCCTTTACCTCCTGAAACCTCCCCCTCCCCCGTCCCTTCCCCTCCTCCCTGAATCCCTTTCTCTCCCACCCCCACCCCATCTCGCCACCTGGCGGATCGAGGGGTGAATTTGGGATGGAGCAGAAAAAATAACATGCGAGCAGCGGGCCCCGCTTGTGCCGCAGCAAGACTGCGTATTTCACGGCATCCTGCGTTATTTTATTCGTCAATTTTTTTCTCCTCATTTTTTTCCGTCCGATATCCCAGTGCTCAGCATGTGTGCGGAGGCCGAAGACGCAGCGATGCAGTATTTCAGACGCCTGTACCCTCCTCTTTGAGACACGTTCCTCTCGCCATTCGCCACCCAACCCCGCCCACCACCTTCCCCTCCCCCCCACCACCTCCCACCGTCCAGTTGCCAGGGTGAAGGGGAGCTTTTGTTGACAAGATGGAGGATGATGCGGAGGAGATGTGAAGGGGCGGGAGCGGGGAGGAAGAGGCATTCGTTTGGAAGTGGGCGTGAGACAGCAGAAGTGGGAAAATGGGATGAAGGTGGAAAGGAAAAGCGGGAAAGACGGCTCAGAAGAGAACACGTGCATGGTGGGCGTCTAGTGGAGGAGTCTTTTACCTTTGTCATTTCCAGACTCCTTCATTTCACTGATAATCTACTGCAAGCGTTATGTAAAGAATTTATTCCTCGATTCGCGCTCGGGTGCGAAAATCAATGCATTTCATCGTTCGTAAAGTATTTTCATAAATATCAAAACTTTTTGTAAAAATTCTGGGAATCAAATATAAAATTACAGGAATAAATTTATAAGTAGAACTCTGAAGATGGACTTTACATGACAATAGGGTTGCCAGGTTCTCTAACTGAAAATTAAGGAGACTCTTGGAATTTGATTCCACGTTATGCGATGTAGGATGTAGCACTATACTATCTGATGTTTTCTATATAGTATTTCAAATTTTAGCTTTGATGAGTACAATGAGATTTTAAGCTTCATACACTCAAAATACAAAGCACACTTGAATGCACAAACATGGTTACAAATATTCACAATTGGACATACATTCCGAGAGAAACTTAGCATTATCTTAACAAAAATATTGCACTTGAAGCGCACAATTTTATGTTAGAATGAAATATGGGAGAAATGTTCTCAAATACGTGAGACGGGAGACTGAAAAAAATATGGTCAAAATACGTGAAAACCCGGGAAATACGGGAGACCTGGTTACCCTACATGACACTACTGCGGCCAGTGGTGACATACGGATCAGAAACCTGGACAATGACTCTGGCAGACGAGAGAACACTCAGTACCTTTGAAAGACAGATCCTTCGTAGAATATACGGGCCAGTATTTGATCAAGGAGAATGGAGGAGAAGATATAATGAAGAAATAGATCAGTTGATTGCAGGGAAAAATATAGTAACGTTCATTAAATCCCAGAGGATACGCTGGTTGGTCCACGTAAAGAGAATGCCAGGGGAGGAAATCCCGAAACGCATGCTAAAAGGAAGGCTGTACAAAAGAAGAAGGCAGGGACGTCCCAAAAATAGATGGACGGATAAAATCCAGTACGACCTTAAAAATATGGGAATTCGTGGATGGCGAGACAGAACCTCCGACCGGAATGACTGGAGAACAATAATGCAGCAGGCCAAGGCACACAAAAGGGCTGTAGAGCCACTGAGAAGAAGAAGAATATAGAACTACAGACATCGCATTAAGAAACACATCCTGTCAATAATGATTCCGGGAGTTTCATTTTCCGAGGAGATTTAGTCGATTCCCAATCTCTACTTGAGCACCACAGTTGAAAGCCTTTCAAGCACTACAGTGCTCGGTCGGCCTGATTGGACGATGGAAAGTGGCGTTAGCCAAGAGTTAAGAGGCGTTAAGGGTTAGCAAATGGTTTCTCTCTCCATCCTTCTTCCGCTTTCGCCAAACGAATCATTCGTTAATCGACACAGGGCGGGGTGACTCCGGCTATTGTTCGTCTCCCCAACGGGCACTGAGTTTGCCTTTCGTCTGATTCCACGTTACGCGCCGTCACACGCCGAAGGAAAGCGTGCCGGATTTATGCCATGAAATACTTGTCTCTACTTTTCCATCACATGACTTCTAGTTTTTCAAGAGAAAGTGTTTCCCTCTTCTGCTTCTTAAACTTTTACTATATTATTACAGTAATATTGGGAGTAACTTAGTGAAATGAAATATCAATATGACTAAAAAAATTGACATATTGAAAAAATCTATAATGGTCTGCAGGTAGGATTGTACCATGGTGGATTTAAAAAGTAATTTTTTTAGGAATATTTTTTTCCACTTTCAGACGCCTCAGACTCTCTGCAGAGATGAGTAGATCATTTGCTTTGAAGTTTCCATAAAATTTCTTTCATTAAAAACGGTATAGGCTGCCAGAAAAAAAAATTTTCATGTAAAAATAAAAATCAATCTTTCATCAAACTCTGATCAACGACCATAACGATATGAAATTTAAACGTTAGATCTGAGAGCCTCTTTCCAATATTGCTGTTGACTTTCATTAACTTTAATACAGGATCCCATATCAACTAATTGTTGTTTAAAAATTAAATAAAGGCATGTCTATCCCATGGACCTTTCCAAAATGGATAAAACAAACAATCAATTACATCATTAAATGGGCGCTTAATTGAATTTTACGCATTATTGAATATGTATTACTCAATTTCACTTAATTTTACGCCCTAACAAGTGTAGTTTAAACTTGTAGAATAAAAACTGTCTCTCAATGACGCTTTCTGCACCAAAAACTTTTTGTAACCCGTGATTTCAACATTTCATGTTAACTATATGACGGTAACGTGAAAATATATTTTTAAATTATTAATGTGCGTTTTCATATTGATTGACTGACCATTTGTTATAACTATTTTTAATGTCAATTAACCATTTGAATAATTTAATTCGCTCATTTGAAATAAATTGACTCGTGATCGTTAATTCTCGCGATACAGAAAACGAGGAATGAATTCAATTGCGGATGAATGCGTTTTGTTTGCTCGAGACTGGACTGTGGCGCTTCGTCGTGGCAGAGAAGGGAATCATCGGGTGCGCAAACGGAATTGAGCTAACTGCAGACTCTACGCTGCGGTTGGAATAAATAGGCAATCATAGATGACATCATGGATGATGGATAGCCGGTGCCCTTACGTAATGATGGATGGTTCTACATTATGCTAGGGCATTACTAAGAATCTCTAATGAATAAGCTGTAGGCACGAGAACGGGCATAAATCTCGGATTCGGGCATAAACTTGGGGTAGTTAATGCTGAGGGCTTCGATGCATTTAAACTTATACAGAATTCTTACATCCTATTCTATGAGAACGGATATAGTATAACTTTCAAATCAAATAAAAATATCGCATGAACTAAACTAATTATTTTGATTAAAATTATCCAAATTTGATGATTTAGGCGAGGGATACAAGAAATTGGCAGCACTGCATAGGTTCTAAATTCATGGAGTGTTGTGGGGAAGAGATGGAGGAGAGGGGGTAGGAGACAAGGGAAGGATTGAAAGGGGGCGGGGTAGGGACAGACAGACAGGCTGAGACAGGTGTTCGGAGACTGAAGAGGTTGGGCCGGACTAAGTTTTGGAAGGCTGGGAAAACTGTGTAAGGGAGGGTTGAAAAGTCACTCACTCATCCAATGCATGGTACGCATTGTTTGTAGCATTTAATCTACATCTACACAATACCCCGCGAGTAGCAGGGGGTGTTAGGTCACCAGCCGTGTTAGTATGTAAGCTTTCAGGAAATGAAATGGTGACATGAATTAAAGGAGTGTATTTGGAGGAGCTCAGTTTTTATTGTGGTCGCTTATTGTTCGCGGAAAGAGCGAGTTTTTGTACCTATCTGTTCGGCAGTGTATCTCTCTTATTTTATCGCTTCTGTCAGACCTAGAGATGTAGTGAGGAATCATGATAATATTCTCTGTGTCGCTCTGAAAAACATCAGTTCTGAATTTATCAAGCAGCCTAAGCCTAGCATGCAGCCTCCGAGTATCTAGGGGCTCCCACCTCTATCCCTCTCAAAGTTGTGAGACCCAATATGTACGCTCGTAGCAGTTTTTAACGAAACGTGCTGCTTTCCTTTGTATTTTCTTATTTTTTTGGTTAAATCTATTTTCCCAGGGTTCCAAATGCTCGCGGCGTATTCAAGGTGTGGCCTAACTACAGCGAAGTAGCATCTCTCTTTGACTTCTTTATCTGAGGACCTTCCTTTTATACGTTTAACAAAACCTAGTTTCTGAAATGCAGCGCCACATATGTTTTGAATGTGTAATCCTCACAATATATCAGAAGTAAAGTTAATACAAGATATTTTATAAGGTAATTCCAAGATATTTTACTGTATCTGAAGATTTTATGTTAACTCCACCCACAGTATAGGTATGGCATATATATTAATATAGATTTATGTGAAAACATTCGTGTGTAATGTGGCACTCTGCGGATTGGAAGCATTCAGTAGACCAAAACAGTCAGAAGCTTTCAAATCTGGCAATAGAGTAGGCTGTCGAAGATCAAATGGATGAATTAAATAAGTGATGATTAAGTTCTGAGATGAGTAAAAAGGTAAATGACCACGTGTAGCACATGTGCAGAAAAGAAGAAAGAGATTGATTAGTCACACCCTGAGGAAGATTGGTATTGTGTATAACTCAAGGCAAAATTAGGTGAAAGGCCCTCATTAGGAAGACCCAGAAATAAATAGATAACCAAGTAAAGAAGAGGTACATAGGAATAGTTACTCGAAAGTAAGGGTGCTAGCAAAGAAGATAAGGGAGCACGCAGATAACCAATCTGAAGATTAAAAGATAATAATAATAATTTAATTGGCCCTTTAGATATGATCCAAGATTACATAATCACTTAGCAAAAATAGGTGACAGGAGCTTTAGGTGACCCCTAAGGCATCGCCTGTCGTCGGGGGCACCTTCAGCACAGATGCAACAATGATCACAACAGAAGTGGCAGTGTAAAAGTTACTACAGGAAAATAATTCAACAATCAGAGTTTAACCAGATTAAGAAAAGATTTTATATGATCGGTCTATTTAATTTGTAGTGGCAAAGAATTGATACAAACTGGAGGTGTAACAAATTTAAATTATAAAATATACATATAATAAACACAGAGATTCCCAAAAGTTTCCCAAAAGATGAGTAATGAAGCTAACTATGGCTTTTTAGACGGAGTGTTGTATTATTTTAGGGTTTCTTTGCAAGCCCGCATTCACCGTTTACGCCAGAGAAACTCACCTCCTCCTTTCCATTAGCAATGGGAAACTGGGAATTTTAGAAGTCTTACGATTTCTGAGGTTGAAGGTGGGAGATCGAGGTGCCCATTAAGACCCGGCTCGTAAAGAATTATGCCCTATTATAATAACCACTACAAACTTTTACTAACTGCAAAAAAAATCCGATAGAGGCTACTCTAAAACATTTTGCGCTCTTGGAAAGTGCCTATTCTGCCTAAATGTAAAATCCGTTACTGATGTTTGGGCGTCGAACCTTCTTTCACCGTTTTAAACTTGGAAGACATATGGCAAAAAAACTGCCCCAATAATTGTTATTTTTGGGGTAATTATTGAGCAATGAGTCCTCTTTTGTTTGTTTGTTCCATTTTTCTTCGTTAGCTTTGATGTCTACGTTGGTAGAAATCAAATTTCCCCTGCTTATAAAGACAGTTTAGAGCTCTCTTTCGTTTGATTTAATTATTAATTGCTTTCTTTTTGATTTAGTGTCAATATTTTTCTTTGTCTTAATGATATGTTGCGCTAAGCATTCGTCTTACTGCGCTGTAGAGGATGCACTCCGCTTCGAGTCACTTTGATCTGAATGCGTCTCTTGTAACGAGAGAAAAACTGTCATTTATCAACACTGACATTTGCATCGCGATAAAATGTAATACGATTTGGATATTTGTATTCAAAATGATCATTGAAGGTTTTAAAATCAGATGAAAACTATTTTATTTGAAAAAGCTACAGCAAAAGATATATCATTTGGCGTATTCTGGGCTCAAGCTACGCAAAACCGCATTTTTTAACCTGTTATTAGGAGCGCTCTGTAATGTTTCTTTAAATCCAACAAAATTCAAATCGATAAATGCGATTCGGTTTTTATTTTCCACTTTTTGATTGGATATTAGGGGATGCGACCGACAGCTAAGGTCATTTGCGCCATAGGGGGTAGGTAAGGGAGGAAGGGTGGTTAGAAACCCGGTGTCGGCATTAGACTGCTCTTAACGAAAGGCGCCAAGGGGACCACGGCTTAACGTCTCATCCGGCAGACGGAGTACTGTACTTGAATTGCCCTCCACAAGACGCTCAAGTAGGGATCGGGTTTCCGCTGATTTTCCACTTTTGTCGTGTTGTTTTTCTGATTAGTGTCAAAAGATTTCGCGTTATGTAACAGTTCCCTGGTCAGTAATAATCTCGAGGGAAATTGGGTAGTAAAAACTTCAAAAAACTTTAGAGCACAGGTTTCTAATTTTCCTTCGAATTCATTCCTCTGGCGTCCAAATAAAATATTAGCAATCAAGAAGAGCGTTCGGTGTTCGGTTACCATTACAGTAAGAGAGCACTACTGTTCTTTTTATTAAAAATTTTCGCGTATTAATTGTATTGATTTTAGTTCAGTAATAGCCTCCTTTCTCATTTAGGAGAACTCTTTGTCTTCGATATGTTTCATAAATCGTATTTATTTATATCATGCCAAATAAAAAATTAAATGTTGAGTCAGACAAAGTTTATTATATCACTCACGAGGCTTTATTGATTCGTCAAAATTTTCTCAAAAGGTTAACCGAAAGAGTTATTATGTTTCTTTATCCTTCAAATTTTGTGAATACTCCCAACTCAATTGTGAAATGTTGCTTGATTGCTTGCTTGAACTATAAAGTAGGATTCGATTTTACATAAGCTTTACAAAATCTCAAATTCAAGTGAGGATAAAACTGAATAGTAATCTGATTACAGCCATAATATCAATGAGTAGGTTTCATTTTTCCACAATTTTTACTTTTCCTCCATAACCTAGGTTTCGATCCTCAGGCCATCATCAGGTGACTACAGAAAATTTTTATCTCAGTGAGTAACTTTCTGTAGAGATTGGCCTTCGTCGCGTCACAAGCGCTTTTGATATAGTTGGTGTTGTCGGCCGTTACTTGGTGGAAATGATTCATTAACATATCAATGAATACACTTCATTTTTCCACAATTTTTATTTTTCCTCCATAGCCTAGGTTTCGATCCTCAGCCCATCATCAGGTGACTACAGAAAATTTTTATCTCAGTGAGTAATTATCTAAAGAAACACTACAGAAAATTACTCACTAAGATAAACATTTTCTGTAGTCACAAGATAATGACCCGAGTGTTGAAACCTAGGTAGTGGAAGAAACATAAAAATTATGGAAAAATTAAGTGTATTCATTGATATTATAATGAATCATTTCCACCAAGTAACGGCCGACAACACCAACTGATTACAGTCATTCGTGTGTTACATGTGTCGATGTTCTCTTATTGCGTAAACCTGGTTTGCCGTAAAAATTAACCTAAATATATATTGCGTTCAATGTATTCTGTCTTAGTATATTGAGCATACCTTGGAGTGTTATAGGTTCGCGAAGAGAAAAATATGAATGAAGAATAGAGTTAAAAGTCTCAGTAGGAAGGGCAATAGGTTGAACAAATACCAAAATGAGAGGAAAGTAGTTAATGAGGAAAGAGATGAACTACAAAGGAGAGCGGACCATTGTATTAGAAAGTAAGAATTGGAGGGCTGCAGTCATCCAATCTTAGGATTGAGCGACCAACGAATGAAGGATAATTAGTAGATATGAGTCGATTCCGCTTTCTTTCGATTCCGATTCTTTCAAATCGATTCTCGATTCCGATTCCATCGATTCATATTCCTAATAACAGACGGTGGGATATTGATATACCAGTAGCTTATATACTATTGATATACCAGTAATTATTACTTAAATTCAAGTATTAGCTGAAATAAAATAACAAAGACAATTAAGTCGCTCAAAAAGTATATTTATTTACAAATAGCAAATATATCGTCAGCTTATTAAGGTAGATTAAAAAGTACAAATTGATAGTCTACACCCAAAATTACTGAGACAAATATGATGTGATAATTGAAATTTGATTTGAATATTTACCTATTTGGAATCGATGGAATTGGAATTGGAATCGATTTAAGGCGATCGATTCTCGATACCTATTCTAATCCTGAGAATCGGTGGAGTCGAAAAATCGACATTTGGATTCGACTCATCCTTAATAATTACGTTTCACTCTAAAGCAGCTCGCTGAGTTGGTAGTTAAATTTTGCATTTTTTTTATCTGAATGGATATTTTGGAACTTTGGAATATGTGAATTATTCCAAAAACCAAGAATTTTCGAGGCTTAATCGATGGAAAAGAGATCGTTTTCCAACGTTCAATTGGCTGCCCCTGTGGTATAAGTTCTAGATTCTCACTCGCGATCAATCATTCTGGTCCAGATTCACAGCTCCGCCGCTATCGTGCGATTTCCGACAAGCGACGGAGATTGATGCAACTCGCAAATATTCGGAGGAAAGGACGACTCCTCCCTTCGTTTACTTGCTCCACAATTGCTCCGGTTTCTGGAGACGGGATCTCATTCTCGTACGTTTATACATGCATACAGGATTCATTTATGGGCAATTTTTTACCGATAATAAATTTTAAGAAGAAAATTGTTATTTTGTTCTTGGTCTAACCGCCTTCGCACAAAACCGTTGCATTATTTTTTCATCTATTTTTACGTGATTCCTTGATTGTAAATAATTTTTTGCTTCCAAAAGCATGGTGAACATCGTTGACCTACACTAAGAACTTCATTTATCCCTGGGAGTTGTAAACAGTGACATTGGTGCCTTGTAACAACATAAATGTCTTTTAGGGTTTTACGATCCAAATTAAAAAGCAAATGCCAACAGTGAAGCTTAAATTTTCAATTTTTTTGTGCACGTGGCCATGTGAAAGTCCCTTCTTTCGACTTTAAACTCGAACATTCCAATGAATTAATTAATAAATAAAATATTTTTATTGAATATTGACATTGAATGGTAGATGAAATATTCATAAAACGTATTTTCAACGGACAAGGTTATTTCAAATAACAAGATATGACATAAAGAAATGGAGTATGAATTTTAAAATATTACGTTTTTTGACATGTCATGGTAAAATTTAATCGTGTATTTCAAAGATTATATTGTCGGCATTCGGTGGTCTGTGAGAGGTTACGCCACCATAAATGTCGCCACGAGTGGCAAAGGTGATCAGCAAAACAATGAACATCAACCTAAATTAAAAAGGTGAACGAAAAAAGTTTCTCCCGCTAATAACTTTTAGTAGACATGGTAATCGACAACGTTTTCTCCAGTTCTCTAATCTCAAATATTTTTCACGGCTTCTCTAGCATATTAACTACTCACAGCTATCCCGCGTTGGGAGTGGACTAAGCTTATGGTCTGTGCTCAGTCAAGTTTATCAGTGACCGTTGTTATAGATGAGGCCGCATATAATCAGTGTATCAAATTTTAACATTCGATTTTGCGACGTATTTTATGATAACTACTAATGCCAGTGCAACCTCTTTTCTTTGAAGTTCTTTCACTCGTTTCCGTTAAAGTTATCCAATAAACACATAAATCTATTTTGCGATTCACCATACCTGATCATCGGGTTTTTGTTTAAGTGCATTTTTTTCAGAGTATTGCAACTACAGTGTAATTAACCCTACACGATAGACTTTAAGAGCAATTGACTGATTTAATTTTAACACAGCCAAAAAAACCCTTAATTTGTTGAAGTGGGAAAAGTTATGTTAAAGTCAAGTGTAATTTTGTGGTTGATTGTTTGCTCCAGAGATGGCGCTGCGACGCCGATTTGGGAAGTTCTTGTTTGTGTTTGTGTCTCCTAGTAGGCAACAAAAAGGGACACAAACAACCTCAACAGCATTCAAATCTAAAAAGAGACATCTAAATCATGCTAAATAAATTATTTAAAAATGTATCTCAACATAATTTACTTTAAATTCAATATGTGATTACTTAAAATGCAATTTGCGTTAATTTAAATACATAAAACTGTAAAAACACAGTAGGGGAATGTATTGAATCGGGTGCAAATTTAAGACTCCTAACCTTAAAATGGGGGAAACTCTAAGAAATCTTTGTGACAATTCAGGGATGCGGATTGTGTTGAAAGAATGACCAATGATAAATTTTCGTGTGTGAATGAGATGTGGCCCAAGGAGCACGGCAGAAGAGAGCAATGATACAATACATGTTGAGTCATTTGAGAGTGATGCTTGCTGAAAACTAGATTACGTGTCGCAAATAGGCTGGGAAGAACTATCATGTGAAATTTATGATTTGGAGGTATCAGTTTATGATTATTTGTTCTATCTATGTTAAAGTTAACAATTAGGACGTTTTTTAATGTGGAAGAGGATCTCGTAATTCAGAATGAATTTGTATTTCTGCCCTTTAATCTTTTTTTAATTATCGTGAGAAAATAGGCAAGTGAAATATTTGTTTTAATTTTCTTCTTTGTTCTTTTTCCAGGTTTCCTGCCTTTGCAGCTTTCAGCTGATGAACAGAGTTGTGAGTTTAATAGTTAATTTTTTTTAATTTCAGACTCATTGATAATTCTGAATCTTTAGTTGCCAGATTTGTTATCTTTAGTAGTGTTTATCTTTGGGTGATCTTTCATTGTTTCCCAATCGTGGACTTTCTAACACACAATGTGTTTGTTACATAATCTTGCAACTACATAGAAAACGCAGTAATGCCTCTGAACGCAATGAGGGGTCCAGTGACTCTAGCCGACCATTTCGGTTAAATTTACTTGAAAAATTGCACCATAAAGACATCGTTGTTGTATGTGCATCCTATGAAAAAATTTATCAAATGAAAAGTCCACAAAATTTCAAAGGAATCGAAAGAAAAATAATTGTTAAAATATATCTTGTAATTTGGAAAAAAAAAGGTTAAATTTGTAAGAACCTTCCGTCCTAATTGCAATCCATTGATTATTTTATAACCTAAAATTCACGTCTCTAATTACTCAGATACTCTTTACTTACCCTTTACGCATATTAGAAAGTATATCTGGTTTCCCTTATTATAACCCATTCTAAAAGTTTTGTGAAAGTCTGTCGACTGCATAATGATTTGCTAATTTGAGATTTGTTGGATTGAGCACCATTTGGAGCGAAGGCTTCGTACAGTTGTGACTACCATATTGATTATCAAAGATTTTACCGTTCCCTAGAGCCGTGCGTTATTAACGCGTGCTTTCTTCCAAATGTATGAGAATGCAATGAAAGATATGAAGACCTGATACTGGAAAATGTATAGTATTTCTTGAGTAATGATTGTTCCAAAGCCTCATCACCTTTGAAACCTTCTGTGGTTCTCATTTCATATTTTCTTTTCAACTTCTTAAAGATAGTTTCATTCTGAATATGATTTGTCAGAAATAACTCAATTTTCCATTGCAAAACCGAAGAAGAAGTTCCTTGGACATGTACTTGGATATGACGGAGTCATTATTAAAATTTTTTCAATTTTTTTTTTTAAGTTTATTAGGTTTAAAACATTTCCTTAGAAGTTTTTTCATCTACTTTAGCTCTCAATATTATCCTATACAGTAACAGTTAGTTTGCTGAATGCGCCGCAGATTTTCACTCTGGGCATTCGATTTGCAAATGGCCAAATTCGATGGTTGAACCTTATTAGCTCACGCCACGGGTATCACGCTCTCAGGAGCGCAGGCCGTGGTCTCCGATCACGTCACTCGTAGTGATCGTGACTGTCACTTGTCGGTGATGTTGCTCCTAAGAGCCTGGCGACAAGAGAGAAATAGGCGCACGTACACGTGGCTCCATCCAAGCCAATTGCGAGACGGTCGGGCATTGAATATGCTTCGCATCTATTCGCCGTGAGAGGGAAGAACGTATTCGTGTCGTATGCCTATAGGTGCATACATATATATGTGAAAGTATGTGTGGAGGGGCATACGATATTCCAGCGGGGATCCATTAAGGGACCGACCCTCCCTCCAATTCCCAGTGTCTCCTCCGCCTCCATCCCAGTTACCCTATTTCCAACCCCCGCGGAGGCGACACCACCCCCAAACCTCCCCTTCTCCCCAACCACTCCTTTCGCACGCCATCCGCCCACACACTACATCTACATCAACAAAATACCCCGCGATCCGCCGCTTGGGCGTGTGACAGGGGGTCTAAAGTCACCGGCCGTGTAAAGGTGTAAGTTTTTGGAGGTGAAATGGTGACATGTATTATAATAGTGTATTTAGTGGAGCTTAATTTTTATTGTGATCGCTTATTGCTCGCGGAAAGGAGTTTTTGTATCTATCTGTTTAAAGGAATATCTCTCTTATTTTATCGTGTCTGTCAGACACAGAAATGTAGTGAGGCGTCATGATTCACTGTGTCGCCGTGAAACACAGCAGTTCTGAATATCTCAAGCAACCTAAGCCTAGTGTGTAGCCTCCGAGTCTCTAGGGGCTCCCACCTTAATCCCTTTAAAAGTTGTGAGACACTATATGTACGCTCGTAGAAGTTTTTAACGAAGCGCGCCGCTTTCCCTGGTATTTTATAAATTTTTTGGGTTACATCTTTATGACCAGGGTCCTAAATGCTCGCGGTGTATTCGAGATGTGGCCTAACCAGAGCGAAGTAGCATCTCCCTTTTACTTTTTCATTCGAGGACCTTCCTATTATACGCTTAACAAAACCTAGTTTCTTCAATGCTGCGCCACATATGTTCTGTATGTGTAATCCCCACAATATATCAGATTTTAAGGTAATTCTAAGATATTTTACAGTCTTACTAATACACATACTAACTCTCACTCGGTGCCCCTTTTGCCTATTTGTCAATTTGGTCGTGTTACGGTGGAAGACGACGGAGAAGGGGCGCTCTTTCTATCTCTCTCTCTCTTGCTCTCTCCCCCCACCCTCACTCTTGCTCTTTTCAGGGCACACCCTCACTTAGCCCCCGATCTGGGGACGACCGGAAGTGGGTCCATTAAAATCAGAGAGGGAGAGATGGGAGGGGCGGGGGTGAATTTGTGAAGATGGAATGGGGTGGTGGTGGAGGGTAGTGAGTGGGTGGGAGGGAGAGGGTAAGAAGAAAGGGGTGGGTTAATAGTTCCCTTAATAAAGCGGAAAGAGGGAGAGGGTGTAGGAGAGAGGAGAGATAGGCCGTGTGGGGATCGAAGTTGTCTTCCGTTCCGGGAAGAGGGAGGGAAGCAATGCCTGTGTGAAGGAGGGCTGAAAAGGGATGAAAAAGAGGAATAGAAGAAGGAGCGGAGAACAAGGGGGGGAAAGAGGGTAATAGAGGAGATTGGAAAAACAAGCGACGGGCGGAGTACTTTTTAAAGCGCTCTGTCGACTCGGAGCGAGGCTAAACTCCACACAAAACGAAAACACTCCAAAATAGAATGAAGGATGTATTTAGGTCCGGATTACGGATGGAATATTCCTTCCGTAACGGGAAAAGACGATGGCGTCCAGTTTTTTGTCGTCTTGGAATCGAGATGTCTGTGATTATTGACGGGAGTCTCCAGCGCCAATTAATGACCGTTTGTGTGAATGAAACTGCAAACGATTTGAAAGTCGCCGTTAATTTTTATATTTTTAAATCACAACGCAAATAATCCGAAAAAAATACCGACTGATGCTGCTTCATCTGAGCTAATTATGTTTTATTGCGAATTTTAAAAGTCTGATGGATTGCTTGGAATTGAAATTTTGTACATTTTTAAAAATAGCTCTTCTCATAAAGGTTAACGGTAACGTAGCGAGACGGAAAAGTTAGGTATTGTCAAGAATTGCTCTTCGTCCGTTGATGGCGTCGTTAATCCATCCAATCGTCCGTCATCGTGATTGGCTCCTCTTAATAGCAACAAACAAACTTCGTGAACGCCACTATCCTTTCTGCAACACCAGGAAACGAAATTCCGCCCTTATTCTGAAATTCAAGGGGGAAGGGATTTATTAACTTCGACCCCTCCTTATTTTAAGATTACATTTAAAAATGTTATATCCATTTCAGTAGGGCATGATTTCAATCAATTATAGTGATCATGGCATCATGTCAATCCACTATAATTCAAACGGGTGGAATAAGGAAGTATATGTATCGCCACTCTTGTTTCTTATCAAGGAAATGGCATCTTGGTAATTTCAACGGTTCTTTATATTAGGAAAATCGATTTCAAACTGAAAACTATCAAGTTCCTTATGGATTTTCATTGCGTATAAAGCGTTTTGTTAGAAAATTTCTTTTACGAATTGGTCTTCCGACAGTGTTTGGAATGGTTACTTCCACTTAATACAATACATTAGATAAGTTTTCACCCAATGGTTTTTTTATCCGTGTGTAGTTTTTTAGGGATTTTTCACCTGTGTTTATTTGACATAAGGGACACTTCTATCGAGCCAAAATGACGTTTTCGCTTCATTTAGCATTCGACAAAAAACGGATTAATGATAGGTTAAGTAACTAGTCATTACCAAATGCTATCCTTACGTGACATGTGTAACTATGCCTGTGATCACTCTTATCATTCAGTTGAAAATTATTTTTGCTATACTTCATTGATAAATGATTAAGATCAGCATAGTTGATGTCAATTAGTGACGATACAATGGTATAATCCTAAGTTTCTACCAAATCATATACGGGACATTTTTCACCGTTCTATTTCCCCTTAACACTCACCCTAGATGTGGTTCGCAAGGTATACCTAATGTAGATTTAGGTGTTCATCTTTTTTAATTCAACATGATTTTTCATTCAACATCGTTGCGATTGGAAACCACATGCTGATAGCCATTTTTTTCGATTGTCAGGCAAGCTGCGCAGGATGGAGGGAAAGCTTCCCTAAATAGTATTCAACCGTGGAATACATGCGCATACATAGCCAAAGGTGATCGAGAGCTATCGTGGCACATGAGTGTAAGGATTTCTAAATGTCGCATTCTATTCTATATTAACGCAAGAAGCATACGTTCTTGCTGTGTCAAGTGCTGTTATCAGCGAGGTTTTCAAAAACACTCAAAGTAATTGTTTATTTTTTGTTTATTTTCTTAAATTTTGGCGAATGGAATGTGGTCAATTGTGGCACTGACAAGAAACATTCACAAAGTGATACCGGGTGATTCCGTGCATATTTGGTATATTAATTGCCCACCATGACAAAGTGAAAACTGTGGAATTTTCCGTACCCACGAAACCCATAAGCAGTGTTATTTTGTTTAAAATTTTACTGAAAGGCAAACCGCCTGACTTTACCGTAGCATCACTCTTCCCGGCTGGCTCTGGGTAGGCTGAGCACTCTGGGGCACGCAGAGACACTTCCAAAAAAAGTACCAGTTTTTATCGATCAGTATCTATAACCACTACTTACAGCGAACCGATAATACCGACGTAATATAATCGGTGAACTGGTACATTCACCCAATGTTTTTATTTATTAGTGGTACATTAATGTAAATCTTTCTATTTAGCCCGATATCTTGTAAATAGGTGCAAGTAGAGTCCAATGGTCCAATTTACTGTAAAAATATTACATAAAAATCGTCACCAATTATCATTTATTAACATTTAGAGGTATCCAATATGTGATTTTCCGAGATTAATTTTCTTCAAACTTCCATAATAACTTTTATACCATGGATAACATATTTAAGGTAGGTTGAATAATGCCATTTGGATCTATTAAAATTCACTTTAAACAACAGAAGTACATTGTTACCCATCTTGTATTGTACTACGTCATATGATATTGAATAATGTGAGCGACACCCCATTAGCATCTCTCAGGTCGATGGATACAGTCGCGCTTTAAAAAGCTATGTATAATTATGCCTGTGATCACTCTTGTCATTAAGTTGAAAATTATTTTTGCTAGACTTCATTGATAAATGATTAAGAGCTGCATAGTTGATGTCAATTAGTGACGATACAATGGTATAATCGTAGGTTTCTACCAAACTATGATCGCAGCTTGGCACGATTTCCTAGCTTATCAAACTAAACAATTTTATGAAAATTATATGGACGTACATGGTTAACTACTTCAATTCTGTGGAGAAAAGATTTAGTACAATTCGAAAATAAGCAATCACCTATGCAACAGAATTTATGAGTTAGCTCATAGTTTTGTTTCGCAAATCGCTGAATTCATGATGTAAATGCAAAGTTACGTCACTCTATCATAACCAGCGAAAAGTCATTTGATTATCTCACGTTACGTCAAATGAAAAGAACTGTTGCTGATATTTGCTCCTCTGCATTTACAGACTCATTTCGGCGTCACAAACACAATTATCAATTCCATTATCGTATAAATTATTTCTCGTTAGTTCGCACAATAGCCTAATCAGTTGTAACAAAATAATTGTTATTTTTTTTCAATGTAACATTTAATAACGTGGTCTTTACATTATCGCCAAAATGTAACATTTATGGTTTTTCGCCAAAATGCAGTAAAATATCTTTCCCTATATTTAATTGAATTAACGGTTGTATGCAATAACTGAAACCTCCTCTCAGTCTTTTGTGCGAACACTTCCCTTCCGCGTACTCGCCTCACTGATATTACTTTCCTTACCTTGTTCCTCCATGCTCTGGCTAGTCGGTAAATAAACTTAAGATCAACATATAAATTTCCTTCTACCACAATGTAATGCCATATTTAATATTACAATGGCACAGAATTCAATGGTTACAATTTAAACACTTCAATAATTTATCCTTTGTATTTCTTCTTGAGAATTCTTATGTCGTTACCCTTGACCTTATTAAAACAGGTTAACAAAACAGGATAATAGACATCTTTGAATATGTAACTGAAATAACTTTGAATCCTCTTTTGCATGCATTGAATACATATCATTGTGCCTGTCTTGCACGTCATAAATTATTTAGATCACCCTGGGGGAAAGGTCCTTAAAAATAGTTTAAAGTATCCCTTTCGGGCAACACGATACGTGGCACTGGATTTGGTGCCACAGTGGAAGGTGGTTGGGCTGTCTCTAAAATATATTCTCCGAGTCCTCGTGTCCCTGGCTCCAGGCAAACAACAATAGCCTGGACACTATTCTCCTCACTGGTGACTCCACAATTCAATTGCACCCTTTAAATAAATAAATCTCTCAACCCCCTTTGGCTGCCTTTGGAGAGAGATCCCCTTTTTTCGACTGGTTGCTTCTAACGCACAAGAAAGAGTCTCACACGTCCGTGTCTACTTCATTCGCACAAGATTCTTCTCTCTCCTTTAAACAAAACTCCCTCCGGCTTTGAATTTTTAATGCCTCGAACTCGAGCTGATAACGCCGGCTGAGGTCCGAGTCGTCTTTTAATGCTGACCCAAAACAAATGTCCAGCATTCCAACTCAATATGGCGTTACAGAGTACGTTACGTTACACAGTATCTCTCCAAAAAAGCTGAGGTTCTCGATACAGGATAAGAATAGCTCTCAGCTTCGAAAGGTGGGAATATTTCTCAAGATTTTTTCACAGTTATACAGTAATAGAGCGTAGTAAATCATTCGTTGTCACACCTTACTCAAAAATTCAGCCCAAATCGTCATCGAAAAAATTCAAGTGCCGGAAACAGTCACGAAATGACGCTCTAAAATGTTTTTTTTCCTTTAGTTCAAATAAATAAATTTTAAAGATTTGTAATAGCAATTTAAGTAACAAATGAATGGAAATGTTATCCTTGAAACTTAAATATTATTGATACAAATTAATAATATGCCAATGCAAGTTAAACATGAACTGTATATATAAAAGCAAAGTTTCTTTGGATTTCAGTCCACAAATTCTATTCCCATTGTAAGATACGTATAGAGTTCATTATATTTTCTTGCAGTCATTTGACCTTTTACATGTTAAAATTAGAAATACTGATCATAATGAGTCAAGATGAATGCCAAAAGAAAGAAAACATGTCAAAAACTCTTGATCTTTCATGCCAATTTTGCTTTCCGGTCGAATTTGTGAAGATTTATAAAACAAGGCGCATGCGATTCAAGAGTGATTCGGTGAACTGGAAACGCATTTGTAATTGTTTCTTGCGGCGGGTTAGCCCCCTAGGCGCATTCATATCTGGTCGCTGATCTGCCGAGAAGCTATGTACTAACTTTGCCTTCAATACTTCGAAAAATTGGACCAAGACATCCTGTTTTCTGTGGTGCACATTTGACGACCCTTCAGTTTTAAAGATATTTTGTATTGTCAACGTGTCAATGACTTTCGCTGTGTTTTTTGCGAAACTGCAATTCTTTTATCTATATTTTGAGATTAAAATGAGTAAATATTTCGAATGGTAACATTTCTGTATTTTAACTCCCGGCTATGATTCAGAACTATGCAACTATTAGCATATATGCAGCCCGATTTGCTGAAAAATGCAAAGTTTAAACAGAGATACTTCTTTAATAGTTTTAGTATTGAACAAAAGAGGCAAAAGGAAAATATTAGGCACAAAATGTCACATCATTATTTATATTTTTATTTTGAATTTTCAGTAATCGCAAAGGAATTTCAGTACCAGAAAATAGAAAATTACCTTGAAAAATGGTATGCTGTTGCGTAGGGGAATAAACTGGCGATCGTTGTAATTTTTTATGTGAAAATATTTTTATTAAAATTTTTTTCTTTGAATTGCAAAGTGTAATGAATTTTGTAAGGTGCTCTCCTGAAATTTTTCTGAATCGGCTCAGGATTATTCCACAGTATCCTATTGGTTATACTTCCCTATTGATATTTTATCTCCATATATCTTCGGTATCAACTTTGCCTCTATCATTGGTATGGGATATCGCACTTTCCTATTTTATAGTTCATTTTTCCAAAATTCTAGAATCTGTGAATGACCAAAGTATCGGAAGAAATGGAAATTGCTATGACTTGTCGTGACTATGCTATGACTTGGCGTGGAAACGTTTAGAGGTTGACGATATACTATCATTTTTACTCAAAGTAAGAAGAAAAAACGATACGAAATGAAATCATCATTAAAATAAATAGCAGAAATGATTCATTGCCTCGTTGATATCATAAAAGCGGATGGAAATGGCTTTCTCATTTCGTGGGAATTTCTTGCAGGATAAGCGGGAGAAATAAATCTTCATGAAGTAGAAGGCCACTTAATATCAGGTAATATTATGAACATAAACTGGATTACTTTAATAAAAGGAGAATTCAATATGGATGTAAAAGTTAAATTCGGCATCCTTCTCTTCAGATTAATGTTAGTACAGAAGTTAAATGACTTTTTCAATGAGAGTGTCACCCTGTGCAATGTAGTTTAACTGTAAAACTACCATCTCCACACCATATATGCCATTAACGGGATACTTTTCGTTATGCCATGCCATCTGAGTTCCCATTTCCTTTCCTAAGTTTTTTCTACGATGAAGCCGAAAACCTGGAAAACCTTTTCTTTATCTTTTCATCATAATGCTGGTTTTATTATGCCTTGAAATTTACCTCAATTACACGCCTATTTGTAAGCATACCTCTGGTTAGACTATACTCCGCCCACTCCTGCGGTGTCGCAAATTTTAATTGATGCAGGCATAGGCGTTGTGGTTCATCTAACTCGGATGCGGTACGTCCGAATTAAGTTCCATAACTTGATTTGTGTGCTTATCAGGAAAAGACATTCGAAATATGTGCACTTTCCTGCAGTGAACTGAGATACGGCTTTTTTCCACAAATATCCCCCCCCCCCAGGTCCCAAAGAAACATTTTCCGGCCCACAACTGTGTCGAAGGAGTGCTCATTATTTGTTTTTTTATTTAGTTCTCTTTTTCGAGTCGGAAGCTCCTCGGAGCGGAAGAAGGAGGGGATGGGGGACCATTTTGGAAGCGCGCCAGAGAGCATAGCACGCACGAACGCCGAGAGTTTGTGAGGGGACGTTCATTTGCAGGCGCCTTCTATAAACGAGGGAGCGATGGAGATACGTCTCCGATTAGGACTGATCGTGAGTGGCGAGGGAGGAGCGGCGGTATTGCCCTGCCAAACGGCCACCTGCCCTTAACTGCTGCTCCATCGAGCACTCTTTCGGAGGTGAATGTATGATTGAGCCCTGTGCGCCAATTGGATGGTGGACGTCAAGAAAAAATAAAATAAAGACTCTCCCGAGGTGTTTGCAGAGCATCTAATTATTAACAAAGGGATAGATGGGGGTATATACTCAATGGTTTTCTCCATTTATTTACGTAATTACACGTTTAATCATTACCACCTTTTCATTTTTACTGTCTTTTGTTTGTTTATATATTACATGAATCTCTTTTGTTTTCTTTAATATAAACTTATTCACATCTATTATATCACATCCAAGTCCTTTCGTCTCCCTTCAATCCATCTACTTCACTTAGGCCTGCCGCCATTCCTCCTCAAACCTTTCAGTCCTCTCCAATCAGACACTTTATACTCGGAACCGCCTCTCACCTCTCCGCCTCCGTCCAATCCAGTTGTTATCTCTCAGAGCCATTTCGGACCGTCTTTCTCGTTTCTGTCCCTCCCTACAGTCCGCCTCCCACCCATTTGTCTCTCATCTCTAGTTTGCACCTTTTCTTTCAGCCTCCCTCACTGTGAATTTCGAGGACCTTTGCCTGAGGTCACCTCTCTATTAGAATTTTTGGAGCTCTATCCTCGTGAAGCGGGCGAAAGTCGGGTCAACCTATTCCCTATCCCAATTAGTGATGCCTTCCGTTCGCAGCTAGTGCGCCAATCACTTCGCAGCATATGAGGGCACTCGTCTTCCATTCGCCAAACTGACATCCTCGCGCACCTCAAAACAGATCGGGAAAGCAAGTATGATGCGCAGTTAACAAAATGAACGCCAATAATGGCACCCGTAGTTGTTGTCAAGGGCGCCGATTTTCAGGAAAGATGTCAAAGATGCTTATGGTAAAGTTTAAAAATTACCCTGTGATAAATTACGTTTTTTAAATACTTATTTCGGAGGGATCACAATTTGAGATGCAAGTCGGCCGATAATTCCGTGATAGAAGCATGAACTTTATTTGCAGTGGAACTTCTGACACAGCCAAACTAGTGATGGAAAAATGTCGGTCAAAATCGATTTTTCGAGCGATCGATTTTTAATCGATATGAAAATCTCGTCTTTTGAACAAAAATCGAAATTTGAACCAAAAGATCGATTAATCGAAAAAATTGACGGTTCTTTTTTGAAAAAATACAGTTGGTACAAAAACATGTTTATTATTCATTCGAAAAACGCTCATAATACATATTTGAATAGTATAAAAAAATCCCTAAAAATCTACTTAGAATACATTCTTGACTTATTGGTAGTAATATTTTACAAATCTACGCACATTAAAGTTTGGGCATCACCGCTTGGAACCATTCGGCTTCACTAAAATTTTTGAAGAAAGATCAACTGATTGAGATGCTTTCTTGATGATCTAGGGCGTGCCTTTCCAATTTTACCGGCCTTAGAGAAAGGTCTTTCACATGGGACGGATGACGTTATCATACTCTGCACTCTGATCGCGAAACGGTACGAAAGTAATCGGTACGGTATGCTGAGATCAAACGAAATGGTCAAGATCGAAGTTGAAAAATCGAGTTTGGATCGAAACTCGAAGATCATGGCTCGATCTCGATTTCCTCGATCTTTGACTATTGAAACTCGATTTTCGTTTTAATCGAAATCGATTTTTCCATCACCAAGCCAAACGTTCGAGGCCCACATCTCTTGGCCTCTTTCTTTGCCAAAATCAAAGGTGTATATAGAGAGAGAGCTTTTACTCGTGAAATCATTTTAAATTGCTACTAGAAGAAACAGTCGACCAAGTAGAGTGGAAAAACTTTAGATATTGCTTACAATTTGCAAAGATGCGGATGTAGCTTAGAGATTATGCCATGGAGCTTGGGGAGGAGAGTGCATTTTCGAAAGTCGTCCGAATTATTGAATCCGATAACTGCCCATAGTGTGCCAATGCGGAAGCCACGGCATGGCATGCTGCATTTTTATGCACCAAGAACAGATTGCTATGGAAGGCTGTGGTGCGAAGTAAAAAAGCATTGACCGCACTTTCGCAAGTATTTATGCTATATTTTTATGCCGCGATCCCTACACGGAAATACTTCCCCAGCGAAGGTATTCGTTTAATTTTCGTGGAAGCATATTTTCTCATATCAAATGTGAAGGCAGTCATACATAACGAGTTCACACTATACCAAATAAGAAATAAAACTGATTTGTAATACTCTCCAGGATTGAAAAGAAAATGTTAAAAATATCACGAATAGAATAATCACACCATCAATCTATCGGAGCCTCATGGTCCTCTTCGAAATATTTGAGCCTCGAAGATCACTTCAGTATAAGTCAGACCGGGGAAATTAATAAACACCAGCCAGTGTTAAGAGTAGTGCAGCACGATGACTAGCTGCGATGCGGCTTATCACATACAGATCTAAAATATGGGCTTTTTTCAAGGATCATATTCATATAATGTTATAAGTACCTAGAGTAATGTCACGAGTTTAATACATGGTTTTAGTACATAATTAACTGCCACACTTAAGAACCACTATAATAATAATTAAGGACGAGTCAAATCCAAATGTCGATTTTCGATTCCACCGATTCTCAGGATTAGAATCGGTATCGAGAATCGATCGCCTTAAGTCGATTCCAATTCCTTTGATTCCAGATGGATAAATATTCAAATCAAATTTCATACATCACATCATGTTTGTCTCAGTAATTTTGGGTGTAGGCTATCAATTTGTACTTTTTATGTACTACCTCAATAAGCTGAGGATATATTTGCATTTTGTTAATAAATATACTTTTTGAGAGACTTGATTGTCTTCGTTATTTTATTTCAGCCAATGCGTGAATTTAAATAATAGTCGTACGCAACTGGTATATCAATATCCCACCTGTTATTAAGAATAAGTATCTATGGAATCGGAATCAAGAATCAGGAATCGATTCGAAAGAATCGGAATCGAAAAAAGGGGGATCGACTCATCCCTAATAATAATAATAATAATTACTTTTTTCGAAGAAATTCTATCACATCACAAAACATGCGGCCGTGAGTTTGGTGCACCCATGAATAGCTTCTTACCGGCAGATTACAAAGCATTTCACCTGCGTACGCCTTTCCATTCAACGTCGTCCGCGTTTGCCCAAAAGTGCTGATGAGTTCAGATGTGCGCTAACACTTCAACACCTTTCATGGAAAGCTCACATTCTTGAAAAATAGTGATAATATGATTTTTCGGTCACAATACTTCTGCAGTCTCTTTTTGCTGATTTCTTTGAGCGTCTGAGCAAACATCTTCGAAGATAATTTTTTTCCTCCACCGGCGTTTCTTATTATCTTATCACTTTAAAAAAGCAAATATAGAGAGGTGTGATTCCAGTCTTTCGTACGGTCAAGGTTATTTCACTTCTTTCGCTGTCTGCTCGAATGTCAGATAGTTAAGTCAAGAGTACTTGAACTTTTTAGAAGAGCATAATCTAGTATATGTTGAATATACTTTCAAGACGCCTCCGTAATAACTGCTTGAAATCTGTTTTCGAGATTTATCTAAATTGGAGTACGCCAGGTTTGTAATGGACTGAAATGCCCATTCTCGGGAGGATAACTTTTTTACGCTGGATGTTGACGAAAAAGCCACTTCCATCTACATGTACGTCTATATACTACGATACTACCCCGCGAGCCGCCGCATGGGCGTGTGGCAGGGGGTGGTAGGCCACCAGCAGTGTAAAGATGTAAAAGTTATGGAGGTGAAATGGTGACATGTCCTATGAGAGTGTATTTGGTGGAGCTCAGTTTCTATTGTGATCGCTTATTGTGCGCGGAAAGAACGAGTTTTTGTATATATCTGTTCGACAGAGTATCTCTCTTATTTTATTGCATATGTCAAACCTAGAAATGTAGTGAGGCGTCATGATAATATTCTCTGTGTCGCTCTGAAAAATATCAGTTCTGAATTTATCAAGAAACCTAAGCCTAGTGTGCAGCCTCCGAGTCTGTAAGGGCTCCCACCTTAATCCCTCTAAAGGCTGTGTGACACTACATGTTCGTTCGCAGCAGCTTTTAACGAAACGTGCTGCTTTTCTTTTAATTTTTTTTGTTAAATCTTTATGACCAGGGTCCAAAATGCTCGCGGCGTATTCGAGGTGTGGCCTAACCAGAGCAAAGTAACATCTCTCTTTTACTTTCTCATCCGAAGACCTTCCTATTATACGCTTAACAAAACCTAGTTTCTTTAACGCTGTGTCGCATATGTTTTGTATGTGAATTTGTGAACTTTGTTCAATTCTAAAGCTAATTGCTTTATAGATAGGCACGCTTCCATTAGAAACATAAAGAAAATGCGTAACCCTGGCTCTCTCAAGGAATTGAACGGGCCATGAGTCATAGGGATTCTTTACGCAAGGACTTTCGACGGACTCGATCTCTTTTTCAAATACAACGAGTAGAAACGTCAGTTGAAATAAGATGAAATAAATGCAATATGATGCGAAAGTTGATCATTTTCATTCCTGTCTATTGGATAAGCATGGTGGTCATTCAGTTTGTCAAGAAACCAAAAGAATAAGTCTCGGCAACCCACCCCAGGATGGTTATGAACCCATCAATATGAATTTTTCCCTTAATGATCTTAATATCTTTTTCTAAATATTTCTATTTTGTCCGTTTGCATGGACTAGGAAGAAATCGCCAATGTTTCTAACGACAGTGACAAAGAATTCAGCAATGAAAATCATTATCTTCCTATTTTTTCCCTGATAAAAATACATTTCAATTGTAAGTTCGAACTCTACGGGAGTAGATTAAATCAGCATTGATTCCATAAAATAGATCCTTCATCTAGCTCTTCCGATACCACCTGCAATCGTTTATTGCTCGTTAGACTAATCTAATTTCCACTCCTTATGGAAATCTGCTCCCATTCAACCCACCAAAAAAAAGCCCAGTTGTGTAGAAATGTCCGACTACTGGCCTTTAGTAATAAATTATGCATTATCACAACCATGCGAAAGATTTAGCTATAGTCCTATCATAGAAAATTGTCTAAAAATAATATTGTAAATAATTTTCAATCAGAATTTCGTTAATAGTAAGCTCAAGCAGCTCTAAATATAATAACAGATGAAATAGCACTCTGAATTGATTAGCAGAAAATAACAATACTGGTTCTGTTCGATTCTAGCAAAACTTTTGTCTGAGTAAATCACAATGTACTCTAAAGACGATAATTCAATTTAAAATGATCTAATTCTGTTTTATAATTGCTCCGTTTTTACTTCAGCCAACGCCTTAAGGTGGTAAATGATGGGAAGAATAATACATGTTCAGGGTAACTTCCCGTCTAACGTGGAGTCCCCCAAGAATCAATTCTTTGGCCATTACTCCTTGTCATTTAAACAAGATCTCACAAATAAGATACACTTTTGCAACTACCATTTATACGCTGATGACTTACAGTTCTACGTTGACTTAGATCGTAGCGAAATCCTCAGTGCAATCGCAAGGATAATTGGAGACATATCTTTTGTATGTAAATGGATGTCAAATGACTCATTGATCTGAAATTCACAGAAAATAATGAGCATTATAATAGGTGGTGATGAGGTCCTAAAATCCTGTAAACATCGAGTCATAGCCTAGGATTCAACTTCACAATACAGAAATTGAAAGAACTGAAAAAAATAGTGATTAAAGTGTTATTGTATACAAAACGCTAAACTGGGATGATCACATGGTACGTATTTCTCATTGAGTAGTAAAAACCTCATACTAACTGAAAAGTTTTCGTAACTTGATGTCCTAAGCATGGCGACAAACTAGCCAGTGCTTTAAAATATTTAAGCTTTTCCCGGTGCAATATGTTTTAATATCTTTCTCGGGCTTCGCACCGGGTAATATTTTCCAATTTCGCCGACGTTTCGGAAAACGACTTGTCTTCCATTCTCAAGGCGAGTGTTATTTTTGTCGTGTCCGACATAACACTGATTTTAAACTGACCGTTGATGCCCAACAATGGAGGTTGCGAACTGTCTGAATGGTCGACGTGTCCCGAAGGCCGTTGAATTATTTTTCTATCTTTTTAATACATTTGATTACAGGCCTCCAGGTGTTACTTAGTTGGAATCCGGTTTCTCTATTAAAATTTTTCGGATGTAATCGTATCTCGAAGGCCTCTTTCATAATGCGGTCCCCGTAACGATGTGCGCGGCAAAGGATTTTTGCATCGGCTCATTTAATGGCATGGTCTTCGTTGATGCTGTGTTCCGCCACTGCCGACTTCTCTCGTCGCGCCAATCTAAAGTGCCCGCGATGCTCTTTAAGGCTGGTTTCAATTGTTCGACCGGTCTCCCCCACATATATTTTGCAGCATTTATTTTAGCTAATACTTCATTGAGTCCTCCGATTGACTCTTGTTCTTCGGCGATGTCAAATATTTCAAAATCTCAGTTGTCCAAAATACAAAAAATTCAAAACTCAACTGTACGTTATGTCTGCGGTGTAGCATATAATGAGCACATTTCTCCGTACTGCCATGAGGTAAAAATCCTTAAAATCGAACCGAGAAGAAAATTACAGATGGGCGTATTTATGCGTACACTTTTTTAAAATGGAACTCGCTCCTGCATTTTCCAGCCCTATTTAAATAATTTAATCAAAATTCAAGGAATACCACACATAAAAATTATTTATTTACACCCTATTACAGGACCACTATGTACCATAATTCCTTTTATGTAAACTCTCGGCATATATGGAATTCAATTCCTCAACGTTTGAATAACATCTAGTCTATAGAGAGACTTTTGAAAATGCTTGTTTTAGTTGTATCCCAATGAAATTTAATATTTATGTGAAAATTCTGAATGAAACGAATAATCGAGCATGTTCTCTTAATATAATCACTTGAATGTATAGATATCTTGTATTATTATTTATTTGTTGCAAGTCTTGAGCTATTATTTTGAATAATAATACGTGATTGGTTGACATTTTGTGCACTTTAAATGTGGTTGTTTTAGTTTCCCGATGTATTCAGATCTTTCTGAGTTGCTTTTTCTATGGTACACTCATGCTCCAAAGGAAACTATTCCTAGAGCATTATCTTATCTTATCTGCCGTTTGCGGAGCTGTACCTGACAGGAGCAAAGTGGGGGAACGGCTTTCGCACGTAGTGAAGGATTATCCAGCACTGCACCGAACGATACGATGTATCATTCCGGCGATGGAACGGAAATTCGTGTGACAACCGGCGGTCGTTGCCCTCAAAATACATCTTGCGCACATCTTTACTCCTGATCCCAGATCTATGTAAGCACCTAGATACATCCATTCTATAGATATTTATCAGTACTGACAGTGGGAGATCTCATCAATCACTCAATCACTTTGAGTCCAGTAAAATGTTCGATGCCAGTGCTAAGGTGACTGTTTACGCAACCTTTGGGACGGGTCGTCCTTTATTTTTTCATTTAAATTTCCCTCCCCTGTGACGTGGCATTTCGCCGCGTCCTTGTCACGGCGGGACCGCCGCCGCCAACAATTTGGTGCTCCGAAAGGCGGAGCGGAAGTCTCGTTTTGTGAATTGAAGAGAGATAAGGTCTGAGACTTGATAGAGGAGAAGTCGGTTCGACATGTGGGCAGGAGTGGCCACTCATGCCTTCAGGAGGGGAGCGAAGGGTGCTACAGAATTCAAGGCAAGGAACGCGAGAGATTTGTCACGTTACTCCCTGTTATTAATTTACAGAAATTCTGTTAATTTTTATTTTTCTTGTGTTCCTGATTAAAAGCCCTCCCCATTTTTACGTTAATTAATTTTTTTGTTCCGTCTACTTATTTATTGAGGGACGCAAATGGGAAATTAGGCCATCGGGGCACGAACAGAAACATTAAATAATAAAATGCTCCATACATCAGGTAATGAGTACATCACTAAACCCTTCTCTTGTCCTAAATCACGGTATATACCCTTTTAAATATCGGTTAGTTCGAATTTTTTAATTGAAATGCTGGTACAGCTGTACAATATTTTGAAAGTATTGCTTACTTCTGGGCAATGATGGTAATATCACCTGTATGGCTCGGTTCTTGACATTTGATACAATTTGCTGCGTTCATGCAATGGAATCTCACGTTTTTTGAGAGCCCCATTTTTTTCTTGAGTCAGCGATCGATTTTACCAATGCAGGTGTCGCAGAAGTAAATAGAATCCTGCCACAGTAAACGCGTTAAGAATAAATAGATGTGCCCGTAAATCCTTGATAAAGAGTGGTGAATTTGGTCGTATGTCGTCTTTTAGTCGATGATTTTTCTCATGATTGAATTATGCTGTTATTCTTTTAAATTGACTTTTGATTGTTTTGCAACACAACTGAGATTGGCCTGAAACCTGCTGCTAGTGCTTCTCATATAATAAATGATATCATAATAACTCCTGTTATTGAAATAGAACTTCCTTACCTTGATGTAATATTTCATGTTGTGTATGAATCTGGATAGTCAGAGTACCGTCGTGGTATCTCTACTAGTCCTAGAAAGTGTTGTGGGAAGAATGTTAAATATACCCCAATAAATACAGTTAAAATTGAGCCATTAGTAGTTATCTATTTATTGTTGTCCCTGTAAATAAAAGAATTCGATGCATTAATTCACCTATAATACCAAATACAGTCCCTATTGATAAAAAATAATGGACGTGGGCTACAACATAATAAGTGTCATGTATAGCTATATCAATTAATGAATTTGCTAATACTTCTCTTGTTAAACCACCTACTGTAAATAACAGAGTGCAAAATATCTTATATATCGCCAAGTTTTATCGAATTACGGTGCTCGATTAATGTTAGATGAATTCGTTCACTAAATTATGCGGACGGGCTTCATGCAATAAATGTCGGAAAAATAACAAAGTTTCATCTCATTTTATTTACGTGTGTAGATGAATAAATACCGAACAGTCGATGTAAACGAGTCCTTCAACACAGAAATATTTCATTAAAGTTCATTTATCGCTCATTTGCACATGTTTAAGCTTTCTCCTCACGATTTTTCCGAGGGTTGAGAGTGTGTCTATTGGCTCATTAGAACATCAAACTGCGAGATTGAAGAGTAAATGCATTATGAACTGGATGTTTACTAAGCGTTTGATCTGCGCACCACACTTCCCCCCTGTCAAACGCAAAATAATGACTCAATTAGGCCTTCCTGGCCTTGCTAATTTTGGACGTCGCCCACTGCCTCCCTCCTCGTTTGCCACAATTACGGAAGGGTTGAACTCTGAGGAAAAGTTGTCCCTCACATTCAGGAATTTGTGGCGGTTTCAAGTTTCGCACCCCAGCTCAACGTCAAGAGTAACAAAGTACACCATATAGAAATTATGCATTACCATATTGCTATGAAATGCTTTGCCTGGAGGAGGCCTATTATTTGGTTCACAGATTCGTTATTTTTCACTAGAATAGGATTCAAAATTACATCTACATCTGCATAATACCCCGCGAGCCGTCGCATGGGCGTGTGGCAGGGGGTGGTAGGTCACAGACCGTGTAAAGGTGTAAGCTTTTTTCTGGAGATGAAATTGCGACATGAATTATAGGACTGTATTTAGTGGAGCTTACTTTTCATTGTGGTTACTTATTGTTCGTGGAAAGAACGAGTTTTTTGTAACTATCTGTTTGGCAGTGTATCTCTCTTATTTTATCGCATCTGTCAGACCTAGAAATGTAGTGAGGCGTCATGATAATATTCTCTATGTCCCTCTGAATAATATCAGTTGTAATTATATCAAGCCTAGCGTGTAGCCTCCGAGTCTCTAGGGGCTCCCACCTAAATCCCTCTACACATTGTGAGACACTATATGTACGCTCGTAAGCGCGCTGCTTTCCTATGAATTTTATAATGTTTTTGGTTAAATCTATTTGACCATGGTCCCAAATGCTTGCGGCGTATGAAGAGGTGTGGTCTAACCAGAGTGGCATAGTATCTCTCCTTGACTCTTTTATCCGAGGACCTTCCTATTATACGTTTAACAAAACCTAGTTTCTTTAATGCTGCGCCACATATGTTTTGTATGTGTAATCCCCATGTGTAACCAAATAACAGCCAGGTGAAAAATTTGAAAATGGTAGTCTGTGTTTTTTCAAATTTAGTTTCAAACTACGAGTGAAATTGAATTTTTGAGTATTGTAATTATAAAATACTTTTACAACTAACCAGAATTTACTATTTTAAAATTCAACGATGGGAGTCACTTGATGCCCTGTTTCTGTTTTGCTTAAGTTTATTTCCGCTTCCTTAGGTTATTACTTTTGTTGTACTTTGGATGGCATAGTAAATATGATTATCCTCAGTGTCCCGCGAGTAACATAGTACTTCACATTCCGGCTGAGGAATGTTTTTCATTCTGAGGAGCTATATCAAAATGATTCTTAATCTTCTTGGTGCATCGTTTATTGCAAACCGTTTGATGATACGTCAAAATTCGAAGCCTTAGTGTCCTTTTTAGATATTGCTGACCAGGAAGTTTGAGGTCAAAACGAGGAGAAGGGACCGCGCGAAGGGAATTCTTCCTCTTCCAGCTTCCCTCTCTTCATTTGAGTGTCGTCTATTTTCGTTTCCCTGAGAGAACACAATTTTGGGATAAAATACGTCACCTCTCTCCCACCAAACCATAGACCAGTTTTCAAAGCCTCGCACCGGCATCTGCTCTTAGCCACATACTGATTGTTAATCCGTCCATAGAGCTAAAATACTTATCATTTCCTGTGACTGGAGCCTTGTTTATACCACTTCGGAGCTGTTGAGGGTGTCTCTCAACAATCAGTTTGAACGTTTTAGGTCACATTGAGTATCGAAGTCATTTGCCGGAACCGGGATTCCAGTCCTGGCGATTGGTTTCTTTTCAAACTGTAGATTTCCACATTCCTCCTTTGGCGAGCGATGCTCGACGAAGTTTCATGAATAAGAAAAGTTTGTTGAATTCAATTCATGTCGTTTTTTAATATATATCTTGCTTATTTTCCTCGCTTTTGCTTTTGAATCGCAAATTAGAAGCAATAATTACCATTTTCCCTACTATCACTTACTATAATGAAAAATTCCATACATTTATTTGAATTACTAATATCTTTCTGGGTGTAGTAAACATAAAGTCTTCAGACAAAGTCAAATATCTTGGAATGGCCTCAACATCAAACATATCGTGGGGAACACATATAAAAAACACAAGCGGCACCGCATTAAAAAAAACTAGGATTAGTTAAGCGAATAATAGGAAGGTATTCAGATTAAAAAGTAAATGGGAGATATTACTACCCTCTGGTTAGGCCACAATTCGAATACGCCGCGAGCATTTGGGACCCTGGACAGAAAGGTTTAACCAAAAAAATTATAAAATACAAATGAAATCAGCGCGCTTCGTTAAAAACTGCTACGAGCTAACGTGTAGTGTTTCATGCCTTCAGCTTTTTGAGGGATTAAGTTGGGACCCCCTAGGGGCTCGGAGGCTACATGTGAGGCTTAGTTTTCTTGAGAAATTCAGAACTGGTGAGTTTCCGATCGACACAGAGAAAATTGTTTTGATTCCACAATGCATCTCTAGGCCTGACAGAAGCGATAAAATTAGAGAGATACATTTGCGAACAAATAAGTACAAAAATTCGTTCTTTCTCCGCTCAACAAGCGACCACAATAAAAACTGTTCTCCACTTTATGCTATCCTAGTATACACGTCACCATTTCACCAACTAAAACCTTATCCCTTACATCTTTACACTGCTGGTGTTTTAATTCTCCCTGTCAAACGTCCATCCGGCGGCTCGCAGGGTCGTATGTCGACGTACTTGCGCAGTGTCTTTACATGTAGCTTCCAAACTGCATTCATCCTTCTGCTCTCTCAAAGACTACGATTCATTTCCGTGGCTCATTTCATAACGTTCAATATCCTTTTCTTGGCCGTGTCCTCTCTTCTACTGTCATCCTAGTCATGTTCTAAGTTCTATGTCCTCACTTCTTCCTGGCACTGCTAACGTTTTTCTCCTCCCTCCCTCTTCTCTTAAGCCCTCAAGTATGTATGTAGGATCGGTTCATATCGTCATCTGACGTCTTCCGATTTCTAGCCTCCAAGTCTCTTTGTCCTTCCATAGATCTTCTTCCAATCCTCTCGCTCCAATTTCTTTGTCCACTCCCTCTTTCCAGCTCTTCTTAGGTCTTCCTCTTTTCCCTTGGATTGTTAGCTCCAAGATCTTTCTTGGTAGTCTAACTTCGTTCATTCTCTTTACATGCCCGTACCAGATTAGCTGCTCTTTCATCATGTCCTCCGTTATATAGATAGTGCTCAACTTTCATTATCTGTCGTATTCTGTCATTTGTAAATCTTTCTATCCTTCATCGTCCCGCACCCCGTCTCCAAAAATCCATTTCAGTAGCTTTTAATGTTTGTTTAGTACGTTCCTTTATAGGCCAGACTTCTCATCCATACGTCATTATACTTTTGAAAATGGCATTGTATATTCTTGTTTTATATGCTTTCGATGTTTGTCGGTCACACAGGATGCTTTTTAATAGCCTAATAACTCTTCCTCCCTGGTTATCTCGGTCTGATATAGCCTCATCTAAGGTCTCGTCATCAGTAATTTTTACTCCAAGATATTTATAATTATCAGTGTAAGCTATTTTATCCCCATCTTCAAAAATCAGGTCCTGCCTCGCTCCGCCAATGTTCATATATTGTGTCTGGGGCATATTCACCTCCAACCCCCATTTTTTATATTCCTCTATTAGTTTTCTAGTCATATATTGTAGATCTTCGTAGTCCTGTGCCAACACTATCTGATCGTCTGCAAAGCAGAGCGTATAGAGAGTGTTGTTGTTCTTCATCTTATTGTTAATCCCATCAGTACAGTTTTCTATCATTATGGGTACTATGGTAGCCTATACCCTCTTGAGCTGCATTGTCAATACACATCTTAATGTGATCATAGTGTTCTTCCATGTTTTGGAAATTTGTCTCTCCTAGTTTTTTATCTAATCTTCTTTTGTTTAGCCAATTTGTGCTTTCATTTCCAAAGCTATTTAGATTATATCTCCGAGGTTTTTCGTCGCCGTCTGCTTCTCTTTATCTAGTCTTGCTCGTTCTCTTCTTAATGGTATAATAACTTCTGTTCGTCGTAGGCGATGGACCATTCCACATGTTGCGTCTCTAAAAACTCTTACATCATTCATACGTTATTTATATTTTTGTATAACTATGGTATAGCCTATAATGGACTTACGGTTTCGGCTGGGTTGTGTCCATGTATATCGATGTATTTGGCGATGCTGATAGAAACCATTCATTATTTATAGTTCATTTTATTCACATGTCGAGCTTATCCTACTTCCATTATCATTAATCGCCTTAATTTCCATTATAATAATTATCTCTCAACGTTTATTTTATTTATTTATTTACTTAATGAGTTTATAGTTCACCCAACATGAAAACATAATGATAGGGTAAACTATTACACAGTTCGATACAAAACACAATATCAACAGTCACGGCTGGCTGAATGTTACATAATAGTCATGATAGAATAGCCACGTGGGACAGATTTTACACTTTTGATAACAATAACTGTATAGCCTTCCTAAAATTTTCTTTTGACATGTTAGTATTCAGTTCTTTACAAAATGTTTTCTAGGTAATACATATTTTATTCAATGGTGCATTCTTACAATAATTTGTTTTTACATCTCTTACATAAAAAGTTCTTAAGTCTCCCTTTCTTTGCTGAGACTATAAAATTCAATTTTCCAACTGATTCCATACAATGGCCTTCGTTAATAATATCATTCAAAAATAGTGAGTAATTTATAATTCTTCTTTCACTATGACTCTGAAATTTAAACTCTAGTAACATATCTTTTAAGTGTACAAAATTTTCAAACATCTCGATCATTACATCTGATTTCTTTAAAATGGGGGAACATTTTATTAACAAAATAACAGAACAATACTCCAGTTTACTTCTCACGCATAAAAATTGCAAAATTGTAAGCACTTTTTCATCAAAAAATGTTACGAAATAAGACAATGTACTCTATAAAGTATGGTTATTAAAAGTCATATTTGTGTCGAAGTAAACACCAAGATCTTTCATTTCCCCTATTTGTCGTATAGACTGCTCTTTCATAACATAATTGTATTTTATAACATTCCTCCTTCTTGAGTAGGATACGACAGAACATTTTTCAATAATGAAATGAAGGTGATTTCTCTCTGACCACCTAATTAAATTGTCAACATCCATTAGTAGTTTGGAACAATCTCCCAAATTTTTTGAATTTTTATAAATTTTAATATCATCAGCGAACATTCAATATTTCGTATTGCACAGGCACTGAGGTAAGTCATTTATAATTCTAAGAAAAAGAAGTGGACCAAGGTTAGAGCCCTATGGTACTCCAGATAAGGCAGTGTACACATCAGATTTAGAGTGCCTGTATATAACATGTTGTTTTCTTTCCCTTATAAATGAACTCAATAGTTTGTGAAGAGATCCCGAGATCTCCACAGTTTGAAGCTTTTCTAAAAAAAATTTATGATTTACGGTATCAAATGCCTCCTTAAAATCAAAGTAAATATTATCAACCTGACACCCGATGTCCATTTCGGTAATCACATAATCTTTGAATACAGATAAGTTTGTAACTACTGATCTATTTGCCATAAAGCCGTGTTGAACATCGTTCATATGACTTTTTAACTGGAATTTGATGTGGTTGCAAATTATTGACTCAAATAATTTTGAAAATATTGACAAAATGGTCACAGGACGGTAATTTTCAATGTCATCGCGATCACCTTTTTTGAACGCAGGAAAAACCTTAGAAATTTTCCATTTTGGTGGAAAGGTACCATTTTTCAACGATACATTAAATAGATGGCATAAGGTAGGAGCTAAGATATCACTACACCCTTTTACAATTATGACGGTATATCCTCAGGACCGACTGATCTTTTTGTTTTGATGCTTCTTATTGCATCTACCACCTCCTTTAATTAAATCTTATTAAGGGATATATTACTACTACAGTCACATTAATTTCCTCTGAAAATAGCTCCATTGATACAGCGCTACTCTCAGTTACATAAACTGACATAAAATAATCACGAAAAGCACTTGCAGTATTACTAGGTGATTTCTCCTCATGTCCATGGAATTTCATAATATCTGGGATGCTCCTAACTGAATTATTATCCTTAGCAAATTTCCAGAAGCTTTGCTAATTTCCATGGTACACATCTTGTTTAATATTCTCTAAGTATGAGCTAAAACATTCATTAACACTCTTTTTAACTTCTAATCTACCCTCGTTATATTTCGTCTGATGATAAATTAACCCATTTCTCCTAAATAATTTGCGGTGCCTATCTTTTTTCTTGGTTTTCTTTATTGTCATAATTATGCCAGAACGAGTACTTGTATCGTGATGTTGTACACTTAGGAATGGCTACTTCCATTGCTTCCTACAGACATTGGCAGAAAATTTCTAAACTCTTATCAATATCATTAATGGACATAATTGCATTCCAATTTGTGCAGCTTAATTCACGATATAATTTTAAATAATCCACTCTTTTAAAGTTATAAGAATTGCTTGAGATACTAGACGATTTTCTTTCAACCGTATATGAGTACTGAAATTGAATAGCAGTGTGGTGAGGATCCTCTGTTAACAATGACATATTGCTCTGACCACATTGAACAGTTGTAACAATATTTGTTAGAACTAGATCTAGTATTTTACCATATTCATTCACAGTAGTATTTTTCTGCTTTAGACCCATTATATCTACGAACATTCCTAGTTCTGTGCAAGTCACTACATTTACTTTAACTAATGACATAAACTTAGGATAGTTAAAATCGCCTAAAATGATTATTTCCTTATTCATTAAACCACTGTGGATCACTTTATCAATGAGGCAGGAATAATTAGCAATACAGAAATCAGGAGGGAAATATACGACACATTTATATAATCACGTACTTCCATTAACAAAGATCTTAAGCCACATGTTTTCATCGATAGTTTCTACTAGGCATCGATAGTTTCTAAATTAGGCAACCTCACAGATGATTACTCATCCTTTACTGACACGATAACACCACCACCAGACTTTTTTCCAGTCATTAAATTGTTCCCGTCCTTTCTGAATATTTTATAACGACCGTTCACACACACTTCTGCATCGCTAATACAGTTAGTCAACCAGGAATCTCATAAACATATTATGTCGAGATCGTTCTCGAGCAATTATGCATTGAATTTGTTTAGTTTACTTCGCATTCCTCTGACATTTTGATAGTAAAACATTTGCCCATTATTTGCTGTAGACGGCAAAGACTTAAGTTCATTATCGTGAGTTGAACAGGAACCTTTATCTCATTGTAGTTTTTCAATATCACTCTCATTTCGCAGTAAAAATTTTTCACCCCCTTTTCACTTTTACGAGCATAGAGCCGGCCCCCTCTTACCCACACACAAATTTTAACTTCCCATCTTGTTTAAGGGCTCTAGCTTGTTGGAATAGCTTCCGATTTCATTTTTTTAAGGACTCATTAACATAAACTGGTTTATCACCGCAAGCGGCAATGTCCAAATGAAGGTCAGAGAGTTTGAGGCTTCTTTTTAACTCTCTTGGCCCGTAAGAAATCTTCAGCCAAACTCAACCACGCAAATTTAACCACAAGAGGACGGTTATTTAACTGAGCACTGCGTTATTGCACAGCTCTATACACTACTTCAATGTCATTATCTGCCAGTTTCATTCCAAGCGCTGAGCTAGCTTTTTTGACAATTTCTGCAGTAACCCCCCATTGGCAAACGGTATTCCATAAATTTCAACCGTATTTCTAAATAATTCCTGCTCTGAAGCATTAAGATTTGCTTCAAGATCATTAATTCTGCCAACGAGTAACGAATTGTGTGCCACTATCTGGTCCATTTTAACAGCCCATTCCGAAATATTAGACTTCGCGCATTCCAAGAGTTTTGTAAGCTCACTTAAAACCCTTGTATGTTCAGCCACTGTGTTACACCAAGAGTTAATTGAATTTTTAAACTCACAATGATCCGCCTGTAGCACCGTAATCTTATCCAAGATCTGTTGAAGTAGAGACTCAGATTTCTCTGGTAGGCTCGAGATGACTTCTGATTCTGCTGGAATGGATACTCCATCATTTCCGACGCCACTCAGAAGAATCTCCTTGGATGCAGGATTGCATCCAATGCAGGACCACTGCCCTCAACGTTCCACAACATCTTTGTGGGCCTCTTCAGACAATGACTGGTAGACGGTGTTAAAAGACTTATTGCAACCATTTTAAGAGATAGACTTCTCATTGCATTTGATTGCCTTTCCACAAGTATCATACTGCGGCATTTTGGTGCCACTACAGCCACAGCACAAACGAACAAGGTCAGACTAAGCGAAGAGAACACACGTACGCTCACTACGGCAGCCAGCTCGAGACTCCTTTCCCTTTTTCTTTGTGGATTTCCAAAATTTTTGTCTTTTTTATTACGTCATTTTTAATCTAATAAGCCGACAAACTTTTTAACGTGTTTTGCATATTCACAATAATTCTTCGATCTTAATTTTTTCTCTGAGCCCTTTTACTTCTAAGACCTGTTGTGTCACTTGATTGGCTTTCATTATTTAATACTAGTCTTCTATAAGTGATTTCCATGATCCAGTGGAGACATGTAAGACAACTTGCCTGAGTTAATCGTCCGATTATTTCTTGATCTTCTTCCACTTTCTAATGTTTCCTTATTACGTTTATGATAACGGACGGCAAATGACAAAGCACACTTCCATCCTGACAATGTGCTCATGTCCCTCGCGCACTAACCCTGACGGTGCTGTGAATTACATATCTGTCACTCGTTTCACTTAAACTCTTCTTTGCTATTTATTATATTTGTCATAATTTCTCTGATGACTTATCTTCCGGAGTGTGTCCTCAGAAAATTTCTATCTTATAATGGATTTTCTACTTGAAGAATGTTAATAATGTTACCATGTAAACATAAATCCACTCTTCCTCTATTTCAACAGTGTTTTACCGATCAAAAATACTATTTTTTTGCTTTCTGTTGGTGGGTTTAAAGAAGTTATATGGAAGTTTATCTTCAAGACATAAAAAATTTAGATCTTTTGCCTTTATCCCGTCTTCATTTCTTTCAGTGTTTTTTCCGTCTTCACTATTTAATATTCTCGAACCAATTTTACCTGTATCAATGTCACATTATCTTTCAAGGTTCGTGCTATTTGACCTAATCTCTTTACTATAAAGCTTCGCGGGTTTTCTCTCCACCTCTCCTGAATTTCTTTCGGTTCCATCAATATCCCTCCCGTTTAGTATGCTCGGAACGACTGCGCTATAAAACACTTTTCCATTCCCTTAAAGTGGACTCATTTCCCACACATTTTTCGCCAAATTCTTCTCCTTTCCTTATCCGTCCCCTTATATATTTGCGCATCTATTCTTATCTTAAGAGATTCTTTAACTTCGACTCTCCAGAGCGAAACGATTGCCCGAATAATCTTCATCATTCTAACCCTCGCCACACACATCCAAGGGGCAAAGATCGAAAAGGAATTAGCATTCAAGTAGGCTAAAATATCCCTCAGGGACCACAGACAGGGAGAGAAATAATTCTTCTGTGAAAGTGTGACATGTTACTGTAACTTACTGGTAATAATGAAAGGACGATAGTGAATTTCCACACTGTTTAATAAGTACGGACCATGGTTTCGACACTTTATGCCATTCTCAAGGAATAATTCATTCTCACCTTGAGAATGGCATAAAGTGTCGAAACCATGGTCCGTGATAATTAAACAGTGTGGAAATTCACTATCGTCTTTTCATTCTAATCAGTATGGCTATTGAATATTTCCACCAAGTTGCGCCTGAAACTCTTTCATACTGTAACTTAGGCCGGTTCGGGAAAACTTGGGAATGGAAAACGGCGAATGATTTTGTTTCCTGGTTAGGCTTGAGAATTTTAAATAACAGAGCGAGAAGTCAAGATCACCTATTGATGATGACTGCCGAATGATGATGAGGAAAAAAGTCGCTTGTACGTTATCTTTCCATGCATCGAATCTGAAATGTCGCCTAATCGCATTATTGGAAGCTACATTCCTTGTTGGTCAACGTTAAACGAGATTTTATATGGGGAATGTTTGGCAAATTATCTTAATAAAAATCTTAGAATTATCATCGATGAAGGTTATACAGCATTTAGATATAAAAGATACAGTCCTTTATTTTACCGTTATCATTTCACAATAGCTTCTGATCAACATTTAATGGCAGTAATTCCGTGTAAGAAGCTCACTTCCTTAATTCCTTACCAGTAATAATTTAGTTACAGTTTAAATAATTTTAGTTTCTTTAGTCCCGAATAAAATAACTCTGCGAGAAATTTGTATTTTGAATTTGACCATGATCGTTTTCGTGAAACAACGCCTCAATTTTTTACCCCGAAATATATAATTTATATGCCTATAATATCCTTAATAAAGATAATTGATGTCCGAAGAGTGTCCGGTTTTTAATAAAATAGTTGAGTGATATTCATTCATTAGTATGCGAGCTCTTCCTGCGTCGACCACTGTAAACTCACTCACTCTCACCGCATGAGCACGTAGGTAATGAGTCTCCCCTTTTGCTCCTCATGCTCCGCCGACCCAGATCTCTTCCATTTCAGCCCCTGAAGGCTCCGTCATCGGATATCCCATCGGTGGCAGCGCCTCTTTTGGGTCCTCGAGGGAAATATGTTCATTGCGGAGGGAGGGATGAAGGGTTGGCGGGAGGGGGGGAAACGGTCCTTTTCCACTCGTATAGTTTGTCACCGAAGGGCGGAGGGTGATTAAGGTCCCATTGGTTTTTCCACCTGTGGCCCTGGGAGACAGAGCTGGACCATGGCCGAGACTAGCGAGCATCTGGTCTCTCGCAATTTGACTGCCATAATGTCTATAATGCACGAACCACCATTGTATTCCCATAAGTATGACCGCCGACCTCATGACCTCCGGCTTTCCCTACGCCATGAGGAGCTGTTGCTTCGACGTCATTTGAGATTCAGGTACACGTAACGTAGGATGTTGTTAATATAAAGTAGATTAGTTGAGCATCCCTTGATACTTACCATTCCCCACCCCGTTTTACTGTAGACACATTAGACACCGTTTGTTCTGGCCCTGTTTACACCTGGGGCGTCCCTGAAAAGGGCTTAAGGCAGCGGTATATAGTTTTTGGGATCTGAGCTGGGAAATTTTTGATATTTTTTGACATTTCCGTTCTGCATTCCACGACGATAGTTCTTAACTCTATCATTTATATCCGCATAATAATCCCGGTGAAGACGTTCAAAATTCTTTGTTTATAACAGATTCACATATTCGAGTATCCTCATAATGAGTCCTTTGGTGTAGGATTCCTTGGTTCGATAGAAAATCTATTTTTAATAACAATGTTGATTTACAATAAAATATTTTACATCTAATTACAAACTCCGTGCATGATATAATTAAATATTTTGAAGAAAATATAGTGTTTGTCATTTTCTGAGGAGAGATTATATTTTTTATTAAGCTGACAGGATTTGAAAAATTATGCTTATACATCTCGTTTCTTTACACTCTGCAAAGACGTTCATATTTTGTATCATTTAAAAAATGGCATATCGATCTAGTAATTCTATTAAAATTAAGAGCTATTGCTATTAGTTATAAGTTCTAACTACCTTTAGTGAATTTCGACGTGAAAATCAGGTGGTCTCATATTTTTAGCCGTTGGCAAGTAAAAAGAATACAGAAAATGAAGAAGTAAAGTAAAAATAGTACTCTGATGATTCACGTAAATTTCCAAGCTTATATGGATACAAAAATCCAACTTCCGTATTCCTATTTCTTATTCAAACGTGTCTATTTTATGTTAAAAAGGTTCAAATATTCTGAATGTGTAATCAGATGGTCCCGTACGTTACTTACTGGGCGAACGCAAGCAGTAACAGTTCCGTCAGGCTATGCCTGTCGACGGGATATATTTCATATCTAATCTCACAATATTTTTTGTAAACATTCAGTTCATGCAGCTTAGGCTCTCTATTACAATAAAAATACGCCAGTAGTGAAAGGAATATACGATTACATTTGCAATAACATATCCTTATGGAGCACCCTTTCTGCAAATATTTTTATAGCATAACGTTTTACATTTACACATTATCTCTTCGTCTTTTTATTCTCTACATTAGGCTTTTATTTGGTCTCACCGCATACTAATCTAAATATTGCATACATTAAAAATTACAACATTGCAAATTTTTATAATATATCGAAGCATGATAATTTCAAATTCAATAAGCCTTACATGGCTTCGAACGTAATGAAACATTTTCGACTAACTATTCTCTCAAACTCTGACATTGCTCTAATAAAATCAATGGTGATCGTTAGCTTGGAATCGCTGCAAATATGCTGTGGGTGGAATTCTAATCAAACTGTGAGAAGTGCTGCAGTGGTGCCTAGTGGATTTCTCTATTTTGGTGAGGGGTAATGGATATCAGATGTTGAGTTGGCGTTCCACTTTAATTATAAATACGTGCCTGCGCTTTCATTTCCTAGCAGCGTTGTTAATTATTCAGCCGGGTGACTAATTTAGTAGTTGATGGGGGTACGAATGGATCACTTCTCTGTTCAAATTCAAGGATTGGAAAAGATGACTCTAAAACTTCTGTTTCTGAGAGGAGTACTCTCCTTCTAATCACTTCGACAAAGTGCACCTTTGGAACACTTTTGGCTTGCTATTTAGGGGAAACTTGAAACATGACAACGTTCAAAAACTATATAAGTCATAAAAGGCTTCTGCTCTCGGTCGCATACCGCGCTAGGGTATCAGGAATTGTAGTCTCACGTTACGACGCCCTTCTGTCTCATAATCAATCCCATATTTTTACCATAAATTTGGGAATCAAATAAATATCATCTTCAATTAGTTTTCTATGCGGACATAACTTTGAGATTTTTATCCTTGGCCCTTCCGAAAGAAGCGGAAATTTCATTTTTGCTTTCGGATTCAATTTCTGCCGCTCTTTCATGAAGGAGGAGACAATGACCAACACTGTTCCTCCATTTCATCCGCCCACGTGGGCTTCCTTCCCGTGCTTCCAACTCCTTGTATTTCTCTCCCCCCCCCACCCCCCATCCCCCCACACTCTTCGTCCCCCTCCCTCCCTCCCATCCGAATTCCTCAGGGAATTGGCCTTTCTCAAAGGGGTCATCGCTATCGAGAACCGATGATTCGCCGAAGAGGAAAAAGCCCTCGCGGCGAAGGGAACGGAAGGGTTTTCTATTAAATGGCTCGAGGAGAGGGGAATATTACGCAGTGGGGACGATGACAAAGGTCGGTATAAGAATATAGCCATGGCAGCTTAAGAGAGAAATGCTTGGAATTGGCGTTAATCCCCGCTTGAGATTGCTCGTTGGAGGAGAAACTGTTAAGAGCTGTTTCTGATCTTTAAAACACATAGAAATTGTGATTCTAATATACGACATTTTATAATAATGAAAACTACAGCCATGTATATATATTAAGGATTGTGATCTCGTCGTCAAAAACTGTTGTCTAGAACTCCGTTAACAATCAACTTTTTGGAAAGTGGTGCCGCCAAGTGTTGAAAGACGGAAGTTCAATTGTAAATACAGTCGATAGTTTGTAAATACACACTTCTTACCGGTTTTACTTACAAGTAATCACAATGCAGTGGATGAAAAATGTAGAACTACATGCGGGACGTTATTATACACTGTTTTAATATCGTCCAGTCTACAGATATGTTAAATTCCTCTCCAAAATTTAATTAAATGAATGTACAATAAACTTCTTAGCACTTCATGAATATCGCTATACGGAAATTTAATAATAATGCGAGGTGACTGCATGAGTACCCCCTATGGCCATCATTACAATGTAGTTAAAAAGGAATGAACCTACCGCCGCCTTGAATAGATTCTTATTTTTCAATCCAAGTCTCCTATTTTGGGTCCTCGTAGACGCATACCCTGTTGTGCAGCCTGGTACGAAGCAAGTTCTGTTTGAACAAGGCATTCAAAATTCTTTATTTAAGCCGAACAGGCTTAATGCATTCAAATCCGAGTCTGGCAAACGTCGTAGTCGGCACACGATGGACGTTTCATAAACCTCTTAAACATTTCCTATGATAGATATTTTCTCTCTAGCACTTACAAACTAACTTTTAGGTCAGAAAAATAGAAAGATATTATTGAAAGCATCAAGTAATTCTTATCTCCTCGATCGTTATTGAATATTCATCACAGGCTCAAGTTAGCAACAATTAACTACGTCTATTTACAATAACAACTGAAAAGACTAATCGATGTGGCGCTAAGGACTGGGTGAACTAAAAGTGGAAATTTAGGCAACACGTAGCAACAATTCCAAACATCCGAATCCATAATATATATTCATGACTACAGGCTAAAATTGAACATTCTCTATTTTTATTTATACCAAAATTATTTTTTTTTGTGCTCCTTAACATCTTATGCATGTGACATTTCCCTTATTTATTTTACGATCCTTTTTGACGCCCTTTGAGCTTCAAAAGGATATAACTCAGTATAGCATTACCGAGCTATTACTATTTACTCTTTTTTAACTCAACCTCTTTGATATTTAAAGATAGAATGGAATCATTATGTTTTGTTCTTCATTATGACTGTGAGCCATTATATTATTAATATGTTCCAGCTCCAAACATTTTAAATTTTTATTTTTTATCTTTCAGCATTTACTGTAAATTCACGAAACTTAAAGATATGCTGAAGTGAATCTGCATATTATGCTGAACAGGTGATTAGTTTCTCATATCCACCGTGATTACATATGCATGAAGTATCACTAATTTTGACATTAAAGGTGTTTAGTGAAAAAAATATAAAATATTAGCAAAACTGAAACATCGTTTGAGCATTAAAACTCAGATGTAGGTACTGGCTGCTGGAAGAGCTAAGAACCATTATCGATTGGAAGAATTTTTGCATACATTTGGGAGGAATTAATGGACTTGGGGTCGATAATTATTTGCATTAGACTTCTGTTTAACCCGAAACATATAAATTCGGAATTTCAGTCCGTGGAATTTTAGATTATCATTTATATTGAAATTTTACCTCTCCACCTCATAGCAAACCTCCAATCATTAGGAGGTGCTAGCTTTGAAAACTGATTCGATTCATCTTTGAATGGGCGTGAAAAATTATATAACTTGTCATTCACCAGTCATCTCAAAGAATCAAATAGAAAGTGTGTACATGGTCATTTCCTTTATGACATTTCCTTTCATCACAAGCAGTCATCAATGAAAAATTGGAAATTTTTGCGTTTGTGGTTAACATTAATATACTTGCGGTCATATAGGATATTTCTTCAAAAGTCTTCAGTAAAGAGCTTCATTATGTAAGTCACAAGTTAACTGGCTAATGGAAATCGGTGTTTGATTGTTCGTGTGCAATTCTATTTACATGTGTGCCTGATACTATATACTATTCTCTACATAACTGTCGCTAAATATATGTTCAAAGTTATTCGTTGTTAGTTGTCCCTACGAGGTTGAATACACTATTATATGTATACTGCCGTTGTATTGCGAGTCACACTAAGTCTTTACGTCGTCGCTATACGTCTCATATAACACCACTGTAGAAAAAGCATATGAATATATAAGTACATGAAATACAAAGAGGGAAGTACATAAATTAATTTGAATTACGAATTTCAAGTGGTAATAACTTTCCATAATTTGTTAAAAGTGGGACTAATTTGCTGAAAGGCCTTACTCGTGCATTGACGCTATTTTCTGTCATAAATTTCACCATTATTTACTTTCTTCGAAAACACACCCTGATCCTTCCACTTTTAACAACGGAGATCCTAGCAGAAACGTGGACTTATCTTCAAGCACTTGCAGTATGCGCGAATAATGCGCGAGTGATCGCCTTCATTTTGGACTACCGAGAAAAATCGAAGTTCATATTTCACTCTGTCGAACAAAATATGAAGTTCGGGACCGAATAGCATTTTTTTCGGATCGAATTTTTTTAGGTATCCATGCCAATGATGAAGAGCAGGAGCAACCGCTTTCATTCGTTGTATCGGAAATTTCACTTCATGGTTTCACTCTTAAGAGACTTTGCTGCAATCATTTTTTTTCCAGAGTTATGAGGTGCACTCCGTGGAAATCATTATCCACCCGCGCCACTGTCAAACGCTGATATCCGTCCTCTGCTCTGTATATTAAGCCGCAGCTTCACCAGACATCAAATTTGCGGTCCTGAATTAATTTCTACGCCCCATCGTGGCGAAAATTCCACCGGCGAAACTTCCTCAATTTACCGCGGTTCGAAGCTCGTGTGATGGGATTGCTCTGTTCATTTCGCTCAGGAAAATACCTCCACTCATCCGATGTCAAACAACGCTCCATGTACTCCTATTTAGGACTCTGTAGAAATTCAAAGGTGATTAAGAGAAGCACCTAAGTATAATTCTAACTACCGTTAGTCAAGTTCTATGAAGAGTCTCTTTATATTTTTGGCATTTCATGAGAATCGTCAGTTTTTATCGCCATCGTAAATTATATCCGTATTAAAATGTAATGATTTGTCAATGTTTTTCCCTAATTGCTCCTATTGTTGTTGGTTAAAAATACTTTTTCCCCCGTTCAAATTGAAACATTCACCTCCCAAAAAGAGGAGATAAGTTTGAGAAAAGGTAAATCGGTTTCAGGTTATAATTCGCGAAATTGAATGTTTTCTCTGTTTCTTGTATTCTACACGGAAACATTATTAAAACTTTTTCGGTTCATACTCGTGATTCTCTTTCCCATTGGTGTCTCTCGCGTTAACATTTTAAAAATACGATATCTCTTCTCCTAAGTCGCAGACTTTGTCAATCTTGACGAAAGTAGCCTGTTGGCGCATCAATATACACATTTTCTTCTCCGGGAGGTGAAAGTGTTGGTCCATGTGGACATTGTTCATTCATCTCGTTATCACTGGTGGCCATGACTCGCTAATCTTTTGTCCTTCATCGCTGTTGGAGTTTAATTCGTGTTTTTTTTTTTATTTCCATCGCCTCCCTGAGTATTCTCGTCTTTCGGAATGTTTTACTCTCGCCAGGATTTTTTTGGTTTCCCACGTCAATATCTCGGCCTTGGGCAGACCTATTCGCAATCTCTGATTTTTTAGTTGTGGCTCTGTTGAACAGCGACCCTAAGATATATGATCCACGTCCTAATCATTCAACCAGTTTTTCATTCGAACACTCAGTCGCTTGTTTTGCATGTTAATTAATGAACTCCCTCCGTCTCCATTATATCTTACTCTTTCAACTGGCGTATGATAACCTTAATTTGCGTCCGTGGTTTGGATGTGGTTTTTATTTCAGGCTTGCGTCATATCCTAGATATCGTGCCTGTAACTCCTTTAATGCATGAAAAATTCGCTCTTTTTCTTTCTTCGTGTTATTTTCTTCTTCCCAAACCTTTGGCGGCGATATTCATTTTACAGATGTGGTTCTTCCGCGTTTCTCCTTTTTCGAAGCCTCTAATCATTAGGATTTTGTGACGTGCAAACATTCTTCGCTTTCCGATCGAAGAGCATCGGGCACGATTTCAAACAGCTGACAGGAATGTCAAGCTGCTATGGAACTTATTTAAAGAATTAACTGATGTGAGGCAAACAAGTAGTTCATCAATGCAGCTAGAAAAATATGAAAGTGTTACTCTTAGTTTAAATCGTATTGCGCCAGAACATGAGGCACGGCAAGGCCTGGGGGATGAATAGGCAGGCTTCTTGCTGGCCCATCTACCCCATACGGTCAGTCACGACACGCAGAGACCAGATCCCTCTACTCGACGCTTTTTACTCGTCCTCCTAAGAGTGCTTCTTACCGTTTTATGACTAATGGGAGATTTGACCGCCGACTTTAAGACAAATTAATTTGTGGCTTAACATTGGGGACGTTTAGGAACCACTGTAAGTGTTCTTTCAACGCTATTTCTTTTTCAAGGATATCTAGCCGCAATTCTTGACAAAGTTTTTGTAGTGACCACGACGGTGAAACGAATATTACTTGCTTAATGAGTTGTAAATACAATGCATGCCTTCGAATATCATGCATTGAGAACAATTCGCAGGCATTTGTGATGATTACACTAGTGTGCTAACGGAGATATTATAGAGACCTGATAGTTGGCATATTCAATTTCTAAAGTGCTTTATTTCTATGTATTATGTTTTTTTTTGCTCCATAAATAGTTGATGTATTATCATTTTGAAGATATATTAATACACTTGTTTTTAAATGATATTAACCTTCATGGTCAAGGAGGAGCAGTATACCTTAGTTAACAATGTAATGCCAATCAGAGATTTTAATAACGTAAGTAATTCTTAAACGGCCGGAAATGAGTAGAAGAAAATACTTAACCTCAAAAAAGCACCCTTCATAACAGCTCATATTTTTATCGGCTTCTGAATAATAGTTCTCTTTTCTCCGATAATAAGGTGTTAATCACGAGAATATTCCCCTCTAAGATTGATGTGATTTCTTTAAACACGCTGACGACAAAGTCTTATGAAACGTGACTGATGTCGGGGGACCGTCACCTTAACACCCCCTTACCACCTGTTTTCTGCAATTAAGGTACTGCATATCTACAAACTGTAATTTATATTTTCATGGTAATCAAAATTTTTTACACCGCTTTATCCCCACCGCGGCCCCGGCTTTACTTTTGTTGAAACGAAGCCATAATCTTAAGTCATAATCTTATATGTCTTCTGCGATTTTCAACACTCATTATGCTGAATAACGTGAAGTTATAAATATCATAAGCATTGCATATCACGGCTAAAACTGTGGGCATAATTTTGTGGAATAATTTGTTCTTCATAATTTGAAATTAAAACTACAACCCCCTCTTACTTTTCTTGCTGTATTATCTTTCCAATTTCTGCCGGGTTTACATCGCTTCCCAACAATTTCACTTTTCTCTCCCCTTTTCTTCACCCGACTTAATGATCATGCCATATATTAGAGTCTTGGAATGAAATGGAAGATTTTCTCATGATAGCATGCACTACGTCAGGTGCCTCGTTCCTACTAATCAAAAATGTATCACATCAATATTTTCAAACTTATAACGGATGCCACTTTTTTAATTTTAACTTTTCACCTTTGCTCTCGTCATATTAAGCAAAAGAACCCTATCTAATGAACATTAAACTGCGATAATTATAACGATATTAACTTTCGATCGAGAAAATATGTCCCAGTTACGGCAGTTGTCTCTCAGGTGTGTTATTAGGGTAGTCCGAAATATATTTAAAATTGCTCAAACTTTTCACGTCGCCCTACAAATCAATTCAAGGTGACTAGAATCCCAATGTGTCAAGTATTAGCTCTATACTTCGACCAAGGCCCGTGCCGCGCTGTTATATTTTTTTGCGAAGACATACAGAAAGAAGAAAAAGAAAGCAATGTCCATAACAGTCACAAAGAGTGAGAAGAGTAAAAAAACGCTGGCGAGTCCCTACTTTCCTCTACCAGTAATCATCGCTGGCGGGAAAAATACTACTTAAGTTATGATAATTTTGATCTTCCTGTCACTATCTTTTGCTATTGATGTTAGTATTTTCACTAGTTTACGCATGCAAATCCTTCATGGGTATTTTGTGATAGTATGTAGTTGTGACAAGTTATGTCTGGCATCAGGAATGATAAACCGCACGGAGAGAAAAAATACAATTATCAAATTCATTGTTTACGGTGCAGATATATGAAACCTAAGGCATGCGTACGAATGCGTGCCTTTTTTATCAAATTAAAGCAGTCGCCTTGGAAAATAAAATGTTTTCTTCCTGCTATCTTTTTTATTTTAAACAAAACAAAACTAAACCCGGGGTACAAGTCGGGTACAAAAAACGAGTCAGATAAAATGTAGAATAATATTGATGGATAAATGTTGCCTGATTTCGAGAACAGGCGAACAATGAGACCGAGGTATTTCGACCGAAAACAAGAGGGCGTTCGAAGGGTATAAAAAGATAGAAACATGTTCGGAGAAAAGGACATTATCGTGGCATACAACAGGAGCTTTTCTTTGAGAAAATCACGTTATATGTAGAAAATATGTGGTCATGAGATGCGAGCGACAATGTTTTGGAAGGTCCAGAAAGGATGTGAAAGGTGTTTCAATCCCATTTAAGTGTTTTTTGGAAGTAAAACCTCCATCGGATTGAGATGAAGTTGAAAATAAACAAATGGTGTCACCAAATGATTTAAATATTCCCTCTTATATATTCAGAGGCGTGAAAATTCGTAAAAAAAAGGTACAAGAGCCAGGAAAGATTAATATTTAGGTTTTTTCGTCTTTTTCTCGTAAGTGGAAATCCATTCCAAAAAGAAAGGGAGATTGGCAAAAAGCAAGATTGTTCTCATATTATAAGTTTTGACAAGACTCTGCAGTCCCATTCCAAGACATGTGATATTTTCTCGTTCAGAGCTAAGTCAGGATTTATTAAATATTCCCCATGCTGGAAATTACTGGCATGTGGAGTAAAGGTTTACAACTCTTAAAATTTCCAATATGATTCCATTTCTCGACCTCTATCTGTTTTCACTACTTTCCATACAAGCATAGGTCGAATTATTTATGAATTATGGCATCACTCTTCTTTTGTAAAAAACTATTTTTGCCATAAGTGGTTATTATTAGATCAATGTGTTAAAATTTGAGGAAGATGAAAATTTTTATTTTTTTCACGGTGAATGAGTTGGATTTTTTTCATGGCCCAATGTGATGTGTTTGCTATTTTATGTAGGTTGTTATGATATAAACACAATATAAATTGTGAATGGTATTTGTTTTTTTCAAATAGGAAAAATTTGTAATGTATTTGCACCAACCTCTGCTTCTTTGTTATAATATGATGGTAGCCCCGAAACAGGTTTTTCTTAAGAGGTACCTATATTCACCTCAACCAAAATTGACTATTATGATGAAAAATTGTACTTATGTTATTAGTTAAGGGGGAATAGATGTTATTTCTATGCTAAAAAAATGCTCAAAATCTTTGAAGGTAATATTACAGGTCTGTGGATCCAATTTTATTTCAAAGTTATCATAGTCCTGTATGCGCAGCTTGGTATGGACTAGTCTCATGTATGGGCAACGCACTTGACAAGCAATTTCCAAATAGCGGTCATCGTGTCTCTCTAACCTTCCACGGGGGCTTTACGGCGAATTTCATCTGACGAGCATGCACGTTCAAACGTAAGAATTTTTTCTGCTTAGTACTTTATTGAAGACCTCCATTGTGTTCGAGTATTGGGGACGGCGACTATGAGAACCACACGTTCGAGCAGCGATCGAACTAATCTGTTCGAATACGCCCCGTGGCTTTGGTTACATGTTTCACATCGACGGAAAGACACACCATTGGATGCGTTCCAAAACATTCTGCCCATCGAACTAAAGGCACAGAGCGTGTTCACTCACCTTAACAATGGAAATCTGACGCTCACCATAGGCGGCCCCCCACTCTGCTACAACTCTCCCGAATTTTAAGAAGATGTAAAGCAAACTGTTACTATCCTTCAACTATACAGTTACAACAAGGGACTTACGGACTCTGTAGGTTTTGTATGCTCATTGCAACCTCGCTAGTAGTTGGGAAATTTTTTAAAATCCTCAGTTACTGATGCACAAGAGAAAGTACACAAATATTTGTTTAAATGTAATTCTCTTGTTTGAAATGGATATATAAAGATGCCTTATTCTCTTTTTACTGTAAAATTTTATTCCATTTATATCTCTGCATACATGCTCCAAACATAGTTCTCTGCAAGTTCTCCCGCAAGTTATTATGCTGACTCAAGTTCATAAGAATATGATCGATGTGGAATTATATACTTTCTCTAATGATAATCATGCTATTGACATTCTAAGCAAACGTGTGCTACTTCGTAAATAAAAGTCATCAAATTTCTTCCTCAATGACTTTTGACCTATTCTTTATCATCCAAAACTTTTGCGAGATGCATCGCACTGCAGCGTTATCTACTGAGAAGTATTCTCGCCGTAAATGGCAAAATTGAACTACAGCACTTGGTCAGCAATAATTGTCCCTTGCATGTGATTTTTTTAAAATATCCTACTTAGTTTATGCTAAGTTTGTACTTGGTGAGCTCATACCTTATTATAATATTTTATGACTCTGAAAAGAATATATTTTTCCATTAATGTGGCCTTTTGCTATGAAAAAAGTTTATTTTTTATTCGTAAATGTATATTCCCTCTCTTTTTCTCCAGAGTTGAAAATGCAAAACTTACCACATATAATGCAATTTCTGCTGCAAATTCTGGTACAAGTGGAACGAAAAAACTTTCATTTTATGGTTCACAATCTTTTCAATAAAAAATTCAAACTACTGCAAAAGAGGAGAACTTCTCGTGGGCATAAGAGGTACTATCTCGACAGCTGCGAAAACAAATGGCCTCGTGGTGTGGCACCCGTTTGGCCAGGCAAAGGAAGAGAAGGGGGCCAGGGATGGCGGGAACTCTTGTTTGCTCCATTAAACTCCTTCCTTTGCATTTAACTTTTTGTGAAAACTCATTTCACCTATCTCTGATCAATTTCGAGGTCAATATTTGTTAAGCAATACATCATGTCCTCGTATACTATGCGTAAATTTGAAAGTCCAGCTCAACGAAAAACTTTAATATCTGTAGCCAACGATTTACGTTTCTTTTACCCATCGTTCACGATGGTGTGAACGGAGATGAGATTTCAAAATAATTTCTATGATAGGTTTTTTTTTAATTCTGGGGATATCATCGCCACAGTGGTAAGCTTAAAACGCTAAGTATCTAATACCGCTGGGACATTAATGCAATAATTGAAAATAACGATGGAATAATTTGTACTTTGTGTATTCCTTTTTTGTGTCTTATGTCATATTTTGTTATAGCAATTTCACATATTGATCTGATTATTTTTGCACAAATTTAACTCAGTACGCACGGCACTCCAAGTGTTAACTTAGTACATGAGATATTTCTAAATATCGACTTTGCATAAAGGGATCATTTTCGTATTCATTTAGTGATTAAAACTGCGTTGAATATAGTGACATATTTGTTTGCACTCATTGGTGTCGTATCCCAAGCAACCATCTCCTTCCTCCCGCACTCTGCATTTGTTTCTTCGGTTTTACTTCGGCGTCCAGCCACCAGAGTGCTGCCACTCGTAAATGGCTGTAGGAAAGCGAGAGAGGGCGGGAAGAGCCAGTCGAGATTAACTCGCACGTGAAAAGCTCTTCACTCCACTCCCCTTCACTTCATTCCTGCCGCTCTCATCTCGGTTAACGCGCGCAAGCAAAAAAAGAAAAGACGAACGTCGCGCGGCCACTCCATTCCTACTCCTCCCCTGCAATCAGCTCGTCGACTTTAAGAGTGATTGAGCGAGTGAGTGGCCCGCCATTGCAGCAGTGGCAGCGCTTAATTAAAGCGGATGGGACATGGGAAGGAGAAAAAAAATGAGAAAATGGAGCGGAGTGAAACAAATGCGACACTTTTTAGAAAAATCAAGACGATCCCGCGAATTTTCTCTTAACCATGGCGCCATGATTCCCGTCCACTTCGTCCGCAACATCCTCATTTCCGTCCATTATTCTTAAAATTCTCATTTTTCAATTCCCTTTGGACTGCGGAGTGACCGGTCACCTCATCAGCCGCCGCAAGAGGGCGGCTTCGGTTTCTGACAGCTGCGAGGAACCTCATTCTCACTCATGCAACTACATTAAAAAATATATGAACTATCTAACTGTACCTCTAATTATCCAAAAACTCTCGTTATTTGATTGTAGACTAGTCTTCTTTTTATGAGATAGTTGAGTTTTTGTAAATCAGTTTGAGGCTATTTATTTAATTTTGCGTCAACTTACTTGAGGCTTGGAGAAAAGGGACCGCAATCTAGATTGGAGCACAGACTACCCGTGCTAATGAAGTTTCCGTGAGTTACAGTTGGTTGAAATTGCAATTTTTGGGTATCATCAGTAAGTATTTCTTCTAGTCATCATATTGAGTTACAATTTACACTCTCGGATCCCTGTATCATGGTATCAATGGTATTGAATTTGTTCCTAAATCTTTTTTTTATTCTGTTTGTCTGACAGCCGTGAGACTAACTGGTTTAACAATGGTTGCATTATTAAGAATTCTCTGTAAATTACCGGTTTATCAGGTATTAACTCGAGAAGTGTTAGATTAGAATCAATTATCTTTAAAGGTGTACCTTAACCTTCTCTTTGTATGACTCAGCGACATTTGTGAGATCATTTTGACGGTTAATTGGGGAGACATCGGCAGTATCGTCCATACGTGACCCATATGACATGACATACCCACCGCACGTCTCTGTAAAACCTCCTCTGAATATTGTATCGGATGGTACTAATCGCGCGGTTACCTGCACTTGTATCAATTTCAATCAGAATTTCGGATCGATATTTTATGAACAGGTTTTTAAGCAAGAGCCAATGAGAAATTAGGGTGGAGGGTTTCCCTGCAATGCGAGTGAGGAAGAATGGAACTAGAACCAGTTATATTTGTTAATCGTTTCCTTTCGAGAGCCTTCTAATCAAGTTGTTAAGGTTATCGCAGATCGTAGGAACACTTGAGCGCTCACAAACGAAAGGTGCGCTCAGGCGAAATGTTTGGTAACCTGTCGATAGGTGGTGTTCTTTTGACTCGCAAATCTCATGGCCTCGTGTTTTGTAAATAGTTTTGGAATTCGGGGCAGTTTATTTGGAGTTTTCCCGCGTTGATTCACATTAACGAACAATAGTTTCACTAACGTTAAAGCTAGCGTAACTTTAGCGAAACTGTTGTCCGTTAATATGAATCAACGCGGGAAAAACCTGACTAAACTGACCTCAATAAATCACCGCGGAAACCTCCGTACCGGTTTTCGAGTTCGTTCAAAATTCGCTCTTTAAAATGTTATTGTATCACTAAGCATGGTAATTCATCGTTCAAGTTTGACGGCTTTATTGAATGTCAAATCTTAAACAGCAATCATGGGTGCTTTTATCAAAGTTCTTGTCATTGCTTAGCAAACATTGACTTTGCAACTGATCTGGTCTTGAAGTTCAGAGGGTCTCAAACAAGTGCAAGGAATGCGCGTAGTTGTGCTGCGAATTGTACGCCACTCTATAACGAACGGAAAGCGCCCGTTTTATTCCTTTTAACAAATCGATCAGCAATATTCCTCCTGAGCCTAAGCTCTTGAGTGCCTCAGTTTAGCGAGTACGTGCTGAGAAGCAATATTTTATCGTTCCGCCCGATGGCGGATCTAGGTTTGGTCCAAGGGGGGGGGGGGGGGGAACCGGGGACCTGAGGGGAATACCTACCCCCCAAGCCGAAGGGGAGTTTGGGGATAAAATTTTGTATTTTTAAGACTCAAAAACTTCGGTATTAGGCTAATTCTTTGATAAAAAAATACAGAATTTAAAAAGATTACTATGCACATCTACTAGGTCTTTTTATTAGTAAAAGGTTTATGGAGGTCATTATGGGCGTAGGTTGAAATACCGCTAATATTAATAATAAAGCTTATGATGATACTTTATCTAGTTTTAAAAGCATGACTTAATGATAAGGAACACAAATATAGTCAAATCACTTTTATGATTACCTAGATATGGTCATTTTTTTATCGTTAAATGGTTTACGTTTAACCAAGAGTCAACAAGTTTATATAGGAAAAGAACATTCAAAATGTAATTACAATAAATTTAAATTTGACTGCTTGTTGATCTTTGTACTAGAGATACTTAACAATAAAAGCTGGAATTTATAATCGGCGCTATTAAATAGTAAAAAATTTACTTCCGATTGAATAAAGTGGTTTTATTTAAAAACCAATAATGACATTCTTACCTGAATTTTTTTGGAAGCTACGTTATGAATCATTTTCCCAGTTCTCTACACTCATCCGTCTATTCTTAGCCTTGCTAAATATGCTGATTATTTCGTCTATTGGAATCTACCTTTCTTTTGACACGGTTGCGAGTGTCGTCAGTCCGTTTAATCGTACATCTCCCATTGTACTTCTTAAATAATTCTTTGGCCTAAAACAAACCCATTTTACATTTTATAAATATGTAATTAGAAAAAGTACAAAAACACGTTACATACATTATTAAAAAGTAGTACAACAAACAAGATCTTTGAAACAACAAACATAAAAGTGTTTGATGACATGACTGATTTAGAAAGGTTATAATACATAATTATTATTACCTTCTTCATGTTGAAAATGAACGTTTCGCTGTTGCAGTTGTAACAGGGATCGTTCCCATAACTTGAAGGAGAATACTGATCATTGGGAAAAAATAAATGTCCAATTCTTTGATTGTATCAACTACTGTTTCAGGAGGATTGCATATGTTGCTGCATTTGTTTCTCCACATCTTGATTTCTCCAATCATCAAGGTGGTGCTTCCAATCTCTTCAGTATAGGTTTGATATTTCTCAGCAGCGTCCACGTGTACATACAGCTAAATAAATCAATACAGAGGCTGCCGCTGCGATTTTCTGCGCATTCGTGATTATTTTCCCGGTTTCGCAAGTATCGCTTCCGATTGTAGCGTACCAAAAGCGTGTAAAATCGGCCCTGAGTTTACGACTAATTTGTATTTGAATTCGTTATGGTAGGTAAATTTGCCAGAAAATATAACTAAATACTTACTAAAATTAACTAAATAATACTAACTAAATAACTAAAATATAACTTGTACAAAGTGGTACCCTCCAATAATTTTGATTTTATCTAGTGTAAGTATCTAGTGTAGATCCGTCCCTGGTTCCGCCCGTATAAGTACATCAGTCTAGTGGAACTCTGTAGCAACAAAATTTAGTACTTTGTTGTTAACAATCGACTGCTCACGACATGAGCACCGAATGTGATATGACATAAGCTTCATTTCTGTAGTTAGCGTAAAGTTTGCCTTCCTTACTTCAAAATGTATCTAGGTGCACTTTTCCAATGATCAAATGGCTCCAGTTCAAATTCAGCTACATTAAACGTGGAACACGCGAGCTTTATTTTTTCCCCACCCTCACTTTTTTAAGGTGCAGTTCATAAAATGGATCATTTCTGCGATTTTTTCCTATCTAAATATCTCACACATGAACGCATGGCAATTTATTCAAAGGCTTCTCTTCAATTATCCCCAGGCTATTTAAAGCAAAATAGTAAGTTTATATCTGCCTAGATCATCATTTTCCCCGCTTCGTTTCCAATTTTAAGATTAATTTGACTCTTTTCCCTCGCATTTAATTGCCCTGGCTATGGTATTTCAACGTCCGGGAATATATTTCAGTGGCTAATCATTTGCTAAGCGGATTTTTTTGTTCCTTACTTACTAAATGAAATATTAAGCATTAAATCAGTTTTTTAATCAAGGAAACTTTGGCGTTGTCCATAAAAATACTGAAAGAACCTCTCCTGGGCATTTCCTGTTTTCTCATCGCTGTCGTTCATAATCTCATTATCTCATTATGCGAATTAGGTGTGCAATAAGCAGATCTGCGTCAAAATTATTCGCCAGCAAATAAAAAGAATGGCCCTGTAAATACCTACGTCCGCGTCCGGGGTTAATTTCATTTCCGTATGTTTTGCGCGTGATTCGGGCATTTACACGCCGTGAATCCGAGCGACGGCACGGGGGAACGCTGGTCGGAATACTTTCTCTTTTGATCGGATGAGCGCCGGAAAAATTTGCGGGAAATTAAACCCTGGCTGGCTTTGTTTTCCTCTTTTTTAATGGAGAAAAAATAGAGGGAGAGATGGACGACGCAGCATGGTTTGATGTTTTAACAAAACCGTTTAACGATATTCCAGAATGGGGAAAGGGAAGAGAGGAAGAGAGTAATGGTTGGGGGATGAGAGATTTTTGGAGGCAGAGGAGGAAAACGCGTATTAAACTGCCTGAAACATGGAAAGATTAAATTTAGCGGAACGGACGTGAAAGAGGACAAATTTATGGATATTATGCCCGAACTTGCGAACTTATATGTTGCTAGGGGAATGAGGTTGAAAAAAAAATGATGGGGGTTGAGAAGATATTTGATATCCCCAGTTAATTTTTACGAGAAATCCAGCTTGTTTTGAATAATTCGTATCCATGAAGAGAGAGAAATTTGGCTGAAGGCGGAGCGGCGAAATATTCAAGATTAATAGGGGTTGGGATGGATGGAGAAGAATTCTTAGTAGCCATCTCCTCAATGCAAACTCACAATAGGGAACTCTGGTTATATTCGTCTTTAATGGAGAGCAGGATTGAGTTAAACACTAATTATCAGTGCTGCTGAAGAATGCATTCGAGTTCCGATGATAGAGGTCTTTTGATAGTCAATCTGTACGTATTTGGATGTCTTATGAAGAGCTTTCAAGTTGTCAATCCTTCTAATAGAGCATCAAATTAGGAACCTTAAGTTCCCTGAGAACCATGCCGTAATAGTATTTAGGGTCGGTGTTTTGCTCATTGCAATGAACTTTTTCTCTTTTCTATCCAGGATGGTAATTCATCGGTGAATCTTTCCACATTAGATTGGATGTTTGGGGAGGCGACCGACGGCTAAGGTCACTTGCGCCATAGGGGACAGGTAAGGGAGGAAGGGTGGATGGAAACCCGGTGTCGGCATTAGCCTGCTCTTAACGAAAGACGCCAATGAGAACACGGTTTAACACGTTCGCGGCAAGACCACTCATCCGACTGACGGAGTACTGTATTTGAAGTACCCTCCACAAGTCATATCCTAGTCTGCAGGGATTTGAACCCTGGCCGTCTGTATGGTTAGCCAGTACTCCAGCCACCACACCAACCCGATCCCCATCTTTCCTCATGCTATTGGCTTTAAACTAAAAGCATGTGTTGAAAAGAAACATTTCAACGAACAGCATATATGAAGGCTATTACATCCAGATGCATATTACGGTAGCCTGACTTGTGTAACTGTGGATGGACATACATGCTGGCTTTAAAAGATAGGTTTTGGCTCCTGAGAGGAGTTCTGAGAGAAATAGGATGGATGTAGCCGGGGATGAATGACGCGATGGAGAAAGTGCATTTGATACTACGGTATTGGATAAATGCGAAAGGGCCTTCGGCCATCGGTGAGTCTGTGCCGATAGTCCGATCATTTATAGTGAAAGAATGAGAGTGGTGCAGCGAAAGAAAAAGACGAGTTGACAGAATTGTCGGAGCGAAGATTAGATAGAGACATTCATGGTCCAATGCTGATAGAATGAAAATTTAGGTGTGGAGTATTTGGAGTCGTAATACTAAGAGGACATGTAAAAATACTTGCCAAATAATGCTGCACAAACGATGTAATTATTCATAGATAGACCACAGTCAGGGGAAAATAAAGGAAAAGAGAGGGAATCTTGGTGCTTGGCTATTGTTACTTGGAAATTTTTCGCTGAACCCTCTCCCTCTGTCCGTGTGGTGTTCTTACATAAAGAATTCCTTATTATTTCACCGCTATATATCGAGATTATTTCATAAATTATTCTGAGGATGCTGTAAATACCTTCATCTATATTTAATAGAAATGGATGAATGAAAATAAGTGCGCTGGATGATGCAAGGGTGCGAGTACTTGGGGCGGAAACAAGGGAGGAAGGATAAGAAGGGGGTTGAAGGAACGAACAAATAAGGGGAAAAGGCTGAGGGGTTGGAAGGCCACGTATTTTTTTTCAAACAAGAAACCATTGAAACGTTGAGGATAAACAGGGCGGGGGGGTGGAATAGGACGTAGGGTGAGATGAGGTTCGTCCTCTATAAAGGGGAGATTTTCATTTAACCTCTCATAACGAAGCAGAATATAGTGAGTGAAATCGGGGTGGGAGATGAGAGAAGGAAAATGAGAAAGGAGGCGAAGGTAGGAAAGAGACGAGAGATGAGGAAGGGAAGGGGAAGAAGAGGAGAGACAAGCAAAGAGATTTCGAAACAGGGAGGAGGGTTAGTGAGCAGGACGGGAAGTTAGGGCGATGGAGAGTGGAAAGGGAAGATGCGAAAGAAACTCATGAATTTGAGATGAGAATCGGACGATAAATTTTGTCTCCGAGCCAGATACAAGAGCAGGAGAAAAAGTTTTGGTCCATTGCGATTATTTATATAAAAACAATAAGGTTAAGCTATCCAGCTAAGACCAAAAACTCGCATAAACAAAGCATGCACTCTAAAAAAAAAGAGCAAAATACGCTTTTGGCTAACGTGTAGCTGTTTTTTGCGTCAAACGATAACCACATATCACTGGTAACCTATTAGAATACACATCTTTTCACTGATGCGTCGTTACGAGATTCCAGTTGGTATAATAACTCAAAACAACCTAAGTTGTTTTCAAGGAATATAATACAGTCATGTGTAAGTTTGTAAAAGTTAGCTCTCCTCCACCGAAAGATTTCTCTTCTTTCATAACATCCCACAAGAATGCTGTTTCTAATTTCGCGTCGTACATACAGTTCAAATACTGGTAAGCATCCGAGGAAAGTAGATATATTATAATAATAGACTTAGTTATTTCAGTGAGTGTTACGAACATGGGAGAGCGAATCCAGTATCCTTTCATTTCATAATTTTTACATTTAAGATGATTCAATGGCCACTTTCAGAATTTATTGTAAGCATTGAAAAAATTACAAAATTCTTTGCATTCGTTTTTGAAATAATAGTCATAAGCCTAATTAATTAATACAAGCGTTATTTATAAATGAAATGTACGGTCAACGAGAGTGGGTGGTGTACATATATTTGGTGCGGCTGCCGACACCCGAGACGCATCAATGGAATGGCTTAAGAGAATCCATGCGTCGGCTAGTCTACTGCGTGAACGAAAGATGGCAGTGGTTGAACGTCCCGACCGACGGACGGGGTTCGATGCTTGAAGTGCTCCACGAGCAGCCCCCGAGAAGGAATCGGGATTCCCCCGAGCATGAATATATATTATCGATTTAAATGTTTGGAATTGTTGCCTAGGCTACGTGTTGCCTAGATTTCCACTTTTAGTTCACCCAGTCCTTGGCGCCACTTCGAAAAAAGTCTTTTCAGTTTAATCGTAAATAGACGTAGTTAATTGTTGTTAACGTGAGACTGTGGTAAATATTCAATAACGATATGAATTACTTGATGCTTTGAATAATACCTTGCTATTTTTGTGACCTCGCATTATTATTAAATTTTCACATAGCGATATTCATGAAGCACTGAAAAGTTAATTTTTCATTAATTAATTAAATTTTGGAGAGGAATTAAATATATCTGTAGACCGGACGATATTAAAAAAGTGTATGATTACGTCCCGCTTGTAGTACCACATTTTTCATCCACTGCATTGTGATTACTTGTATGTAAAACCAGTAAGACGTGCTTATTTACAAACTATCGACTGTATTTACATTTGAACTTCCGTCTTTCATCACTAGGCGCCACCACTTTCCAAAAGGTTGTTTGTTTACGGAATTCTAGACAACAGTTTTTGGCGACGAGATAACAATGCATTCTATCTATTCAAGCCACTGAGCAATCTCCAGCATCGATGGGAATTGAACCCGGGGCCCTCAAATGGAACACCAGAACACTATCTGCATCTCCAATCCAATCCGCGTAGATTAAAGCTATTTAATGGCTTCGCAAATACAGTGATAAAAGAATTTCTCTAACTACGGTTCCTGGGACTGAACTTAGTTCAGAAAAACTTAGTTTAAAATATTTAAAATGTTTGCTTTGAGAAGCTGATATCTGTTGTCTATTTATTGGATCCATTTTTATTTTTTCATTTACAATGTTTCCGAGTGAAGAAAGGTCTCACGCACGTACTAAGACCCGCTCAGATTTACTTAAACTCATTTCCACTAGCATTTTTCATCACACTAAAGGAACTACATTTTTTCAAACGCCAAATTTTCACAAAATTTTAACTTAGAATATGCATTGAATTGGTAACGAATATTAAAATGTACGACCATTGGAGCTTGTTCGAGATCGTTGAAATTATTACTCAAATGAAAAATAGGAATCCAAATTCATTGAAGTAGAGTCTCATGAACTTTTTTTTCCTTTTTCTGTTGCGATTTCAGTGACATCTTCAAACTTACATTAGAGCTAACTTATGAGAGACTGCAATTTTATACGTTCTCGGGTATTATTTATTCGTCACTCGCTTTTGGTCATGTAGTGAAGTTATTGCTAAGTTGCAGTTAAGGCGGATTAAATTCTAAGGGAAATTAATTGGAAATAATCCATGTTTAAGGAGCCAACGATAGTATGTTTTTAAGTGGAAATTTTTGCATTTTACAGTTTTTTTTAAACTGTTTCACAAAATTCCCCATCCTAGAAAAAATTGATGTAAAAAAATATGGTAATGTCGGTACAATCGTAAACAAGCTGCTCCAGTCAATTTGGGTAGTCATGAGAAATTCATCTTTTTTACTGTGCTAGACGTTATTAAAATGCATAAAATGTTTTGCGCGACAGGAAAGAAAGAAATTATCAATTCTTTGACGTCAAAAAAAATTGGTTGTCATATTTGGTGACGCCAAGAGACGAAACAGACCGACCATCTCTTAAAATGCTAACAACGGTCTCCGGAGAACTGACCACTCGCCGAAAAAAAGGAAAATTTTTGCCATAATTTCCGGTCATGGCTTCAATAAAACAAGATGAGGAGAAGTTGAGAAGGAAGTATACAAGGAATGTAAAGTATATAAGGGTTCGAGATTCACCTCAAAGTGATTTCGAAATCAAAGCCATCACAAAGACATACCGTTTTCATCTTGAAGCCCTTTGGAAACGGTTAATGATTAGCGTCGCATTTTTAATATTTCATTTGAATATCATGCATCACTCCTTTTTGACTCGACGTTACGATTCCAAAACTAAATAAAAAATATTTGCTCAGAATTCTGTTATGTGGCATCCAATCGTCAGATCCGTATCTCCTCCTTGCGACCAATCTCTCTCCCACTTTCCCATTCTTCTTAATAGAGCAACATTCATAAGCCAACCCTAACATATGTAACTTTTTCCTTCTCAGATCTTTTTTGTGCTAGGGACGTATTTGTGGTAGCGAGCAGGAGGTTTTTTTTACTAAAAAGTAACCTTCCAAAGTAACGGCTTTCGAACGCTTCTCTGCGTTCAGCGCGTTGCAGACGCCAGTTCCGTCAGCCATCCTAGTGGTGTTTTCAGGTCCAAAGTGGCGATTCGTAATTTTGGTCCGTCTTCTGTAGCAATATTTGAGACGTTGAATCGTCCTGGTTGTCCGTTTTGCGCATCTCCTGCCTTGAAAATTCGACTACGAGTGCTGGATAGACTTTTTACCCGTCCTCACGGTCTTCAGCAGGAAAGAAGCTGTAGCCGGCTTGTTATTCCACATCTCCAAGGTCCTCTCTGACAGACTGTGGCTCTCAACAATGTCAACATCTTCACCCATGACCTATGAACGTGGTACTGTCCATGTATGCCGATTTTGCAGGGCTTCTGTCCTGATTTCTGTCTAAGAGATGTAGTATTTACCGCATGAGCGTGCCAAACGGTAGCCTCTCTTAAAAAGTGAGCAAAGGAGGTTATCCTGGGGCTTAGGAGGAGTGTCGCCCGTCTTTCTGCAACAAGTGGATCTGAATCGGACACTAACTCTCAAGATTAGTTTCAAGACAGGAGTCATGGGAAGGCGTTCCTCCTATCAGCAAGATCCATTGGCCCAGACAAGGCTACATAAGTCATATAGACTCAAGGGTGACAGTAGAATGGCGGGAGAACTCTCGAACAGGAATGAACCCGACGGGATGGGAAGCCTGTAGGCTGTGATTTTGAAAACCAAACACTGCTGAAACCTTCGGGACAAGTCTTTTCCAATCAGTATTTTCTGCAATCGTGGGCTTCATTCAGGACTCAGAATTTTCAAACCTCGACAATATTGAGGAATGATGTCACATCCAAGGAAAAAAAACGTTTGCTGCAGTTCAAAAAACAGGATTCACTGATCCGATGATGTCTAAACTTCATCATTGCCAGGGTTCTAATTTTCTGAGTTTATTTGAGGAACCCAATTGAGGAACAACTTGACCTTGCCTTTTACATTGTTTTGGACGAGGCCTTAGAGACTTAAGGTAGCTTTAGCGAAATAAAATTTTACCGTCAATCAATGAATTTGGTCTACTTTTATAGAAAATATATCACCCTACCATTGACACCGAAAATTCAACCCCTTACCACGTTAATTTCCGCGATATTTGTCAAAAAATACAACAGCCCTTTTACATGGGAATCGGTACGTGCATGCACTCCAGGGAGGCATTATATTAAAAATGAGGCATTTCCTAGACTTAGATCTCGTCAAAAAATCAACAGTATGTAGTTTTTGTATTTTCTCAACTATTTTTGAAAATTAATCATATTGTTACCTCAGTAAATTTTTCGGGATCACAATAAACCTTCCGTTTTGATGGAGTTTTTTAACGTACCGCGTGAACTAAATGAGTCAAGTGAAAGACTTATTTAGACGTTTTCATTTGATCACATACTTACAATTTCTGTCATTATAAAAACTACTATATTATTGCATCATTAATAATGCAATATTTAATTCGTATTTCTCACAGCTGTGGAAATTAAAAAGTATAATTCGAATATGGTCTCTATTATGACTAGGGAACTATCTCGCTCGCACTACCTTAAGCAATCTTAACTTACGTGATTTTTGTAACTTGATATTACTTGTATTTCTCTAATTCGTGACATCAAAATTCCAGGATTGTTTGGATTAAATATTTACAGGCCTTCCTGAAAAGGGCACCTAAATGACCGGGGAAACAATACGTCGATATCTAGATTAAATTTTTCCCAAAGATATGAAAAACAAAAACCTTATTCCGCAATTATGATATGCCCAGTTGCCCTTCGCACGAGTCTAAATTTTCCATGAATATCATCGCTTTTTATCTGGATCCCTCTTCATAAACGTCACTTTCTTACCGAATCCCTTTATCATCCTCCTCTTTGACGTTCATTTCTATTTTTGCCCCAGCCCCTTTTACTCCGCGCATTTGAAGAGACAAGGAAGGAAGGACGCACGCCATCTCAATTAAAAATGTCAAAAAATAAAGAACTGTTCGCGTTTATTTTTTGTCTTCATACTCCTTATCGCACACATGCGCACGCACTTTTTCGCCAAATCTCACTCCACGCTGTTTTAAACCCTTTCCTAACCACAATTGCTTTCTTTCCTTATCCTTTTTTTATGATGCTCCGCCTCGACGTTCATTTCCATTCCTGCATTCTCTTTTGCCCATGAGCACCGTCCCAGGGAATGAATTCCGGGAAAAATGCGATGCGTAAGTTTTAATAATTAAATTAAAAGGGGAAAAATTATTTTAATGGGTCAGGAATGAAACAGAGTATTAAATAAAAACTACTCTCGAAAGGGAACATAGAATTGATAACAAACGAGGAGACGGCGCTAAGATATGAGCATATGCGTCATGGATTTAATCTCTTAATCTCCGAAAGAAAAAACGCGAGTGGAGTGCGGCGCCTTAATAGGTCGCTCTTTAATGGCCGCCGCATGGCTTGCTGCAACTCAGAAAATGGGAGGGAGAGAGAGAGAGAGAGGGGGGGAGAGAGAGAGACGGTGAGTGTCTCTCTCTTTCTCTCTCTCTCTCTCTGGGTCTTCTGCCTCGGAATGTCAGCGCATTATCCGCGCGAAAGAATCATGACGGCCAGACGGTGGAGATTCGGATCGCTCCCAAGAACTTGACTTTCAACTGCGACTTCTACTTTGGACGCTTTGACTCTGAACGCCGACTATTTGACGCAAAAAGTCGACTTTGTTCGACTTTTACATACTTTTTCCCAATTAAGGTAGTCCGAGCGACATAGTTCCCTAGTCATAATAGAGACAATATTCGAATTATACATTTTAATTTCACCAGCTGTAGGAAACATCAATTAAATATTGCATTATTAATGGTGCACGAATATAGTTTTATATGACAGAAATTGTATGTAATTAAATGAAAATATTTAAGTAAGCCTTTAACTGGACTAATTTTTTTCCCGTGGTGCGTTTGAAATTCCTTAAAAACAGAAGGTTTTTTGTGATACCCAAGAACCTACTGCGGTGGCAATATGATTAATTTCCAAATATAGTGGCGAAAACATAGAAACTACACGCTTTTATTTTTTTACGACATCTTAGTGTCAGAATACCCCTTTTGTAAAGAATGTCACTCTGAAGTGCATACACGTACCATTTTCCATGTAAAATGGATGGTATTTTCTGGCAAATGTCTCCGAAAGTAATGTGGTTAGGGGTTGAATTTTTGGAGTCATTGGATAGGTGATATATTTTTCTTTAAAATGGGACCAAATTCATTGATTTCTAAGTAAGATGATATTTCGCTCGGACTACCTTAAGAAGGTCAAGGAAGTTAACATGCTTCTATTGAGCAAAAGGAAACGGGGAATTTCTTAATTTCATATACTGAAATCCCGTATCACAAACAGGGTGCTCAGCTTTTTCGGCCCTCACTTTTAATAAATATTTCCACACAACACTCTTTCGCGCCATTGTTCACGTCAGATGCCGCACGATGGGACAGAAAACCACGTACCGACGTCTAAACAAAAAAAAAGGCCTACACTTGCCACCGGCATGCCTTCTCGCGAAGAGCGTGAAACACATTTATACTTATATTTATATATGATAAAAGTGAGTCAATTTAAAGACTTACTTAGATATTTCCATTTAATTACATACAATTTCTGTCATACAAAACTTTATTATTGCAACATTAATAATGTAATATTTAATTGATGTCCCCTACAGCTGGTGAAATTAAAACATATAACTCGAATATGGTCTCTATTATGACTAGGGAATTATCTCGCTCGGACTACCTTAAGTGATCGTAGTTAAGTCAAACGCCGATGACTCTTAATCGAATTTGAATATCCAAAATCAACCGCAAGGTATTTGACTTTCGGAGTAAAAATCGACTTTTGACAAAAGTCGACTTTTCAATCCCTATCACACGCGCACATGCTTGCACACTAACCGAATTCACTTGGACCAATCTTGTTGAGTCGTCGAGACCAAATTAAACATGTATTTTAAGGTGCATTAATGAGCATCGTCTACAATGAATCGAATTCACGTCAATATGATAAGACACGCGATTACCAAACACGGAATCAACTGTTTACCGACGTATCATAGGAACGAAAAAACAACTGATACTCGATCAAAAGCACACAACAGCCATGGTAAATCCGCTCTTCTGTATGTTGATGTAAAATCACTGAGTACCACTAGCGCCTCCAAGTGGCCCTCTCCGTAAGCCAAAATTCTTCCTCCCCTAAGGTGGTGGCACCTGAGAAATTCTCCCCAAAGCTCTCAAAAATTTATGTCCAGTTTTTAGCATTGCTTTGCTATCTATATATACTTACTTTATGCCAAAACTAAAATTGTCTGCCAGTCCGGCCCTCAGGAAGTTGTTAAGCAAGCTGCACGTCAAAACTTCGCGTACGGAAAATCCATCCCGGTGCCACGACCTTGCACACTTCGTCCATATCATCCACTGCACTAACATAAGTTTTTTTCAAAGAGATTTTTAGTTCTACAGTTGTGTAATACTTATTTCCATTTCTTCACAGGCATCGTCGTTGGCCAGAATTCCCTGGAATTGAATGATACATCGCACCAGACTCTCAATAGCATCTCATCGAGAAATCCATATCATCGATAAAGATGTGAGTACGACGCTTAGAAAAATAAATGCCGATACCTGACATATTTCATCTGCATGCCTCAATATCCCATCTATCAATTGCCCTTGCATAATTTCCTCTAGCCTACTTTTTCAGCCGATTGCAGATGGAATCTATGTCATTGACTTGCGGAATCAATCAGTCAAGGCATTTCTTGAATGTGCCATGTGAAAATACTCGACGTACTCATTGACTCCATGAATCGTCGAAAAACTCAATTGATCTGAGATTTGGTGTTGACTCATGTTCTCCATGAGTAAAGACGATTGTGGATTTGTAATAAACCATTCGAAGGAGTAACGACTTGACAGAAGAGTATTTATACGACAAATAACGAGTTAAATTACTCTGACTACTTATAATTGGCATAAGTAGCATAATATTGGACTTCAGCCAGAAGTATGAGAACAGAATCAAGTGATCAATTAGATAAATTGAATCCAGAGAAGAGTTTCAAAAGTGAAAGATCCTCTTATCCGAATTTCGTTATGAGCTCCATAAGTAAATTATTATTTATCTGTCTCTTTGCTATCAATTCCATCGTTAAATGTTGGTACAACCAGGTGCTAAAGAACCGCAGCCTTTACTGAAGTACGAGAGGTGTTCAAATGAAATGGTACTAAACGACACTGTGGGTATAATTGAAGTCTTTATTCAAAAGTAATCATCAGAGGCCTGAGCTCAACTATCCCACTGTTTCATGAACTGAAGGATTCCCTTTCCCAGAATTCCTGTGGCTGTGACAAGAGGCAGTCCTCCTATATGTCCTTCAGTTCGTCGTCCGAGTTGCAGCGCTTCCCTTTGAGATGTGTTTTTAGCGGACCAAAAGGATGGAAGTCGCAGGGCGACATGTCCGGGCTGTATGATGTATATTATAGCTACTCCCACTTAAACGTGGCCAGTAAAATCCGTGTGACCCTGGAGACGTGTGGACGCGCGTTATCGTGGAGCAGAATCACTCCCTCCGTGAACAGCCCAGGCCGTTTGCTCTTGATGGACTTGCATAGGAGTGTCTCACAGTACACGTCATTGTGAACGGTTTTTCCGTGCTCGAGGAATGCGATGAGTATCCGACCTCGGACGTCGAAAAAGACTGAGCATCACCTTGCCTGCTGAGGTCACAACTTTGAATTTTTTAGGGGGACGTGACGACGCATGCATATCCATTGCATGCCGTCCCGCTTTTGTCTCTGGCTAGAAGTGATTGAACCAGCTCTCGTCACCGGTGACGATCCGCTCCAGGAAAGTGGGGGGTCTTCATGATACCAGATGTTCCAATGCTGGCCCCATATGCAGTTATTTTTGCGGTTAGCTGAGCATCTGCAGATCCCACTGCTCGCACGCCTTCCGGTAACCCAACCTGTCGTTCACTCTTGTCCACACTGTGTCACCGCGTCAATTGGACGGAACACACAAGTGCCTGCTTCTCTCCCGCGTCACGTGCGACACTGCATTCGCGTCCCTAGATGTCTCACCACGTGATCCCAGAGCGGTATATTCAAATTTCAACCGGTTTGGTCGTTACGACGTTTCGTACCTTTTCATTCGAACACCCAAATATTTGTCCTCAGTAAATTTGATAATTGACAGTATTTTTTCTACGCCAGAGTATGGTCTCCGCAATCAGATCGCTCAGAAATCACTCGTTGTTCTGAGACTCATAGTCCTTGATTGAATTCAAATGGAAGTATTGAGTAGCCTCCTGTGTGATCCTTTGTTTACCTTCTCATCTTGAAGGATTACCTCTACTCAAGTTTGGAACATTTACGTTTGGCCGATCAACGAACCGGCAAGGACTTGGATAACATTCACTGAAGGAAATGGAATCTAGAAATAAAATTTTAAATACACTTTTGTGAATCAAAAATTGACGTACGAAAGAAGGATTTTTTTTACGAATGCCCGTTGAAAACCACCAGTGCATTTGAATTATCCTTGCATGTCTGCATTATCCTTGGGAATTTTCCTTGAAGCTTCCATATTTCCTCACATAATCTATTTTGGAAATGGGCTGTTTTGGAAATGATTTTCGAATCAGTAGGTCATGAGTATCTGCCAATTACTAGTACATATTACTATTCACCTATTTGTTGAAATTCCGTACATCCATGGAGTGATATTATGCGTAAGTATGGACCAGTTTTGGTGCATGACAAATATCCGCCTCTAATGGTAGATTTTTTGTTTGTGTATCTTTTTAAGGTTCTTCTTGGTCTCTGTCAAATCATACTTTAACTATGTGACTTTAAAGCAGTTAGGAGAGGTAATTTTAAACGTTTCTAAAATTTGGACAAATGGATTCTACTATCCGAATGGTCCATATGTCTGGAACAAGAAATCTCTCTCGGGACACTGAGTGTATTTTTTCCCTTTTTATTAATTATCGTTAAATACACTTAAAAATGGATAACTGAATTACTGCCGTGACACACTTAAACTTTTTACGCGGAATTCGGAGAAAACGAAGCATTTTCGTGAAAATTTTCAAAACTTATTGAATAACTTTTTTCAGCATATGATGAGACAATTAGCAACGCGTATTGCAGTGACTTAAATGCATTCGAGCTCGATGGACTAGAGCATGTGTATATATATATATATATATTATGGATTGTTATCTCGAGGGCAAAAACTGTTGTCTAGAATTCCGTAAACAAACAACTTTCTGGAATGTGGTGCCGCCTAGTGATGAAAGACTGAAGCTCAAATGTAAGTACAGTCGATAGTTCGTAAATAAACACGTCGTACTGGTTTCACCATTAATATACATTAGTTTTACTTTCAATTAATCATAATGCAGTGGATAAAAAATGTAGTACTACACGCGGGACGTAATTATACACTTTTTTAATATCGTCCGGTCTACAGATATATTTAACTCCTCTCCAAATTTAATTACACAAATGCACAATTAACTTCTCAGTACTTCGTGAATATTGCTGTATGGAAATTTAATAATAATGAGAGGTGACTTCATGAGTATTCCCAATGGCCATCATTGTAGTGTACCAAGGTAAAAAGGAATGAACTTACCGCCGCCTTGAACAGATTTTTATTTTTCAAACCAAGTCTCTTATTTTGGGTCCTCGTAGACGCATACCCTGTTTTGCAGCCTGGTGAGAAGCAATTTCTGTTTAAACAAGGCATTCTGAATTCTTCATTTAAGCCGAACGGGCTTAAGGAGGTTGGTTCGCGACTGAATGAGTCATGATTCTAGCTGCATCCCGATTGTTTTAGTTATGTAGAGGAGCCTTTAAAAAAAATACTGCTTTGATTTGTAATATGTCTCATTTAGAGGAAAGCTGAAATATGACATTAAAAATGAATATTAGGAAGACCAGTCTACGAAAAGATTTTTTAATCGAATGCCGAGAATGGAGTTCTGCAGTGATTATGCCTAAATGAGTAATTAGATTTATGAAACCTTTTCAACAATATATATCACCAGAAATATCTAAAAATTCATGTGAATGTTATATTACAATATTTTCTCAAGTAAACCCTACATTTAAATTTATATCAAGGTTAATTAATTTCTAAAACCTTTGGCAATGCTGTACTGAACTTTGTTTATGTCCTTAGTGACTGGTGTTTGATATGCGTGTACTGAAGTGCTTTCCAACTTTAAACACATTGAATAAGTCCTTTTAAGAAGTTCTCATAATACATAGTAGTCCTTTACAGGACTAAATTGATCACTGAATGGTGTTATTGTGGTGATCAATACTATAACGCACTTTATACATTGTTATTGTATAATTTAATTGCTGCTACACTGTCCTTCATTCCAACCTAGCGGTGGATGAGATCAAAGGTAGCGGGTTGTGAAGTGGAAGGTGTGAGGTTCGATTCTCAGAAGTGGAATATATTTTTCTTCTTTTATATATAGTTTTTCACTAACATCTTTTAAAAATTTAGTTTTCATCATCGCAACCCGCTTTTAAAATATTTTCCCCCCAGAAAAGATAAAAATTAAACGTTTGAACGAACGATTCGTTGCCTACAAAAAATTGAATGTCAGAATTTCAATCAGATTGACCATTCAGACGCTAGAGCTCAAAATTGTGAGAAATGATATGGAAAAAAGAGTAAAGAAAGTAATTTATATAGATGATGGGCTAATGGTATTCAGAATAAGAATGTTACCTAAGGTCATAATTCAAATATATACTATGCCTACATCTGCCTATGACGATGAACACACATAAATTTAAAATCACAAAGGTATACATTAGGATTTAAAAACAACTAGTTTGTATTATTCAGAAATATTTTTGATTCCAAGCGTTCATTACAGCTGTAAGTTCCGCATTTATCAGTCGTTTATAAGATATGTTACTTATTATTATGCGACAACAAAATGTTTTAGGAATATTTACCGGGCCTGTTTGTGTTATATGAACCCCTTCGTTTTTTGAACGATGTTTGTCATTGATCGAGGTGGTACTATATTTTCAAACAGACAATTTCCAGCTTCTGAAATGTGCCTCTCTGTTTGAATTTCCACGGTATGTGTAAGTTCACTTCCAACGCTGCCACTTTTCTGACCGACCCCAGCGCCCCGATCAGCTAACTACTGTGTCTCGGATAAAATTTCGATAATAATCATTTAATTTCTCCAAAACTAAGTCGGTGACCTACCGTCATTTTTGCACTAATCAATTTCTTAAGTCCTTGTTTATGTCATATCTGTTTTTTTGTATAAAGAAATGGGTTTCAATATTCTAAATCTATATTTTATATACTAAGGATCCACTCCTGCTGTGCTACGTAATGTAAATATAGCTATTTTCAAATGCGATTATTGTAAAAACCAGGACGGAAAGGTGTATGTCTAATTAAGCCAATCGATAGAGAGTCTCTTATTCTATAATTCCTGCGAATATGAAGAAAATGACATGGACTTTAGTTTTTGGACCAACCTCCTGAATGCATTCTAATTAGAATCAGAGTCTGGCAAACATAGTCGTCGGCACACGATGGACGTTTCATGGACCTCTTGCACATTATCTGTGATAGATATTTCCTCTCTAGCATTTACAAAGTAACCTTTTGATCACAAAAATGGCAAGATACTATTCAAAGCACCAAGTAATTCATATGTCCTCGATCGTTGTTGAATATTAACCACAGTCTCACGTTAGCAACAATCAACTACGTCTATTTACAATAACAACTGAAAAGAGTAATCGAAGTGGCGCCAAGGACTGAGTGAACTAAAAGTGGAAATTTAGGCGACACGTAGCCTAGGCAACAATGCCAAACATCCAAATGCATAAGATATATTCATTGACAAGAGTCAATTCAGAATCTGCAGTCCGTACCACACACGCTCACTTTCTGTATATGAGTCGTTGGTTGCACCGGGCAGTAAGTGAAAGTGTATGGTTATTTGACGCCAAGTTATGATGAATATCTAGATAATTCTAGCGGTATGATAGAATGCATGAATGAAAGATCAAATATGAAAATTTTGCTTTTCGTAATGATGCTCGAAAATCGGACAAACTTGTCGAATCGTGTAAATTTTTATCCTGTTGTCTCAAATCTTCCCGCATTCATGTCTTTCGCATTTTAATAGCAATAATGTTCTACCATATTTATTATTCAACGTAATAGAAGAAGTTTGGAAAATTTTCCGACAGAAATCTGCGCAGATATTTACCATTGTATGGTATCATCCAAAGTTGCATCTTGATTCTTTTCGCACAAAACCAATGCAAATAAGATTATAAAATAATGATTCGGATGAGATTAGGTGGAACCGTTCCAAAATGGCCGAAGAAAAACACTTTCAGTCTTCCTCTAACAATCACTTGATTCTAGATGTTTCGATATTACTGCATCATCTTCAAGTGAAATTTTCATAATGTGTGTTCAAGTGTGCACAAGAAAAATGAGAGTTCGGAAGGGACCGTTCATAGGATAATGTTCAAATATTAAAACTAGGCGTGTTGAATCTTTTATTAGTGGAAAACCGTAAGTGTTTTAACGATGTCTGTGTGGAAAATGATCGACCCAAAATAATTATTTTTCTTCGAGTGGAAAAATGATCTTTCATTTTGTTTCACTTGGATATCACTTCGATCTCACTTGGATATATCCATCTTGTTCAGAAGACAATACGGATGAGGCGAGCGTCCTCCATGGGAGCAGCCCAAACTGGCTCTTTAACGTGGTCGGAGGGATTTTGGTTTACATAATGATTTGCGTTACTCTCTGTGTACATGATCTCAGTAGGGAAATCAATCGGTAAACGAGATGAAACTGCATCATACCGACTAGATTTTTGGCATTTCAATGCAATTTTAGCTCATACTCTTGTGGCACGAGGCACATACTTTTTAGTAATTCTTATGCGTACGTAAGATTCCCTTCTAAACGCGAATCATAAATTTCTCACTATCAGAATTCTTTCTGACACATCAAGGTGTCATTCCGAGTCCAATATGAGGAAAAATGTAATTCATCTTAATTTAGAATTTACTGCGCCGAAAACTCTTTAGATGCTTTAAGGTAGTCCGAGCGAGATAGTTCCTTAGTCATAATAGAGTCCACATTCGAATTATACGTTTTAATTTCACCAGCTGTATAAACACATCAATTAAATATTGCATTATTATGTAATGGTGCAATAGGATAGTTACATATGAAAGAAATTGTAAGTAATTAAATGAAAATATCTGAATAACTTTCTTTGAATATCTTTAACTTGTCACATTTTTTTCCGCGCGGTGCGTTTGAAACTCCCTCACAACGGAAGGTTTTTTGTGATTCCCAAGAACCTATTGTAGTGACAATATGATTTATTTTCAAATGTAGTTGAGAAAACGTACATACTACACGCTGTTAGTTTTTAAAGACATCTAAGTGCTAGAAATACCTCATTTTGTAAATTACATCTCTTTGGAGAGCATGCACGTACCATTTCCCATGTAAAGTGGATGGTATTTTCTGGCAAATGTCTCCGAAAGTAATGAGGTAAGGGGTATAATTTTTGATGTCATTGGATTGGTGAGATATTTTTCTTTAAAATGAGACCAAATTCATTGATTTCTAAGTAAAATGATACTTCGCTCAAATTACCTTAACAAATTTCAAGGTATCCGGGATTAGCCACGGAGTTCCACTTTTACGGAGTCACCCGCAATGCACAATTGTGCGAATTTCCACAGAGAAAAAAATCATCCGCCTTGACCGGGATGGCGGATGATTTTTTCTCTGTGGAAATTCGCACAAAAAAATTACCTTGAGCAAGGAATTTTATTTCAAATACAATATTCGAATTGTATCCATTACTCTCGGTATGGTACGTTTTTACGCGTAAACAGATAAACTTGAATAAAATGAGGACCAAGAACTATTACTTGTTTTATTGGTACTTAAAAGACTTGCTCAAAAAATATGAAATTTAGTAGGTGCTCGGTGACCCACGATTACCATTAGCATTCTCCTTACAATCTCTCGCACCGAACTCGACCAATTTCCTCGCGAAGTACTTTATCTTTCACGGTCCTCGGCAATTCAGAGGACACATTTATTGATAACTTTTACTTAACCACAAAAAAACATAGAAAACATGCCCCGAGTTTCAATACAGAAGGAATTTTATAATTAGGACCAAAGAACAATGTTGTGCTTTTAAAAACAATAAAATAGATGTAACTTCTCCAAACATCTATTGTGTATTTGAAACCGAAATCATACATTGTAGTAATAGTTCACGTGAGCTCGATGCCCTCGAGCAATTAGAAATTCTGAGGAAAATTAATGACCCTGATGTGTTTTTTGTCAATGAATGCTTGTTCCCTTTCCCCCTATCCTTGAAGCAGTTGCACATTGACACCTCCTGCCACCTCTCCCCCCCGCCATTTCTCCTTTCTTCCACCCCCTGTCCCCCAATCATCAACTCCCCCTCCTCTCCTTTTTCCCCATACATGTATAAGAGAGTTCCCGACTTTATTATGCACCTGAAGATGATACTTATGTATTGAAACACGGGTCGTGTGTTTCTTTTGTGCTTAAGTAAAAGTTATCAATAAATACGTCTATTTAAAACACAGCTCCGAGTAAACAAAGATACTGTATTATTTGCTCGGTACTTCATTCATTTCCACCCTCGATCCCTTTTTTTGTGTTCCCGTTCTCGCGCTCGCGCTCTCCTGTCCCTTCGCTGACACAACGGATTCGTTCGAATCTCCTCCGCTCTGCTTCACCGATTAATGTTCTCTCCAATCCTCTCTCCTCCACGTTCCCCTTTCCCTTTTCCCTTCCTCTTCCTCTCAAAGGATGTCACTTCGCGACATTTCGGCAAAAAAATTCGAGTCGGTCTGGCCCGGTTGCGAGGGGGGGGAGGAGAGAACGGGAATCCCCCTCTTTTATGTGTGTGTTTGTTTTTTTGTCTCTCCGTCTCAAACCTCGAACCCTTTTCGTAACGCGTTCCGTGGAATCCTCGCGGAGGATCAATGGCTCAGCCCCCGCACATATCAATCCTTCTGCGACGATCAAAGTCTTCCCCACCCACCCTCCTACTCCTTCCTCCCTTTCCTCCCTCCCCCCATCCTCACCCCCCCATCCGTCCCACAATCCTTTTCGAGGGCTCCAGTGGCGCCCTCCCGCCGCTCGACGGGGGCTTAAGCAATTATATTTCCGACGTGGCCTCATTCCGTTGTCGGCCATTTAGCGCATCCATCAGCGTCCTCTGCCGCTCGCTCGCACGCTTCTATCAATCACTCGCGTGTGTGCTGTCTTTTTGTCGCTTTCTCGGGTCGCTTTCTCGCATCACTCCAAACATCGCGCCAGAGCTATCAGGAGGGAGAGGAGATAAAATCTGTAACTTAGTTCTCTCCGGTGAGAATGAATGCAACGACTCACAGAAAAATCGCAAAAAAAATCACAGAAAAACGGCCATTCATATGCTTTGCAATAAACTCATGCCTCATCATGCACTTCAATGTCGTTGAAAATAAGTTTACTCTTTGAAATTAAGAAAAAAACGCGGCAAAAATGACACGGTAAGTGAGCGAATTATTTCCGAACGCAGAAAAAAAAAATCACCATTTACTTTAATTTAATCATCACATTCTGACATGATTGTTACGTTGTGCTTTATTTAGTTACTCTATTAGCTTTCTGACGAGTAGAAAAAACTGAAATAATAGAGGTGTGTGAATTATGAACTTATTATTTGTAAATTGGTTCCATTTCTACATCTACATCTACATACTACACCGCGAGCCGCCGCTTGGGCATGTGGCAGGGGGTGGTAGGTCACCAGCCATGTAAAGATGTAAAAGTTTTAAAGGTGAAACGGTGACATGTCCTATGAGAGTGTATTTGGAGCAGTTTCCATTGTGGTCGCTTATTGTGCGCGGAAAGAACGAGTTTTTGTACCTATCTGTTCGACAGAGTATCTTTCTTATTTTATCGCATCTGTCAAACCTAGAAATGTAGTGAGGCGTCATGATAATATTCTCTGTGTCGCTCTGAAAAATAAAAATGTCGCTCTGTGTCGCTCTCAGTTCTGAATTAATCAAGCAGCCTAAGCAAAGCGTGCAGCCTCCGAGTCTCTAGGGGCTCCCACCTTAGTCCCTCTAACAGTTGTGTAACACTATATATTCGTTCGTAGTAGTTTTCAACAAAGCGTGCTGCTTTTCTTTGTACATATTTTGTTAATTTTTTTGGTTAAATCTTTATGACCAGGGTCCCAAATGCTCGGGGCGTATTCGAGGTGTGGCCTAACCAGAGCGAAGTAGCATCTCTCTTTGACTTTTTCCGAGGACCTTCCTATTATGTGTTTAGCAAAACCTAGCCTCTTTAATACTGTGCCGCATATATTTGTATGTGTGTTCCCCACGTCTGAAGTTAAGGTAATTCCAAGATATTTTACTCTATTTGAAGATTTTATGTTTACTCCACCCATGGTTTAAGTTTGGATTAAGTACGATTTATAGTGTTGACAGGATAGTTGTGATTTATAGTGTACGATTTATAGCTTTTACAGTTCGTATAACTGACTCTGTATATCTCGGATGCAATATAATTTTAATATTCATGGTACGGGATGATATCGTGTTCTATGCATGCTCAATCAAGTTTTTCAATGAAAACAAATTCTCCTATTCATTTTTAATCGTACTACAATTACGGATTTGAGATCATAATTTCCATGCAGCAGTTATTATGTGATTATTGAGAGAACTTGATATTTTGACGTGTAGATGGATCTCACTCTGTTTAATATTGCAATGGCTTTAATACAGTTATCTTCACAGCTCGGGCATTGTGAGGGGAGTCACACGTTGTGTTTTTTACGTGGCGCATATTAACTACAATTACGTACAATTGCATCCCTTTAATTATAGATCTACGGTCATCAACTATACCAATCGTGCAATCGTTGTCAACTTCATGTTATTTTAACTGACACAATTTGGGGCAAGTACAATAATGTGACTATTTAATAGAAAATCGGTGTTATTATTGATGAATAAACATCCACACTACATTTCCATGTAAAAGACGCTCTAATTTTGTTACATGTTTTTTTTAATTAATAGTCATGGTAATTTTAACCATAACTGACGAAACGCCAGCAACGATTTTTGACCGGTTTATGTCTTGACGAAACTTCCACAATCATGCATTCAAATCTGAGAGGGTCACAACTGAGACTGGCGAATAGAAAATAACGTACGATGCCCTATGATTCCTTTTGATAACAACAAGGAGTCATGCGACGTGGATTTATTGAGATCCGTGCTTTCTAGTGTACTCATATCGTATTCGATTGAAATGTAAAGTAAGGATGTCATGTTGCCAAAGAATCGGTATTTGGCCTGGCTTCCTAGTGGTCCATCCATCACGGAAAAATTAAATATACCTTTTTTAACTCCTTTTTTTAGCTATTATTACCATTTGTGTTAATGAAATGTTAAAAAGGAGTTAACTAAGTAATTTTAATGTCTCCGCGAAGTCAAGTTGATTGGTTATATTAGGGTGGCGAGGTGGCGAGGGACATCTGAGACCGTGTGTGACCTAACAGAGAACCATTTTTTGACCAACGAGTTTTTTAAGAACCTGTTGTACTGGATTGATAGTAATGATACGATATATATATATATATATATATATTATTAGCTTGTATTTACTACTATATATTTTTATCAATTAACAGGGAATTGACGTAATTCTGACTTAATTAGCCGGTATTTGTGTAAACTGGTGCAAGTAGAATCCATTACAGTATTGATTCACGGGAAAATCATCACTAATTATTTTTAATTAACATTCAGTGATGTGTACTGTGTGATTTACCGAGATCAATTTTCTTTCAAACTTCTATAATAACTTGTTGATCATAAACAATGTACTTAAGGTGGGTTGAACAATGGTATTAGTATTAAAATTCACTTACAACAGAATTACATTGTTACCCATCTTGTATGGTACAACGCCATATTATATTCAATTATATGATCGACACCCCCCTTAGCATCTCTCAGGTCGATGGATACGGTTGCGCTTTAAAATGTTATGTGTAATTATGCCTGAATTCACTCTTGTCATTCAACTGAAGAATTGTTTGTGCTAGACTTCATTGATAACTGATTAAGAGCTGCATAGTCGACGTAAACCAGTGACGATACGATGGAATAGTCCGAAATACCTATCAAACTATGATCAAAACTTGGCATGATCTCTTATCTTATCAAACTGAACTATTTTTTACGAAAATATCGGGACATACCGTCGATGTACATTATTAACTGATCTAAGCGCCCTTTGTTAGGAAACAGAGCCGTCGCCTGCGGACCGCGGCCATATGGCTGGACGTATAAACTGCGACATTCATATTATAGGTTACGCTTTACGTCAACTATTCTCTCTGCCCTTTTTACCCCTAATATATCCCCGAATGAAATGAAATATCATGTGGTATTCTATAACCGATTTCATTAGCATACATACCTTGTGTTTTGGTGTTATCTACGCACCTGTCTCCCCAATACGACGAAGAAGAAAGAGGGTGCGCGGATTACACGAAGTATTTGCATTTTACCCAGAGCGATTTTTTTCCAATATGAAAGAAAGATTTGTGTAATATGAGTAACTTCAAAACTGTGAGTCCCAGTTAAGCAAATGCCAATTTCAGAAATTTTGTATTTGGGCATGGAATCTTTGAGCGTACGAAGTTAATGTGAAATAATCCTTGACGAAATGACTTTTCCCCTTGTAGAAGTTGTTCACAAACCAAGATCCCAGGGGTATCCAGGAGTGCAGCATACTCGAGTAAATCGGTAATTTGATGCAACAACCTATAAAATAAAATTTATTCAATTCACGGAATAATTTTGCGAAAAAAAACTTTCCGAAGTACATTGTTTTGGTTAGTTTTTGCCTCGTACTTGCTGCGTTTCCCTGAAATCTTAGAGTCAAAAGTCATCGCGTGTGAACTCAACTTAATTTATTATATGCAGCTCGGGGATTTTTCGAATGAGCCGCGATTCGTCCTCAAAATGCTACTTCGCTCCGGTTAGGCCACACCTCGAATACGCCGCGAGCATCTGGGACCCTGGTCATAAAAATTTAACCACAAAAATTAACAAAGTACAAAGAAAAGCAGCACACTTCGTTAAAAACTGCAACAAACGAACAGATAGTGTTACACAACTGTTAGAGGGATCAAGGTGGGAGCCCCTAGACACTCGGAGACTGTACGCTATGCTTAGGCTGCTTGATAAGTTCAGAACTGATATTTTCAGAGCGACACAGAGAATATTATCGTGACGCCTCACTACATTTCTAGGTCTGACAGATGCGATAAAACAAGAGAGATACTCTGTCGAACAGATAGGTACAAAAACTCGTTCTTTCCGCGAACAATAAGCGACCACAATAGAAACTGAGTTCCTTCAAATACACTCCCATAGGACATGTCTCCATTTCACTTCCAAAACTTTTACATTTTTACACGGCTGGTGACCTACCACCCCCTGCCACACGCCCATAGCGGCGGCTCGCGGAGAAATATGTAGAGGTAGATGTAGAAAATACTTTCGGCCACGATCGATCACAGATTCCTCATTGCTGCCGAAGTGGCAGCTTTTCTTCTCAGGCGAGCAGAAGTAGTCCAAATCACTATGTTTAATTGTTTGAAATACCATCTCTGCTTTCATTAAATTCTCCTTCATTACAAAAAATCTGAAAGATGTTTTTTAATATGTTACCTAAAAACAAATTTTAATGGTACGAGGCATGTTTTTTTTAGTAAGTACCATTTGAAAATAAATGAGAGACAAGTATACTTTTCTAACAAATTTTATTTTTAAATGAAAACCAGTACCTTAATGTACTTTTCTACAAAATTTTCACTAATATTATGACACCTATTGCATCGTAGATCCCCCTTTTGAATCCCATACTAATGTTTGCCGCCTGATTTAACAACCACTGCAGCACGGTCGTTTTGACCTCATCATCGTCGTTGTGGCGCTGACCACCCATAGATGCATCTTAAAATGCAAAAGCAGTTGGTAGTCACTGGACCCTATATAGGGACTGCGCGAAGAGTGATCAGTTTGTCCGCTTCCAAATGATCCGATGAGATCTTGAATTTGATTAGCCGTGTGTAGACGGGCATTGTCATGGAGCAAAACGATCCTCTTACTCAGCATGCCACGCATTTTGTTTTGGATTCTCTAAGAGCTCTAAGCCATTTCCGTACCATTCCAACGCTCATAATGTTCTTTCCAAAAAAATTTACTGAAATGACGATGAGTTTCAGCCGCTTTCACGCCTTTAGCACTAAGAAAACGAATAACAGCGCGTATTTCGTCGGAGTTCTCAAACGATGGAGGAATTTTAAATATTCACAAACAAACGTAAACACGGTCAAATGTTTCCGTAATGGCGTCTGTGGCTTTCTAACAGATGTAGATACACAGCGCTCATGCGCCAAATGCCGACTGCAGCACTGCGGTGGCCGGATTTCAAAACGGTACTTACTTAAAAAAATACGCCTCGTATAACAATGCCTCATCTGGTTACTAAATGGAGAAACGATTTGTTTGAATAGTTTTGGTCACTGTTTCTGCGATGGAAAATGAGCAGTTTTAGACACGCATTTCCATTCAAATTCAATAACGTCTTCTTTGCCACACTCCTTGCAATGTCGCCATCTATATATTCAGCAATTCCTAAAAGGGACTCGGAATCTATCAGGTGGTTCAAAATTGTGTCCGCATCCATCTTCAAACCGGAAATCTCCACTAAACATCTTTTGGATAACCTGACCTCAAACTCTGATGAGGAAGTGGGATCCATTGGCTTGAAATACCTTTGCAATACCTTTAAACCAATACTCTTTGTAAATACGGCGAAAAAAGGCTCGAACACTAAAAACTGCTACGAGCGTACATATAGTTCTCGCAACTTTTTGAGGGATTAAGGTGGGAGCCCCTAGAGACTCGGAGGCTACACTCTAGACTCAGTTTGCTTGATAAATTCAGAACTGATATTTTTCCTCAATCCAGTTGTTAACTATATGCATCGATGGGTATGCACCGTCGAGGTCACCGGTAGGTGGAATGCTAAGCGTAAGAATCCAAAGTCAGTGGAAGGAGGAAGGGTGGAGAGAATCCCGGCGTCCCTATTGGTCTACACTGTAAGGGAAGGGCACCTATTGGTCCACAGGTCCACTCCAAGTCTTTTCCTATAGACAGAGCCTCGCCTCCGGGCTAGGCTAGGATATACTGGCCTCGAGGAGCCAACCGTCTGCTTGGCATCATCTCGTTAGGATAGGTACTAATCTAAAACAGGAAATCTTCACCACTGCCGATATTAGGTCCCAAGCCCTTCGGAAGTACCCCCAGCAAACATTCCTACCCTATCCCTAATTACTTAGTCTCAAAAACGAGTTTTCTAGTTTATTTTTGTTAAATAATATTGAAGACGTTTTGCTAGGAGAAGCTTCCAGACGCGAGAGATGGTCTGCTGAGAGAGAAGGGAAATAACCAAACAGTCACAAAATCAGTACAAGTGGTGTGAATAGCGTGAGATGGCACTGAGAAGGGGAGAGTAATGCTTCTTTTTAGGGATAACTTACCTGCTGCAGGAGAATGGATAGATATAAGATATAAAATCCAGAAAATGGAGGAAAATGTCTGTAGCACAATTAATGGCCTTCATACAGCTTTAAAATCCGTAAATAAAAAATTCGAATATTCGAAATTACATGTCTAAGTAAGCGAAAAAGTATCCATGACACCATGAGTCCTGCAGTATTAATTTTTCTCTGCTTACAAACGCGAAGACGCGGATCGTGACTGGACCAACTTTAGCATACACTCGAATTTTGATTTTTTTTGGTGAAGTAATCCGTTTTCGTTCAATACTGAGTATGTCTTGTTACTCGATGCCCTACGTAATCCTGTATTAACTTCCTACTCTACGCTTCATTATTGTGTCTGGTTGCTTCGCTTGAGCTCTTAAAAATGAGTGGTCAGCTAATAGAATTGTGGCAATCGACAGGATTATGAGTCGAAATTGTATTCGAGTGGTGTGAATCCCGCGTAGACTCGCATTGTGAGCACACGGCGAATTTTCTCTCTTCTCCTGAGCCGTGGATGAATGATTTTGATTTGATGATGAAACGCCCCCATAGAGATGGATTCCGACCGTTTTCCACGCAATCTGTGGGATACTTGGTTTAACGTCGATGGGAATCGGGATAGAAAATCGGTTTAATCTCTAATAGGAAATGTCACTCCTCTGTGCACGGTCCTGAAAAAAATAATAAAAATCTCTGTTGTGCTGTTTGTAATTCGAATCATACGCTATAATAACCACTTGTTTCCTTATTTTGTGTGTAATTGTATACATGTTTCATCCCAAACTGATTAATTGAACATATCGTTGCGTTCAATCAGTTTATTTTTATGGTGCTACTAGCAATGAGTATTGCGTAGTGCTGAGATGCATTCTAATCTGAGTGGTAAACGAACAACTCGATAATTGAGATTATTCCAACATTCACATGCGGCCAATTATCGCTTCGCGTTCTCCAAAAAGAGCGTTTTCTCTTGAAACCACGAAGTGTATGCACGTGTTACAACCACTAAATAACCAAAGAGTGCAGGCAGGATTCTGGGAAGGAGCTTTCTTTTGTTATGCTCACGCGCTAATCACGATTACGATATCCACTGGAAAGTGGAGAATACTTCTAAGTGATGTCTATATTCTTGTAGTTATTCGATCAAATTCCAAATTAAAAACTGGGATTTGAGTGAGTAGTTTCTTAGCCATAAAGAAGAGTTTTTCAAATGTTAAAGATCGTTATGGCAAGAAGCAAAATGCAATGGTTGTGTGTGTATGAGTTTCCTGCTCTGAATACATACAAGGTTTCTCAGAAATGTCATCCCACACCTATTCAGTAGCTCATTCATATAACCACCAAGGTGTTTAAACCAAGAAAAGTATTGCGTGACTGATTGCAAGATAATTGCACGTCGATATGTTAACTAATAAGAGTTTTTACTCAATTTATTTTTATTTTCTAAATTTGATATCGTCATCATACCAAAAATATTCACGTGTTACAACCGAGGGATATACTGAAGTTTAATGAATTTAAGGATTGAGGTACCTTCTGACTCAGAATCGTGCTGGTCTTGTGGCTTTTTTCAGTTTCCATTGGAACTAGTAAACAAATTTTGAGCAGCTCCTCTCCGTCGTAAAGATTGTTTTTGAAAGCAAACTCAAGTACATGAGTGACGTGAGAAAACTCTGTCCGTCGAATTAAATGCATTTCAATTCATATGTATACAATTATTCGTTGATTAAATAACGATTTGTTTCTTATGTGCCTTAAAATGAGCGACTCACTGGGAAATTGAGGTAAACAATAGAATACAACGGTGTCGTCACGAATATATATTATGGATTGTGATCTCTTCGCCAAAATCTGTTGTCTATAATTCCGTAAACAAACAACTTTTTGGAAAGTGGTGCCGCCTAGTGATGAAAGACGGAAGTTCAAATGTAAATACAGTCGACAGATTATAAATAAACACGTATTACCGGTTTTACTATGAATATACATCGGGTGTTACTAACAATTAATCATAATGCAGTGGGCAGTGGATAAAAAATATAGTAGTACACGCGGGACGTAATTATACACTTCTTTAATATCGTTCGGTCTACATATGCACAATGAGCGCAAATGCACAATTATCGTCTTAGCACTTCGTGATTATCGCTATACAAAAATTTAATAATAATTCGAGATGACTTCATGAGTATTCCCAATGGCCATCATTGCAGTGTAGGTAAAAAGGAATGCACTTACCGCCGCCTTGAACAGATTCTTATTTTTCAATCCACGTCTCCTATTTTGGGTCCTCGTAGACGCATATCCTGTTTTGCGGCCTGATACGAAGCAAGTTCTGTTTAAACAAGGCATTCTAAGTTCTTTATTTAAGCCGAACGGGCAAAATGCATTCAAATTAGAATCATAGTCTGGCAAACATCGTCGTCGGCACACGATGGACGTTTCATAAACTTCTGACACATTTTCTGTAATAGATATTTCCTCTCTAGCATTTACAAAGTAACTTTAAGATCACAAAATTAGCAAGATATTATTCAAAATATCAAGTAATTCATATCTCCTCGATCGTTATTGAATATCCACCACAGTGTCACGTTATCAACAATTAACTACGTCTATTTACAATAACACTAATCGAATTGGCGCCAAGGACTGGGTGAACTAAAAGTAGAAATTTAGGCAACAATTCCAAACATCCGAATCCATAATATATATTCATGGGTTTAGTGGCAGATAAAAACTTTTTCTATCTTTTTAAGAAAATAATCGCGGTTGAAAGGATCGAATTTTTCCAAATTTAGAACCTCAGTCAGGAAATGCAGTCATGTACACACGAGCTTGCGCGTCGAATTTTCAACTGTACACTCGTAAATCTTTCCGACGTTCTCTCCCTTTTTAATTTCGTCAGCTGCACTCGCACGCGAACACGTACAATTTGGGACGGCAGCGCGGACCCAGAGCGCTCTCGCACCCTGGGGACCTAAATGCAGTGTCAGGCGAGGCTGGGCGAGATCGTGAATTTATGTGGGGCCGAGCACGGGTCCCTGGAGAACGCACTTGTTGTCGCCTCCCCGTTGTGAAGTAATGGGCGCCGAATAAGGCGTCGCCCCGCGTCCGTCTCTTTTTCTCCCCTCGCTGATTTACGAGTGGTGCGGAGGGCGGTGGTGCTTAATATTACGGCGCGCAGCCGGGCAAATCCTGCCGACGAGGCAATTGGAAATGCAGCGCGGCCACCGGGAGCTTTGACGAACTCGAGATGCACGTACTCACTCAGTTGAAGGGGCGACAAACGAGAAGTTCTCGGTAAATTATATTTTCCCACACCTGAACGCCAAGTTCATTTCTGCTGCCCTATCTCGCGGGAAGACTGTGGTTTTTTTCTCCTTGTTTGATTAAGTTACATCCAGTTTGGTTAACCTCGCTACAAAATATTTACACTAATAAAAGTCTTACCGAATCGAAAATGATAAATTAAAACGTCAAATTGATGTCAATTATACATTGGACTAGATTGATACATAACTCAATGTAAGATTTTAATGATGGCAATAAAGAATTCGATGGAGGATCCCGAAGTTTTGGTTCGGAACCATTCCTTAAAAAAATCATCAGCACCAACCATAGGACGTCGTAAAAAATACCCTTTCATTGAATTAAAAATTCAAAAATCGCAGCAAAAATGTCAGAATGAATAAAAGTACCCAAAACAGGAAAAAATCAAGCGCTGAAAATGATTGAGAACGATGTAATTGATAGGCTCAGGTTCATTTAATTAATCACTCGTGATACTTGGAAATGGAGCGTGGTAATCGTTAACTCAGACCATCTGGAGAAGCACGTTCCCTACGTTGAAGAGGCGAAAAATGAGAAGCGCTCCGCGAATTATGATTCGTCCTCGCGCGTTGGACGAGATCCCTGCGAGCACCCGTGCGATGCAATTTGCTGCGAGGCCGTGCATTTTTCCTCGAAACATTTAGTGTGAGAGCTCTCTTCTCGTAACTTTTTTACATCTTTCATTTTCTTTACTGAGGTGATATCTCTGGAAAGATAAAAGCTAAGCTACGTGTGGAATGAGAAAATCAACTTTATTAACGGTGGAAAGTAATGGACACTATGCGGATACTTTGGGTCGGAAAATTGAAATTAAACTTTCTTGATTCATCCAAATGTTAATTTCATTCTCGAAAGAAGAGTTCCTCCAAGGAGAGAGAACTGACAAGTGGATCTCTAGAATAGATATGCAAGGAAATACTTATCAGCAAAAGAATATGTGATGTAGTACACTGTGGTTCATATTGAGGCATTTAAGGAAAAGCACTTGCAGGAATGAGAGATATTTAAACTAGATTGCGGGTCGTTGCGTCAGCACAACTCACAATCCCATTGTACACTGGGCACGAAATTTCACAATTCAAGACTGCATGTTTATCTCAATCTGAAATGTAATTATTAAGGAATTAGAGAGTGGGCTATTTCGATATCTCGCGTTAAAGTATTCTCGCACGCGTTCTTTCAATTCACCGCTTCACATGACTCAATTTATAATGCACGTTCATCCATGCATCAGATTACGCAATATCATTTCCCGTGTATAATTGGCTTTAGGGATTCGTCCATAGGTATGATGTAAAGGTAATCATTGACAAAGAAAGGGATTAAAACGTCTGTTCTCGTGTGTATTCAATATTTAAATGGATGAGGCAGTTTTTCCATAAAGAAGAAATAAAAGTTCGAATCACTGAACAGTGAAACTAGACATCCATTATCGGTTCACGCAGGACAATTTAATGTGGAAAGTATGGATTGCTAGGTTGGGATTTTGCCCTACAAATCGCCAGAAACTTCTACATCTACATACTACCCCGCGAGCCGCCGCATGGGCGTGTGGCAGGGGGCATTGGGTCACTAGCCGTGTAAAGACGTATCGAATCAAAACGAGTAGAGTCATCGATTCCCGGATTACAAATGGCCTTGAACCTTAACAGTCGTCCCTTTGCTAAATTATCATGCATCTACATCTACATACTACCCCGCGAGCCGCCGCATGGGCATGTGGCAGGGGGTGGTGGGTCACCAGCCGTGTAAAGATGATAAAGTTTTGGAGGTGTAATGGTGACATGTATTATAGGATGTATTTAGAGAAGCTCGGTTTTTAATGTGATCACTTATTGTTCGCGGAAAGAACGAGTTCTCGTGCCTATCTGTTCGGCAGTGCATCTCTCTTATTATATCGCATCTGTCAGGCCTAGAAATGTAGTGAGGCGTCATGATAATATTCTCTTTGTCGTTCTGAAACACACCAGTTTTAAATTTATCAAGCAGCCTAAGCCTAGCGTGCAGCCTCCGAGTCTCTAGGGGATCCCACCTTAATCACTCTAAAAGTTGTGTAAAATATATGTTCGTTCGTAGCAGTAGCATCTCTCTTTGAATTTTTCATCCGAGGACCTTCATATTATACGTTTAACAAAACCTTGTTTTCTTAATGGTGTGCCGCATATGTTTTGTATGTGTGTTCCCCACGATATATCACAAGTAAAGGTAGTTCCAAGATATTTTACTGTATCTGAAGATTTTATGTTTACTCCACCCACGGTGTAGACATGGCATTTTTGTGATGACTTTCGCAGGAACTTCATGTTGAGTTCAAATTTTTACGCCTCTTTGGCCGATTCTTACCCCCTGAACCCTGTGAGCTGTCAAATTCCCTCCCTCCTTGCGCTCTTGCCCTCCTCAACCTTGTGCTTTTGCCCTCGCCTCTCCCACTCCTCCTCCTCCAATATCCTCTCCGCTCCCCCCACTCCTCTTCCTTCTCTTCCTCCCGCGAACAAGCGTTAAGGCGGCTGGATCGAAAATTGAATGTGTAAATATTTTCTTCATAACCGCAGTATTTGTTCCTTTACTTATGGTCTAAAATTCTACGGAAAAACATATGGGGTTTTCGATTTAGTTTTTGAAGTATTTTACGTTTTTTTTTGGCATGGGGCCTTATGGTGCACCCCGCTTCGTAAGGATGAATTATGCATAATTTTTGTTTCTACAATACAGATTTTCACCAAAACTGATATGATGTGGGTATAAATCATCAAATTTATTCTGAGAAAATCAACCAGTGTTATCGACTTATTTTTCCCATAAACACGAAACACATAGAATATTTGTTAGATTTTCAAATATTGCGCGCGAAGTTTTGAGATGCATTTGGTAACGTTGAATCGGACGATGGGAACCATGGGAATTCAGGAGTCAGCAGCAGACGACCAATTTTAAGCGAATTATGTATGAATATTATTGATATTATTTTAAAGTAAAGAAAATGCATCACTTTCATCGAGTCATTTTGATTGAAATTCAAACAGGTCACGGATTTATGCTAATTTAAAATCTACAATATTTGTTCACGAGTACATTCTCATGAAATGCTACGTTATGACTGACAATTTGGGATCAGTTGGAGTAGTTACCGAAAAGATAGTAAAAATATCTAGAAACGAAATAGTAAGGGTAAGAAATCAAAATTCTTGGATTAATAATTTATATTTCCGTTGCCAGTTAAATTTATTCATATAAGTGATGTTTAATTCAGTCCTCTCATTCAAACGAATCAATATGTATTCTAGAAGATTCTATGAATTTATCTCCCTAATTGGTAGCATAATTTCCTACCTTGAATATGTTGCGAAAAAAACTACGGTTCGTAATTGATAGCAGCATATCTGATCATCTCCCTTTATTACCAACGGTTAGAATTAACTTGTATGGTAGAAGGATATTTATCATGTTTACTCGCACCAAAACAAGCCTGGATCCAAAAATTGGTCGTGCATTTACCAATCAAATTATTTAGTGCAATGGAAACAGAGTCAAGTTTTCTGTCATGTTTCATGTCAATATTTATGTTCGAAATGGCAATGTATCACTATGACTTGAGAATTTCAGGCATCCGCTAAAAATATTGTTTAATTTAATCACGTAAAAGTAATTTGTTAGTGCCATTGAAACTTTATGAGCATTAGTTCTCGGTGATTCGCGATACCGAACCAGCCACCTGAACTGCTCTGTCTTCAGTACACAAATGAACGACAGCTGAGGTCAGTAATGGCGATTGTCGAAATCGGACGAGATCAATAGTTGACTCTTATTTGTATATCTAGAGCTTTATTGCATCGGTGGAATCGTGCTCTTGAACGTCCTCTCCTATGCTTTCGCTCATTGTAAATCATAAAATATGAAATTTTGGATGGTAAAGCCATTCATACTTAACTTTACTATGCGATAAGGACGTGGTGTCTCTAATTTCATTACTTTTGTGACTTCTTACATTTAATTTGGAACCCATGAGTACGCTTAGGAACGTTTCTGGAAGCTACAAAGCTGTAGAATGCGCGTGCTATCCTTCTGTAGCTTTTTTTAATAACGTATGAAAATTTTCTTCGCGGGACCGCATATCATACATGCAAAGTGCAATGATTTGTATTTGGCCCTAGGAGATTCTATGTTCTAGAGTCAAAAGGAATGGGGACATCAGCATTCATAGTTTAGGTAAGGTTGCAGCATGTCCTTGGAATAGGTCCTTGGAAAATGGAGGTTGCATACGGTCCTTGGAAAGGTTCCCTTCCTGGTGGACCTCCTCAACTGCACCCCTCCTTCATCCACGATGGCTCCTTGCAGAACTACCTCCCCCTGGAGTTAGCGTCATCTCTTCCTCTGCAATCTGCGGCAAATCTTCTGATTAGGCGGTCCGTTTTACCTTCACCGGAACAGGGTCTTCATTTTTCCATCACTAACACCCTTTCCTAACACTTTGGAATCGCGCCTTACTCAATTAACATCGGCGTATTCAGCGGATACTCATAATCTCTTGCATTAGAGCGAGTTGAACCTTTTTAACAGTTCGCCTTGGGAATTTCCGTTATTGCGTCTACATTAGAGGGTTGAGAATTTTTGTGAGCGGACTTAGAGACGTGTTTGCGCCGGCGTTTGACGCGCGCGCCCGGACGTCTTTCCGAATTATTCCTGTACGTCTGAACCGTTCTTCCATGGGTGCAGTGCGACTGCAGTGGTGGAAAATCAGGCGCTCTCTCCCAAGAGATGCCGAAAACTTTCCTCCGAAATTTTTGGCAAGCATGGATAGACATGTGAAATTTCACTTGAATTTTGAATAATTACTTATTTTTTATTCGCTCATCGACAAATAAATAATAAGCCGGGTGTACAGACATCTCATTACTGGAAAAAAACGAGTTTTGTTTTGATTTTCCTCCAAACTCTAGCTAACACATCGGAGTCACGGGCACTGTATGGATATAACCGATCGTGACCAAAATGACCTCCAAGCTCCGCGTCTGAACAACGCGTACTGCGCATGAGTGCTGACTAATCAAAATCATACTTGAATCATATTATTAGTTTTCCTGATCAAACGCGACCACACTTATTTCCATCCTAAAATTTGTCATGCTGTTATAGATGGAAACGGATCACTCTGAACACATCAAATCTTCGCTTCATCTCGGTAACTTCTTGTGTGACTAACTTTAAGACATTCACAATTTTTACTTTCTTCCTGAAGAAAAGAGTTCACACAGATGCAGTAAAATGTTTTGGAATTACCTTAACTTCTGATACATCGTGGGGATTACACATACATATATGTGTGGCACAGCATTAAAATAACTAGGTTTTTTTAAACTTATAATAGGAAGGTCCTCGGATGAAAAAGTAAAAGAGAGATGCTACTTTGCGCTGGTTAGGCCACAACTCGAATACGCCGCGAGTATTTGGGACCCTGTTCATAAAAATTTAACCAAAATTATTAATAAAATTCAAAGGTAAGCAGTGCGTTTCGTTAAAAACTGCTACGAGCGTACATACGGTGTCTCACAACTTTTAGAGGGATTAAGGTGGGAGCCCCTAGAGACTCGGAGACTACACGCTAGGCTTAGGCTGCATGAGAACTTCATAACTGATGTGTTTCAGAGCGACACAGATAATATTATCATGACGCCCCATTACATTTCCAGGTCTGACGGAAGGGATAAAATAAGTGAGACCATAGAGTAGGTATATATATATAGAGTGGCAAAGAGAGAGGGAGATTCGGATATGAGTTTTTAAATAATACTTTGGTCGATAGATGGAACAGGTGTGTCGAATTTGCACGACAAACCATTACAACTGAGCTTTGGCACACGGCCACTTCATTTAGTGTTGCATGACTCACATGATGTTCTTATGATGATTTCGGTGCCTGGATGTTTACTAATCGACCCAAAGCAACGGAAAAAAATCTTATTGAGTCTTCAAGACCAAATTAAACATGTATTTTAATGTGCCTTCAATGAGCATCGTCTACAATGAATCGAATTCACGTCAATATGATAAGACACGCGATTGCCAAACACGGAGTCAACTGTTTACCGCTGTATAATAGTAGCAACAAAACAATTGGTACTCGATTAAAAGCACACAACAGCCATGGTAAATCCAATCTTCTGTATGTTATTGCAAAATCACCTAGTATCACTAGCGCCTTCAAGTGGCCTTCTCCGTAAGCCAAAATTCTTCCTCCCCCAAAGTGATGGCACCTGAGAAATTCTTCCCAAAGCTCTCAAAAATTTATGTCCAGTTTTTTGCACTGCTTTGCCACTCTATATCTACTTACTCTATGGTGAGACACTCTGCCGGACAGATAGGTACAAGAACTCGTTCTTTCCGCGCACAATAAGTGACTACAACAAAAATTGAGCTCCAATAAATACACTCCTATAATACATGTCACCATTTCATCTCTAAAAAACTTACATCTTTTACACGGATGGTGACATAACACCCCCTGTTACACGCCCATGCGGCGGCTCGCAGGGTATTATGTAGATGTAGATGTAGAAGTTCCTGGCGATTTGAAAGGCTAACAAACGCTAGGGGTAGCAGGGGTGGAAACACCGGCAAAAATGCGAGGGCCCGGCATTACGGAATACCCATTACCTGTGTAATCATTATATTTCCATTTGACTAGAGTAACTGAAATGAAAAAATCATGATCAGTTTTGTCCAATAATTTATTGATGTTCTGATGAAGGAATCAAACGGGGTGGAAAAAAAGAACTCTTTCACCGACTAATTGATGATTAATGTAACTCATTAAATGGTATTCGTTACCTAAGAGTGAAGGGCATGTGTTCTACCTACACAAACACGACCCTTATAACCAATCAATCGCCCATAATTATTTAACAAAATCATTATTTCGTTTCCATTTTAATCATGCTGAACCCACGTAAATTGCGTATATCACGCCAAATCATGCTCATGGATTGCCCTTTAAAACTGTTGAAAATAGAAGAACATCGAAAAACGAGTCGAATGAAAATTGAAAACCAAGTTTTTGTCGCCGTAGGATTAATGTTTAAAGTTTGGGTTCCTATGCGCGGCGGAATCGCCGACACGACTCATTAATTGTTCATGCAACAGCGCTTTTCAGCCGAAGTGTTGAATTTAGTCCATTTTGGTGCTCATCGGTGGACTGCAACTCGCACGATCGACGAGTGAATGGAAAGACACGTGCGCCGGCGAAACGTTCCGAAATCTGTTTAGTAAGTGTCATCCTCTACTTAGGTACCCAATCAACGAGGACAATTTTTTTTAAAAATATTTTTTGGATATTCTTTCTATGCTAACCCCTCTTTCTCTTCCCCTCCACCTCAATCTTTCGACTCCTTTGGCAAAATTTAGTCCTCAGATCAATCGTTCTATATGATCTGGTGCGGTATGACCGTTCATAATGCAAATCTCTCCTTCCCTACAAATCTGCGGCACTCCTATGCATTTTTTTTCATGGTATATTCCTTCAACGCAAAAAAATGTCGCTGTATTTACGATACGGAGGTAAATTGAGGCACTTAAAACCGAATATTTTACTTCCTAAAGAACCACCGCCTTAGCATTGGCCATTGCAAACTTATATAAAAACCAGTCAAGTGCAGCAGTGTGGTTTCATTATGGATCAGGATTGGTTATGAATACATTTAATTCATTTCAGTTCCAATTTATGCCCTAAATACATCTAAGTTACCAGTATAAAGCGAAAGTTTTCGATATTTCCTATTCGTCACCAGATTATTTTCCCAGTTGACCGTTTTAAAATGGGAGTTAAAAGTGCTCCAATTAAAAGTCTCGTGTCTCCGAGGCCTCAGTTTCATGCTGAAAAACGATGGAAAACCTTCCTTTATTTAAGCACGTTTTCCAGGAATACCTCTTTGTCTACCTTCAGAATTTAATGCTTCTCTAAGGTTCATGAATTAATATAAGGATTCAATTCGTCTTAAAATCGAAGTACTATATCACACGCCTTTGTTGATCCATATGATTCGAGAAGTTACTTTTAATAAAAATCAAGGTCACTTATAATTCATTACTCAAATACTTGTGTAAAAAACGACCGAATGCATGTAGAATTCATGGAAAAGAAAGGCGTCCGTGTATTTTAAAATTCCTCAGTAGCGTTACTTTTCCATTTGTCTGTGTTTATTTAAAATACTTTTATATCTGGGCTGAGTTGAGTGAACCTGCGTAAATACTTTTCTACGCCACATTAGAGTTTTTCTTGTAAATGAAGTCCTTATGCCGTTATCATAGGATAAATTGTTAATTAAGGCTTTGTCAGTTTTATTAGTACGGCATGCGTTTCAGATAACCCAATCTTTCCAAATTGGTCGTTAGTGGCGTCCGTATACTAGTTGACGACATTTCCACGCTTTGGAGCTGTAATTGAGTCGTGATCAATCAAAGTCGTTCATTAAAATGTTGACTAGAATCTTGCAATGTTTTAATTAAAACAATTATTTTACTCTCCAAATTTACAATTCTTTTCTCATTTCACTTTCTTCTGACCCTTAATTAACAATCTCTACGAGGCAAGTAGCTTTAATGAATGAGTCTGTATCGTTATCAACTAATTAGCGAATTTCTTCACCCTGGGTTGAAACCGGGAGGTCACAAAAATCAATTTTTTCCTACACTACGGAGGTTTGCGGAGCAGGAGGCAAAAACTCTTTGTGTTCCGCAGATGAGCTGATGCACAGACTTTTTAATATCCGTCAACCCGTGTATGCCGTGAAATTATTTTAATGAAACTTTGTCTGAATATCCATGTATCGTAAACTCTATGAATATGAGGAAAAAAAACAAAAATAGTACGCTACACGCGATATCGCTCTCGTCGCGGTGGTATTTGAGGTTCTTCAGCTGTAAATACGTAAATCGTAATGATATCTGAGTTCATGAAGTAATAAGCACATCATCTGTCTATTATTCTTGTCTGTGTCCGATTTTTAAGGGAAAGTCAAACCTTGGATTATTTCAAAATGTCGCCTTCGGGTAGTCGAGTGCTCTGAAGCGGACATGGAGTATAAAAAAAGCCTCTTGGGCCCCAAGGTCTCAAAAGTGGGCCCTTTACTTGGGCAACCATCCCTTGTATGTAGCTTCCTCAAACATTAATGTGCGCTATAATCGCAGCTTAAGGCAGTCCGAGAGAAATATCATTTTACTTTGAAATCAATAAATTCGGTCTCATTTTAAAGAAAAATATAAAACCCTTCCATTGACACTAAAAGTTCAACCCCTTACCACATTACTTTCGGAGATATTTTCCATAAAATACCAGCCCTTTTACATGGGAAATGGTACGTGTATGCACTCCAGAGAGACATTATTTGCAAAATGAAAACTCTTACATGTCTTAATAAAACTAATAGCGTGTATTTTGTATGTTTTCTCAACTATATTTGAAAATTAATCATATTGTCACCGCAGTCGGTTCTTGGGCATCACAAAAAAAAACCTTCCCTTTTGAAGGAGTTTCAAACGCACCGCGCGAAAATAATGAGTCAAGTTGAAGACTTGTTTAGGTATTTTCATTTAATTACTTACGATTGCTGTCACATAACACTTTATAATTGCACCATTAATAATTCAATAGCTAATTGATGTGTCCCACAGCTGGTGAAATTAAAACGTATAATTCGAATATTGTCTCTATTATGACTAGGGAACTATCTCGCTCGGAATACCTTAACTCGAAAGATACAGCTATTTAGACAGTCCATTCACTTCAGTATCCCTTTTGATATTTGATAAGATGGCGCACGCATTTGATACGTAGTACGTTTCACGAAAATGAGGGCTCAATGAACAAGACGAAAATCCCTAATCATCATTTAGTTTTTGAACTTCATTAATTGTGTGTTTAAATAAGGAATTTGACCAACTCTAATTATTCATAACGCTTATTGAATTACATACCGTTTAATATTGCGCGTGTTCGCCAAGTCATAATGTAAATAAGTTGAAATACCTGATTATATGCTTCAACGCCTTTACATTTTTTTTTACTTTTCATTCTTCTCCTGGAAATTTCATTGTGGCCTTTCAATTGGGATTAACAAGGCTGAAATAATATGCTTTGAGAAAAATCAACGCTGACTATGCATTTTTATTCATCTCCGCCCGCCCCCCGTGGACCCACTGACCTCTTTGCTCTGGTTTGGAGGATGACGCGCCCTCTGCGGGCCCCAATTAAAAGCGTCGCGTTGCACTCTCGCCTCTAATTAGAGCGACGGACCGTTATTCCCGACTCATCGCCCGCCTTCGCGCGCAGGAATTTCAAAGGAGGACTTCGTGGAGGGGATGAGGAGGGAGTGGCCATTGAATTTGTGTGCAATCGGTGACATAAGACTCCCTTCATCTCATTCATTCACGACTCTTTATCACTCCAATCGAGAGCCTTCCACATTCTCCGTTGAAAAAATATTCATAATAGTTTCCTACGATAATTACCTAACATGTTTCCACGATTTTTAATGATTTGCTTTTTATTATTACCGGCATTCATCGGGGTTGATTGCTTTTTTTCACCACGAGTCACTTCTCTTCCTGGAGGCATCGTCAGGTACAGAATTATCGTTGACATATCTGCTATTATCTATGAATTGTAGCTGGTTGCAAATGCCTATTGTAAACGGTAGCTGCATTTTGAATTTTCAACTGAGCGCTGAGTGAGTAACTGACTTTCAGCTTGAAGAGAACGATTAATTTCCGACTTTCATGAGAAAACCCGTGGAGACACTGAAGAACCTGGGAATGATAAAGAGGAAATATTTTAATTATCTTGGTTTTGTTTCCTTCTGACCATTCCCTTCATTTAGAAAATCACGGTTTTTGCGTACAAATGCTGATGAAATAAACTAACCCTGCCATAAAATCCTTCGCCCGCCTTCTCATGCGTAATTTTACCTTGAAAGATAATCTTACGCCGCAATTCCAACCTCAATTTTTTGCGCTCAAAGGAATGAGAATGGCAAAAATGAAGGGTATATTGGGTGTGTTGGGAATTCAGTCGAGTGTTTTACCTGAATTTGTGAGCGTTAGAAGTTAATAATATGATTAGCGTCCTGTGAAGAGGAAGACTAAATGTGACTCGAGGTTTAATATTGTGAATGATTTCTCGAACACCCCAAATTTTAGTTCCATCCTCAGCTCCCCTTCTTCCCGTTCCAACGCCATCGAATGGCATGCATCTGGGGTCTACTCGACTATGAAGTCAGTTGACTCAAGAGCTAAAACACTGTAATGGCCGGGTTGCACCAAAACATGTTATTTGGATGCTTTTTTTGTCAATTATCGTCAGCTAAATGACGGTTCAGACGAGCACATCCTTTCCCCCGTTCGGTAGACGCTCGCTCGGTCGTAATTCCGAAAACGGAGATGGAGGTCCACGAAAAGGGAAGTGACGACGTCAATATGAACGGAGTATCACACGTGACTGCAGCATGGGTTGGCCATCATTATAAAAAGGAGGATACCGTCTTTTCCAACAAATTACTAGATGACATTGATTTTGTAAAAGAAAATTATTTGCAGACTGTATGTTTTAACGAGGGTAGTGACATAAATTTTTTCGGTAATACGGCCACATCGCCACTCCGAAGGCACACTAATTAAGTGTTCCTGTGTTTGCTTCAAAATATTCAGCAAGTCTACTCAGTGTTTTAATTTCAACGATTCAGGTAACGGTAAGAGTAAACGATAAACATTTGATAATTAGGATGAGTCGATTCCACTATTATTCGATTCCGATTCTTTCAAATCGATTCCTGATTTTCGATTCCGATTCCTTCGATTCTTATTCCGAATAACAGGTGGAATATTGATATACCAGTAGCGTACGACTATTATTTAAATTCAAGAATTGGCTGAAAAATATAAAAAAGACAATTAAGTCGCTCAAAAAGTATATTTATTAACATATAGCAAATATGGCCTCAGCTTATTGAGGTAGATTAAAAAGTACAAATTGATAGCCTACACCCAAAATTACGGAGACAAATATGATGTGATAAATGACATTTGATTTAAATATTTATCTATTTGGAATCGATGGAATCGGAATTGGAATCGATTTTAGGCGATCGATTCTCGATACCGATTGTAATCCTGAGAATCGGTGAAATCGAGAATCGGCATTTGGATTTGACTCGTCCTTGTTAATTATGTTTCACTCTAAAGCAGCTCGCTGAGTTGGTAGTTACCTTAAATACTTTAAGCTTGCTAAAAATATAGTTATCCAATAACTTCGTATCGTACATTACATGCGCTGTCAAGAACCTTTTTGTTTTCCGCTGGAGGAGCATTGAATTCCTTCTCCCACAGGAACGCAGTATTTCTTTCGTAAAATGCCATTTTTTCCGTCTGTTTCGAGTGGAATTTAACATTCATTCTTCCTCAGCGGAACTCGGTCGAAAAACGCAAGCGTGTGTCGAGTTCCGTGCGTCTGATTTCACGCGCTTCTCCTTTCATTTTCGGCAGATCCATTCGCACGGGATAGAGAGGCTGTCGAGCTGCCGCTGAGCAAGTCAAGAGGAACCAATTACATGGCTTTATCCGGACGGCGTCCGTCACCCGAGAAGAGCCACCTTCCGGAAGAGAGATAGACACAGAGAACAGCAGGAGCAGTAACAGAAAGAGCGGAAGAAAAAGCGTCATCTGAACAACGGTCGCCTCCGCTTTTCACAGTCTCTTCGGGGTAAAAGGAGACGAAGGAGAGCGGGAAGAGGAGAGGAGGAAGAGGGAGGAGGGAGAGAGAAGAAGGTATTCGTGGAGAGAAGAGACGAGGAGGAAAACCAAGACGGCGCCCATCGTTCGAATCATGGACGAGGCGGAAGAGGTAAGTGTTTTGTTTTACGTTTCCTGGCCTCTTCGGAAGGGTGGATAGAAACCCGGCGTCGGCATTAGCCTGCTCTTAACGAAAGACGCCAAGGGTACCACGGCTTAACGTCTCATCCGACAGACGGAGCACTGTACTTGAAGTGTCCTACACAAGACACTCAAGTAGGGATCGGGTTTCCTCTGAAAAACATCCTCCTCTGCAGGGATTTGAACCCTGGTCGCCCGTATGATTAGCCAGTGGGTGCTCTAGCCACCACACCAACCCAATTCCCCACTTATTTCAGTTAAAATGTCGAAGACAAAGAAAGACGTCTTCATGCCCTACTCCCAGGATATATCCCCTGCAGTCAAATTCCATTGCGCTGACTTCAAGTTCTCGAAATCCCCGCTATCTCTCATTATATCTCAACAGTTTGGTGATCCTCACAAGAAGTTGGCCATCAATTTCTAAATTTTTCGAGTAGAAATATCTATCCAAGTGATCAAGTTTTAATATTCTAACAATCCTTCTCGCACCAACTTACCCCAAAAAAATCATCAGTGACTCAAATGATTTCAGCTGTCGGTCACATGCCAAAATGACCCATCCGTAAACGCTTTGGCGGAAAGGCTTAATTTTCAAACCTTTGTTGATCCTCCCGGGAACATTCGATTGGCAGCTTCTTTATGCACTGGGTGTAAAGTAAAGTCAAAGAGAGATGCTATACTTCGCTCTGGTTAGGCCACACCTCGAATACGCCGCGAGCATTTGGGACCCTGGTCGTAAAGATTTAACCAACAAAATTAATAAAATACAAAGAAAAACTGCGCGCTTCGTAAAAAAACTGCTATGAGCGTACATATAGTGTCTCACAACTGATAGATATATTAAGGTGGGAGCCCCTAGAGACTCGGATGCTGCACGCTAGGCTTAGGCTGCTTGAGATATTCAGAACTGGTGTGTTTCAGAGCGACACAGAGAATATTATCATGACGCCTCACTACATCTCTAGGTCTGACATATGCGATAAAATAAGCGAGATACTCTGCCGAACAGATAAGTACAGAAACTTGTTCTTTCCGCGCACAATAAGCGACCACAATAAAAACTGCTCCAAATACACCCTCATAGGACATGTCACCATTTCACCTACAAAACGTTTACATCTTTACACGGCTGGTGACCTAACACCCCCTGCCACATGCCCATATGGCGGCTCGCGGGGTATTATGCAGATGAATTGCACAAGGGTTACATGTTAAATTCGCTCCACCCCCCGAAGCAGAACATCGAGCGACATTGTCGCAGAATGAAAATGAGGATGTTTGAAACCTCTACGATTAATTTATTACAAAAACGCTCGCACTCACAGAAAGTTTTCGTCTTAACATCAACCGTTGCAGAAAGATAATACACGTTCTGCTTTTGGGGCTCCACCGTAAGGGCATGTAATGGCTAGAGTTTTGGCGCGTTATTCGAAATGTTTATAAAACTAACTGACCCGTGCGAATATATCGCACAGTATGCAACTTCTTCCTGTTTCTTCCTTATCTCTTCCTGTTCTTCTACCCGTTTCTTCCCATGGACAATGATATGCTATTAATGTTTGTGTTAGAGATACATAACGTGAACGGTAAACGGTCACACTGATTGCATGTAGAATGTAAACAATCTAACTAAACGTGTGTGTTAATAGATGGCGCCTTCTACAGTCTTTTAAGCATGTTACCATAGCCAACATATTAGTTGATTATATTGTCAACGGATGGCACTGTATCATTTTTCACAAAAACTTTAATTTTAAGCCATTTGTCCCTTTTTTGTCAATAGCGGGGAACATAAGCCTTAAAACGATGTTTGATTCGTTAATTTTGATGAAGAATTATGGGAGTTACGGCGTTTCGACAAAAAAACGCCTTTGAGAAATAATATATATGATGATGGTTGCATAAAATTATTACATAAAATATTAATTACGAACATGGGACTCAGCGTGGCATCTTGATATTTGTTAGCAACAATTTTATAATAAACAGTATATTATTTCGCGTTTAGAAGAACAGCTATTCGTAATAAATCAAAGTACTACCAAATACAAGTCATATACCATAAGGGTTGGCGCTAAAGTAGCATTGGATGATCGAAAACCGAATGGGCAAGATACAGTTTTTTTCAACTTTATCTGCAGATATCACCGATGAAAACACAAATTCACAGTTTCACGTAGATCTGTGCATGACAAAAATCCCTCTGAACATCTTTAAATATCCACTGAGCTGAAAAATGAAAATTTGATATGGGAAGTGTTTCATTAATTTCCTTTACTTTCCCGGTAATATTGTATCATTTTTCACATTCCACCTGAAAAAAGTAGGGAAAATCTTAGGCACTAACAGCAGCCTTCGTTTTAAGCACAGTAGTATGCGCGAACAAATTGTATTATATTCCTGGAAGTAATCCTCGAGAAAATTCGAAGAGCTATTTTTTGCTAAGATACTTTGGAATGGGTGATATTCTCTATGCCGTGGCGATGGCAATGATCATTTTACTGCGCTGGGATTTGTCGGAGACGAATAAATTCAGCAGACGCGGGCCTGTTGGCATCTTTCAAACATCGCTGTTGAGCCGAGGCCATTCAGGAGGAGATCCAAGATTTACCCATTCGTACTGGTTTGTCCTCTCTGGCAATGAATGCTGCGAGAGGACGCAGGATGTTTTTCTGCATTTTAGCATCAAAATGGTGCCTCTAAGAATGCTTTTCCAGTGAGCTTCGATCAAATCCCTGTTCGTATTTTCTTAAAATTAAACCTGGGGTCATAAAGTAGAATTGGAACGCAAATTAGGTCAAACTATGCTGAAGTGCTCAGCTCTGAGCTCATAAAAAATTTACAGCGGGGCAGCAATTCATTAAAACTCGAGGTCAGCATTTCTGGCGACACTAGTTCCCTCTCTCTCTCTCTCTATCTCTCCCTCAGAATGGTATGCACACCCAGAGCTTCCAACGCATTGCGCTGACGACCGTGTTTTGTTTTTCCCATTATTTCATTTTGCGACTCCACCCGGTAATAAAACGTTCTGGTGTGCCTCAAAGTTTTGACACTTGCATCGCACATAATCCGACAATGGCGAAGAACAATCGTATTCTCGCAACGCTCTTAAATTTTAACAAGACACATTCTCACGCATTGGGCTGTGCGATTTAAAAAATTAAATGCCGTATTTTTATATATCTTCGTAGAAATGATGAGTCTCGTCGTATTGCCTACATCCCGTTGCACGGCATAACGTTGCCATGGTGTCATATAGTATTGTGTATTTATCATTTATTCGTTTATTTTTATTTTCATCAGTGTACCCATGAATATATATTATGGATTATTATCTCGTCGCCAAAAACTGTTGTCTAGATTTCCGTAAACAAACAACAAACAAAGCCTAGTGATGAAAGACGGAAGTTCAAAGGTAAATACAGTCGACAGATTGTAAATAAACACGTCGAACTGGTTTTAACATGAATATATATGGGTTTTACTAACAATGAATCATAATGCAGTGGATTAAAAAAATGTAGCACTGCACGCGGGAACATTATTAACTTTTTTAACATCGTCCGGTCTACAGATATATTTAACTCCTCTCCAAATGTAATTGCACAAATGTACAATTAACTTCTTAGCACTTCGAGAATATCGCTATACGGAAATTTAATATAATGCGAGGTGACTTCATAAGTGTTCCCAATGGCCATCATTGCAGTGTAGGTAAAAAGAAATGCACTTACCGCCGCGGCGGTAATTTTGAGTATCACACGTAGCATGGTTTATTAAAAAATTCTTCATGATGGCTCTCTGCAATCTCTTTTTATCGATGATCACTATAGGAAAGTGAATGTGGCCATATCGTATCCACACACTTGCCACATCATCCTAATCCCCGTCGCCGCCGGGCGGAACCGGACTCGACCGCGTGCTAGAAATAACAATGTAATATTCGGGGTCGCAAATATGTGCAAGGTTTTTCTTTATATTCACAATTTGAAAGCTTTGAAGATTGACGTGGTATGAGTTACTTACGGTAACCAGGCGGCACCAACAACTTTTTCTCAACAAATATGTAAAACTTTGACTGAAAATAGGCTCCGCCATTTTGTTGTTTGTCTATGGTTAATACCAAAATTAAATCTTTAAAAAGCCATTGAATGAAAGAGAAAGGATTGTTTTATAAATGGTTTAAAAAATTTTTCCGTAAGTTAATCCATTAAAGTACAGGAAGAGGTTAATTTTAGTATTTCACAGAGAAAATCGAAGGTGGGTGTTTTCTGCGAAATTTGTTAAAATTTGACCCCATACATATTATTAATACGTGAGTACAAGAAAAAAGAAATACAACACGTCATGCAAAAACTATTTGAGAATGTTACTGCGAAGTTTCAACTTCCGGAGTCAAAAAAACGTTTTAGAGGTTTTGGCCAGCTTTTTTCGCTTTCAGACCACTGTGCGCCGCCTTGAACAGATTAATATTTTTCAATCCAAGTCTCCTAATTCGGGTCCTCGTAGACGCATGCCCTGTTTTACAGCCTTGTACGAAGCAAGTTCTGCTAAAACAAGGCATTCTAAATTCTTCATTTAAGCCGAACGAGCTTAATGCATTCAAATTATAATCAGAGTCTGGCAAACGTCGTCGGCACACGATGGACGTTTCATAACCTCTTACACGTTTTTTGTAATAGATATTTCCTCTCTAGCATTTACAAAGTAACTTTAAGATCACAAAAACAGAATGATATTATTCAAAGAATCAAGTCAATCATATCTCCTCGATCGTTATTGAATATTCACCACAGTCTCACGTTAGCAACAATTAACTACGTCTATTTACAATAACAACTAAAAAGACTCTAATCGAAGTGGTGCCAAGGACAGGGTGAACTAAAAGTGGAAATTTAGGCAACGCGTAGCCTAGGTAACAATGCCAAACATCTAAATCCATAATATATATTCATGAGTGTACCATTTAAATTTATATCTCTTTTCGATTCGTATCGGTTAAAGATCATTTGTCCAAATATCAACTTAAATATAAACAATCCTTCGTGTATCAACCTGAAAACTATGAACCGTTGAATAAATAAATAGGTTCTGTACTTGACTGCTTAATATTTATCACGAAATAATAACTCATGACAGAACATAGTGTATTTCATCGCATAAAATCGCTGGTCGATGTGTAGCATAGACCAAAAGTCGACTCACGAAAGTTGATTTTTAATAATAAGGCAAATGAAAAGATGTCACGATATGTATCGTTACTGACAGGAGGTCGTTCTGCTTGCTCATTACTTCCGGATGTTGCGTAAACAAAACAATTACGGAAAAAGTAATGGATATGACAATTTAAAATGTTTCCGACTTTCAGAAACCAATCCGTTTGCACATCACAATCATCCAGTCTTCTTCTTCTTCGCTTTAATCCCAATTATTTGGGGTCAGCTTTTTGGATTTTCGACCTCTAGCGTGCTCTATTCAAAGCCATGTCCTCTTTGGCACCAATCTCCAACATATCCTTCTTCACACACTCCATCCACGTTTTCCTTGGCCTTCCTTCCCTCTTCCTTCGGATTCATTTCTCTTTTCCCCATGATATTCACCGTCCCGTCTAACAACGTGGCCATACCACCTCAATCTGAACTCTTTCACCTTTTCTGTTAAAGGTGCAATTCGCAAACTCCCTCTAATGTGGTCATTCCTAATCCTGTCAGCTCTGGTAGCCCCACTCATCCATCTCAGCATGCGCATTTCACTTGCATGTAATGCTCTCTCATGTGTACTCTTAGTAGCCCAACACTCAGCCCCATAGAGTAACACCGGTCTAATGACGGTCTTGAATATCTGGCCCTTCAACCTAGGTGGCATCCTTCTGTCACAGGTCACACCTGTCACTGACCTCCATTTGTACCAGGCTGCAGATACCCTGTCCTTAATTTCTAAGTCAAGGCCTCCATTCTCTTCTATTACAGCACCCAGGTATCTGAAAGACTCCTTCTTAGCCACAGGTGTTCCCGAGATGTTAACTGAGCTGGCTTGCCTTTTGCCATCAAACTCACATACCATGTACTCCGTCTTGGTCCTACTCACTCTGGTCACAATCATCCAGTATCAGATGCATTTGCGGACTTTAATTATTTGTGCGAATTTAATAAAAAAAATTAATTCCTCTGTCATAACTTTTAAGATTTAGAACTGTTTTGTTTTTCATTGTAGAAGACATGAGCTGTCACCAATATTTTAAGCTCTCCATTACAACATCTTATACAAGTTTGTTAACGAAAGCAATTCTAACAAATGTCCCTGCCCTGGAAATTGAATGTTTTGCTTAGATCTGAGGTTCCAGCTTGTAATTAAGATGTTACCTTATACTACGTGGTGTTGTCGCTTAGTGGGAATGTCACAAGAAAATTAGAAGGCCACCTGTTTCCCTTTCGAAATTCCACCCTTGATAAATAGTGGGCCGATATTACTATTTTCATAGACCCTGCCATTTAATTCCGTGGTTATTGCAAATCGCTTTAAAAAGGTCACTGTGACACCTCCTATGCATCGAATTACAACTGCTGCCAATTCCACTACATAATCGTCTAATATCACAATACATCGCATTACGTTGTACGGCACAGATAAACAAAATCGCATTTCTATATCTCCGGAAAAAATTAATGCTATTCGGTGTAACGGGGAGGGACTCTCTCGAATTAAAAAAGGTAAAAATTTATCTTTTTTTAAATTCCACGACCGTTTGTCCACACAGTACGATCGGTTTCAAGCGTCACGCGTGAACCTGATGTACAATTTAAGCTGACGATGTCCTTTCGGATTATACCAGTAGCTCGCAGTGAATTAACTGTTGTGGAATTTTGAAGAGACAATATTTAGAAGACAGTCAAACTTTGAAGTGCATCGTGTGTTTAGTGAGGAAAGGAAACTTCTGGAATAGATTAAGAGGAGGTAAAGTCGGTGGCTGGGAGGGTTGATGAAGAGGCGAAGGGTTGTTCAAGTCCGCGATGGAGGGAAGAATGCTGAGCAGACGGATAATGGGAAGAGAGGCAATAGTTTTTATGAACGGGACGAAGAAGGGTAAAGAAAAGAAACACCATACGGCCCTCCATTTGTCAAATTTCAGCAGATTTTTACTGACTTCCTTTTGAGCCCACCCTCACCAGTGGATGGCTCGATAACATCTACATCTACGAAATACCGTGCAAGCCACCCTTAGGGTGAGTGGCACGGGGTGATTCCACGCCAGGCATGCAGCACTCATCCCAGTTCAATCAGAACCGCGCGCGTTCCCCCGAATGCCAGGCGCAGGCCAAAGCAGTCAGGACAACGGTACGCAGTCAGACCACAAACTAGGAGAGTGATACGAAGAAGAACATGCTACCATGCAGTACACTACTCAAGATATAAATACTGGTTAGTTTTATAAATGTGACAAATTACTAGCACTAAAAGGCACTAAGACATGCAGGATTATATCATGCCGGAGATTGCATGCGAGGCTAGTATCTACAATTCATGTTAAAATATTTAGCACTGATGAAAAAACCTATTCAGGTTCCTAGAACTGATCTATCATAACTATTATGGTCCCTTATTGTACGTGGAAAAAATAACATCTTAAATCTATCGGTTCTGCAGTCGATTTCCTTAATCTTATTCCAGTGATCGTTCATATCATAATAGTTTGGCTCTAGCAAAATATTTTCAACGTCAGGCAAAAAATAGTCTACATCAAAATCTTGTAAAATATTTAACCTATATTTCTCTCTTCGATTGGATAGAGGTTCCAACACTAATTCCTTCAACAGTTTTGTAACTTTACTATGTTTATCATAACAATTTTTAACAAATCTAGCTGCCCTCCGCTGTATGCGACCTATATCTGAAACTAGCCCTACAATAATAATAGCAATATTGATAATACATTCGTAATATCGCATGTCGATGAATCGCGTTGCATTCCATAGCCCACGTAAGCGTGTTATACCAGTGGAACGAACGCAACCCCATTCACGCGCGTTCATTGGCAGGGATGAATAAATTCAGCAGAGAATCCGCACTCTATATGTATGTGTGTGTGTATTTATGAATGTGTAATGGGGGTCAGTGGTCGCGGGAAATCGTCACCAGAGGGTGGGGATGTCGTGGGTGGAGCGAGACTGAGTACTTGGCAGTGCATCGCTTGGCAAACGTCCCGTCTTCGCAGAAAGGTCGGCGGATTTATGTGTTTCCCCTCCATTAATCTCAATCCCCCGCTCCCCCTCTTTCCACCCCCATCCCCCGCCACACCCTCTGTTGAGGTCTGGGGTTCAACGGAGTTCTTCCCTGCGACAGGGGGCGCGCGAGCGAGGGTTCGCCGTTGCCAAGGCACGGAGAGGGATAAGGGTTCACCTTAGCGACGGCGTTTTGCGGATTTAAAAACACATGTGCCGTCCGCTCTCGCCATAAATTATATTTTTTGTACTCGTGCATTTTCGCGCTCCGCTCATACATCGCCAATAAAAGTTCTCTTGGCGTTCGAGCACGACATCGAAGGGGAAGGAAAATCGTCGAGGCCCCTTGGCGAAGGGAGCAGAGGGGGGGGGGGAAGAGGCGGGGGGGGGAATCCTTCATCTTATTCCAGGAAACGAAATGAATTCGCGCGGAACAAATAGAAAATGGGAGAGGGAAGTGAGTGAAGAAGCGAAGAAGTAAGTTGGGACCGAGTTGGGAATTTTTAAGAAATACGGGTGAACGTAAAACGGGAAGTCCGAGGCGAAATTCTTGGCGTGGAATCGGTGATTTGCAAAGAACTGAGAGATTTATTTCGCGAGAGGGCCGAAAGTATTTTGACGAGAATATAGCGATACCAAAATTATATTAAAATAATGTGTTGTCAGAATCTCGAGTGATATTTTTTTCGGCCTCCTTACTGATAACATTCTTTTCATCGATGAGCCAAGGTTTTATTCGAACCCTTTTTAGGCTCCGTCAGTCCATGAATATTACGTAACGGCTTTAAGAAACAATTTAACACGGAAGCCGAAAAAGAGATATTCTTATCCTGCTCTTTATACTGGAAAACACTGTAATTTATTCCATCGAGGAGATAAAAAAGTGGGAAATGCTGACAGTTTTGCCTGCAAACATGATAGTTGTTTATTATTTGCTTTCGGGAAAATGCATTTCTTTCCAAATATATAGCCTTTAACCCATACACCGGCTAGTCGTTACTTAATCAGTAACGTACCTGTCGGAGGGTGAGATGGCGCCGTAGCAAACGGACCGGGCGGTGACTGCATCACGGAATGCGTTATTTCAATCAAACAAACTTCCCTCAGATGATTTTATTAGTATTTTCATGTATCCATATTTACAGCGTAAGTTTTCGATCGACTAGAATTCTTCATCTAGGAGTTTTTTTCATATTCGGGATCGGTATTCTATTTGATAAGAGGTCGAGGAATCGGTTGGATTTTTCGATGGGGAAACAAACACGAAATATCGGGGAAGTTAAGGCCTCCTCACTCCTGAGCGGCATTGATGGCGGACGCCGTACGTGGCCGAACAACAATGGCGCGTTCAGTGCGTTAACAATCACCAGAGCGGCGTGCAGCGGAAGGCCACCGTTATGACGGCCTATGCCATGCGAATGTTCACTTTTTCAAGTATTTCCTTGGCAAAACTGTGATTTGCAGTGATGTAAGCTTGCTAAATTTAGAATTATTTCCATGATGTATGAAATCCGAAGATTCTAATCAAAATCGAGTGAAATTAGCTCATAATGAAGTAATAAAATGTGCGATTTTCTACAAAAAAAAGAAAACTCGGCTAGGAAGTATAGTTTATGCGAGCACGTTTCATTTCTTCATTAACTTGCATGAGAGATGGATGGGATTTGCTAACAACTGGAAGATATAATGAAAAAAGTCGAGGCAAGAAAAACCCCAATGAGCGACAGGAATACAGTGTCGGATAGAGGGAGAGAAGAAGGATATGAAGCGGGAGGGCATTGTAGAAACAACGAAATGAACACGGTGAGAATACTGCAGGAGAAATAAATTAGAACATTTGGTTCAAACATCACCCTAGGCGTAGATACGTATGGAAAATGTCGGGTGATACCGGTGGGGGGGGGAGTGTAAAAGTGATTGCATTATGTAAATACAGAGATTTATAAATTGTGTCAAAAACTCGCGAAGCTCCCCGGGGACAAATGCAGACTTACATTGAACTGTAAAAGGCATTGTAAAAAGGAGGAGGATGAGGAGATGGAACGTGGAAGCAATGAAAGGATTGAATAGGGTGGATACCAGTTGCAAGTGGAAAGGAACATAAGTTAAGCTATGCAAATGGGAACACGAGATGGGAGATTACTAAAACTGGCAGTGTAAATTCGACAGAGCAATCAATCATATTAGTGCAAACGAAAGGGGTGAATGCAGTGAGCTACGTAAGAAATTATAGATAAAATGGAGGAAAGGGAGACGTGGAGAAACGTCCTAGGTTTCAGACCTAAGACAGAGGACGTACAAGGAACTAAATATTAAACTCCGGCCAGGTACCAATCAGGCGAAGGAGGAAAGGACAATTCGAGGAAATGGGAAGGCTAAAGGAAGAATGAGTGTTAGGCGCGCTCTACGCTTAAGGTAGTCCGAGCGAGATAGTTCCCTAGTCATAATAGAGACCATATTCGAGTTATAGATTTTAATTTCACCAGCTGTTGGACACATCGATAAAATATTGAATTATTAATGGTGCAATAATATAGTTTTATGTGACAGAAACTGTAAGCAATTAAAGGAAAACATCTAAATAAGTCTTTAACTTGACTCATTTTTTTTGCGCGATGCGTTTGAAACTCCATTAAAACGGAAGGTTTATCGTGATCCCGAAGAATTAACTGCGGTGGAAATATGATTAATTTTCAAAAATAGTTGAGAAAACATACAAACTACAAATTTTTTGTTTTTTACAACATCTAAGTGTTATAAATTCCTCCTTTTGTAAATAATGTCTCTCTGGAGTGCATAAACGTGCCATTTCCCATGTAAAAGGGCTGGTATTTTTTTGGAAAATATCTCCGAAAGTAATGTGGTAAGGGGTTGAATTTTTTGTTTGATTAGAAGGGTGATATATTTTTCTTTAAAATGAGACCAAATTCATTGATTTCTAAGTAAAATGATATTTCGCTCAAACTACCTTGAATGAAAATGCTCTCGGGAGGGGAGAGAGAGCTAAAGATACCAAATGCCAAAGGGAAAACATTAACCGAACAGGAAGATGTGGTGGTAGGTTGAGATAAGATCCGTAGATGATCTATATGGTGGCGAAAATAGGCCCGTGAACCTCGAGAGAGAGAGACAAATGATGAGCGACAAATTGAAAAGGATGATCTCAGACTGGAGTTAATTAGCTGCGAAATTGGAAGGACCTAACAGGAGATGAATGCATAATAAGCTTTAGCTGTAGATAACACATTGAAGAGTTCAGGTAATAGGGTAATATGTTATAATGATAGTTAGAGTTCTGAAAAAGAAGAAAGTGTCGGAGTGCGAGGAGTGCACGAAAAACAATCACGTTAAAGTAGTCCGAGCGAAATATCATTTTACTTAGAAGTCAATAAATTTGGTCTCATTTTAAAGAAAAATAACTCACCAATCCAATGACATCAGAAATTATACCCCTTACCTCATTACTTTTGGAGATATTTGCCATAAAATATCAGCCCTTTTACATGGGAAATGGTACGTGTATGCACTCCAGAGAGACATTATTTGAAAAATGAGAGATTTCTAACACTTGCATGTCGTACATAAAACTAACAGTGTGTATTGGGACGAGTCCAAAGGCCGTGGGCATGGAAGAATGGATGCTGTAATCAGTGTTTTAAACCAGCGAAGTGAACAACACCAATGAATCGAATGGTGACAAAAATATTGGCACCTGCCCCTCTTCTTCTTTTTTATTAAAAAATAAATAAATTCGGTATAACTGTAGTTAAAATACTCTTGTTCAATGTAAATGGCGCGGAAGTCGGTTTTGATGGCGGAAAAAAATGCTCAACAAAAAATTCTTTGCCCGTAATCTGCATATATATAATACACCGCCCAAAACCTTGCGTCTTTACGTGGCTGGTGACATAACACCCCCTGCCATACGCTCATGCGGCGGCTCGCAGGGTAGTATGTAGATGTAGATATATTGGACATAAGTTTTGTTTACTAGTAGCTAAGGCTTGCATCTGTGAAAGGATTATCCTTAAAGGATTAGGAGATCAAATCCAGTATTTGTTATAAGTCACACAGTCATGGTGGACTCAGTTTGATGGGCGCTACACCAACACCACCTAGAGGAGAAGGCTTGATCTCTCCGCCGTGACGTAATCACTCGGAGGCCAGCCCGTAATCACATGGATACGCTTTCTCACGTCATAATGCTTGACAATACAGCAACAAAGATTTCTTGGCCCAGCCAGCCTTGAAGTCTTTGGAGATTAAATAAAATTCAACGTAATGCAGAATGACACACGTGGCCATATTCAAACGAATGTAAAAAAATTACCGGAAATTAAATGTTTTTCTCGTAAATTACAATGCAATTAATGATTGAACTTATCTGTTTACTACGGAGAATATCAGGTTCACCCGTGTCGAGTCATTACTTTGTTTGATTACTTAACTGCTCAGAAAAACGTTTCTTAATTAAATTTATTTTGTTTTTTTTAATTTTTTGGTAATAACTACCTAAGGTACCCGTTGAAATTCAACGGGGGATGAAAGAAAGACAGGGCATATAGGTTGTAAGTTCGAGTCACTCATGAGGTGTATTTTTTTCTAGGCAAATCAGCTATGATTTTAGTTTCATTTTTTTAATTCAGCAGATGAGAACCCAATTATACTATGTTTTTCATCTTTCTTTTGCAGTGACATATAGAAATTAAACTGTTGGCCATTTGATTTCCAGAGGCTACTCGAATTAATATATTATCGTGGCATTCTCCTGTTTTACTCAGCTTAATTTTAGTTTTATTTTGTAATGCAGCAGATGAAAACCGCATTACATCATGTTTACCGAGTTTCGACATTCTTTTGCAGTAACATATGGAAACTTAACTACAGGCCATTTACATTCCAGTAGCTTTCCGCATTAATATAACATCGTGGCACTCTCCTGCTTTACATGGGTCCAACTTATATTAGTCCACTTGAAATGAATTTTGCCAATTTTAGGCAAAAATATCCCTGAAAATATCGTAATCAGCAAAATTTCAGTATACGGCTTAGGTTTACACTGTAATAAATATCTCTAAATATAAAATCCAGCCACCATTGTAAAGGCCCCATTTCTCTTCCAAAGCTAATGCTAATTCCCCAGTTACCAAGGAAATATCTTATTGTTGACAGAAGTAAAATTCATAGTTTTGACAAGAAAAACGCGATTTCTAGGGAAATTTAATTCGTATAAGAAAATTGAATGAAACAATAAGAAACTGCAATCTTTTATTCATCTAATGGCGAAAACTATAGCCTTCTATCTTTAGTTGAACTAATTAAAATATGCAAAAAGAGAAACCTCTGCACTTGAACCAAAATGTTTAGACTTGAGTTTTTTAAACACTTGAGACACCAGACGGCTCAATACGCTGCCCTTTGGACTTAGGGGCCTTCCTTATAGTCCCAGTTTCCTTAAAAAAGCTTTACTGATCACATGTGTGAAAATTTCACTAAAATCGGTGGACTCGTTCAATACTTATGAGGGTTTTAAGAAAGCATTCTTTTTTAGCCTTGGGCCCTCTGGAGCCCCAGAATGACTTACGACCCCATGACTGTTGTATATTCAGTATAGGTCTATTTTACGTGTTTCTAATACAGGCAAGAATTATCTTCCAGGGCCAATTTTTTGTGATAAATGAGCCCACTTGAGGGTTTTCTAGGGCCCTAAGGCTCTTATTCTATAGCCTATGCGTGAATCAAATATATCAAGTATCTTCCTGCCGAATTTTGTTTCAATCGATTCAGTGTTTTATGAGTGATTGAGTAACAGACAGACACCACTAGATTTTTACATATTTTGTCATTGATTTCATTTCTATCCTTCTAATGCGCTATTTTTTACGACACACTCTGAAAGGCGACATGATCATCAATAAAATGATGAGTAAGGGCTGAAAAAACGTGCCACTAATGCAAGTTCGAGGTTGATAATTACTCACTAATACTTTAGGAGTGGCGAATGAAAATGGAATGAAGAAAACACGATATAACTTTCACTTGCTTTGTGTGTTAATATGAAATTATTATTATTTATTAAATGTACAAAGTTTCCTCTAGCATTGATTTGTCACTGAAACAGTTTCTCTTCTACGGTATTTTCCTTAAAAGGGAGTCCCATGTGAATCACTAATCACAAAGGCATGCATTCCTTTTTGCCACTGGATCCATTGTTGTAAGACATACGAGAAGGGATGAGTCGAATCCAAATGTCATTTCTCGATTCCACCGATTTTCAGGAGTAGAATCGGTATCGAGAATCGATCGCCTAAAGTCGATTCCGATTACATCGATTCCAGATAGATCAATATTTAAATCAAACTTCATTTGTCACATCATATTTGTCTCAGTAATTTTGGGTGTAGGCTGTCAATTTGTACTTTTTATGTTCCACCTCAATAGGCTGAGGATATATTTGCTATTTTTTAATGAATATACTTTTTGAGCGACTTAATTGTCTTTGTTATTTTATTTCAGCCAATACTTGAATTTAAATAATAGTCGTACGCTACTGGTATATCAATATCCCACCTGTTACCAGGAATAAGAATCGATGAAATCGGAATCAAGAATCGGGAATCGATTAAAAAAACCGGAATCGGCATCGAAAAAAGTGGAATCGACTCATCCCTACATGAGAGCATTGTGTCTTTTTTAATAACAATGTAGAATCGATCTAATGGCACAAAACGTCTTAGCCTCTCATGCGGTCCAGCCAAATCCTCGGACTTCCTATCCTCCACGTCCCTCATCTTTCTTCTTCACTCTCTTGAATGTACAGCAGAAGTTGAGCCATTTCCCCCCTCCCCCGCCCAACCGCTTCTCCTCAAGACCTTCACGAGCATATTGATCAGAGGATTAGGAGGATGGACATTAAGGGGACAAGGATGATATAGCACCAGGCTACAGTTTCGGTGCATGTAATTTGACTTTTAGAAGCCTGCCAGTCTGCTCATCATAATAGGAAGTCTCTCATAAAATATTTATCGGTTGAAAATGATTCGTTCAGACATGTAAGTGAGAGAAATAAATAAATTAATGCAATTTTTCGGCGTGAGGGGGCGTATCAATATAAATGACACGAATGAAACTTGGGGATCGGGTTGGTGTGGTGGCTAGAGTACTAGCTAACCGACCTAGTAGACCTAGTAATCGAACCCAGGGTTCAAATCCCTGCGGAGGAGGTTATCTTTCACAGTAAACCCTATCCCTACCTGAGTGTCTTGTCTGAGTATGAACCTCAAGTACAGTACTCCGTCTGTCGGATGAGACGTTAAACCCTGGTCTCCTTGGCGCCTATCGTTAAGAGCAGGCTAATGCCGACGCCGGGTTTATATCCACTCTTCCTCCTTTCCCTATCCCCTATGGCGAAAATGAGCCTTAGCTGTCGGTCGCCTCCCCAAATATCCAATCCTATGAATGAATCTATTCACAGACGGTTTACTCCGTGCTTAAAGAAATAATCAGAGACATATGCGGTCGAATGAAAGAAATTCCGCCCGAGTGAAATAAATTTAAAAAGTTAAAAATCAAGTCAATTATGTCTCTTCTCAGTTTGACCTTCCTACTCATTCTTACATTTTATAATTTCGCACACTATTAACCATCATTGACTGCATTTTTGGAAACACTTTACAGTGGTAAGACAACCAAAAGTGTAACATGGGTAAAATGTCTCACCCCCAACTTTGATGTTGGTGTGAACTTTTGTCTCGGTATGCTCCTACTCCATGTCGCCTCCAATTGTGCATCCTGTGCGAAACGGAATACGGCAACTTTTTCATTTCCTGCATAATTACCCCGAAACATTCCCTATGAAGCACTTGTACATAAGTGTGAATTGTATTATATATTATACAGTGTGAAGGGCGACTATATTATAATAGAAGAAGAAGATTGACTACTGTGCTTATAAGCACAATAGTCAATCATCTTCTGTACGTATGTATGTCACTGAACTCCCCCTAAATATATATATATATATATATATATATATATATATATATATATATATATATATATATATATATATATATATATATATATATATATATATATATATATATATATATATATATATATATATATATATATAATTCTTCTGTACGTGTGTATGTCACTGAACTCCTCCCAAACGACTGGACCGATTTGGATGAAATATTTTTTGTGTGTTTGAGTGGGCCCCTGGATGGTTTAAATTCGCAATTGGACCCGGTAGGTGGCGCTGCGATCGGGTTTTTAGACATTTTTTTTGACGAATTTTTTAAAAAGATTTTTCGCATATCAGAACATATAACCCCAAAATTTAACCCTCCTTCCCCTACCCCTCCCTCATTATTTTTAAAATGAAAAAAAATCATAAGTTTATGAATAATTGACCGTTAAAACCTTCTGAGAAGTTCATGAATAACTGATCATCTGAGAATAATTTATAGTTATGTTTGTGCACCATAGGTGACGCTGATGTCGAATTCTGTGGTGTTTGACGTACGCATCAATACATTCGCAAGTCGTCGCACTTGCGTCGTCACTTGGCGTTGTTTTGAAATTTCAATTTATGCTCGCTGTGTTCCGATATTCCATGTACTTATCACAATTGCGAGCATATTGAGTGCATTGTTCATCGACAAAGCATATTGAAATAATGTTTTAAATTATAAATGAAGGTAACCTAAACACTAAACATTGTGCTATTGGATTCACTTAGTATGTAATAAATTCTTCTCGGGTTTCCGTCCGGGCGAGATGCTCCATCTGCTCCACTGCCGACGTTTCGATGGAAGACTTTTCCATCATCATCAGGGCCGTTGAAATAGTTAAATACTACACACTTAGAATCGAAATATCGAAATATAGTATCGAAAATTCGAGCATAAAAAAAAAGGTTTGCTGAACCTGCTAATAGCCGGCAAGCCAACGTTTGGGCAGGACAACGTCTGTCGAGTCCACTAGTTATATATTTTTCTCTTGGTTTGATAACCCCTCGTTTCTCAAGTTCTTTCGCCACACGCAGCGCTCAGCAATCGTTCGAACGAAGTTCCCACTCAAATCCTCGGCCTCCGTCTGCTGACGTGACCCTTTTTTCAGCCCGGAGCACTCAGTCCTTCTCCTCTACTAAAAAGGACTAAGACCACTGCTACTCAACATGATCTAAGTTCCCGTATTACTTACATTATATAGCACACAACAGACTCAATCAATTTTGAATTGAGCCATTAGTTTCGAAGTTAGCAGAGGTTTGCGTTGTCTACAATGACTTGTTTTACTTTAAAGATATAAAAAATTTTTTTTCTACAAACAATTAAAAATAGATTTGGTTTTCTTACACCAAAATTGCAAGTTATTGGAACCAAAATTGCGGCTATCCCTTGCGCTCAAAGTGGGACAGCTGGATTTTACGCACAAAAAACGGGTACTTTTTTGAGAAAAAATTAAGTACGGGAAATACTAACGGGTAGTGGATTTTTTAAAGTACATCATCAAACGTAGAAATAAACAAGCTCTCTTATGAATTTTATTGCATTGAAATCGGTTTCCTCGTTTGGACGATAGAGCATCTCAAACTCGGGTATCTTGCTTTTTTTACAGACAGTAGATAGCGTTGGCTTTACTTATTTACCTCTGCTACTCTTGAAAGGGTCGGATAAGTCATGGAAATTGCCACATCACATACAATTTCGGTTGCAACGGAGCTGTGAGATTCTATTGGACCGCGAAATTGTTTATTCTTGACCTCATAATTTGAATTTCTCTTTTAAAATAAGATACTGTTTTCACAATAGACACCGTGACAAGTTTATTGCAGTTTGTCCCGCAAAGCACTTCGGAGCGAGATGGTCCGTCTCGCGTCACTTAAAAAGAAGCCGCCACCTTCTCGGGCTGATTACGCAACCCGCGGAAGAAGCTCACGAGGAGGAAGGGAGATTCTGAAATCGTTGAAAATTTCGTGTTTCCGAATGATGTGAAAAAATCGCTTTTCCGAATGCCATATTCGTGTAGTTTCTTCTGTGTGTGCAATGCGGAGGAAGTTAGGAATAACTCATGAAAATGGTGGTCTATTTTTTTTCAAGATGAAGGAATAGGTGCCGCTCGCGTCATTTGTCGCTAAGTGTGTATGCTGAAGCCAAAGAAATGGAGATGTCAACCGGGTTTGGGTAATGAATGACCGTAGGGTATAAGATCTTTTTATCTGTGATGATCAGTGTTTCCCCATGACTGACGAAGGGCGGATAAAATCCCTCCCTGTGCGCGATCGTCAAGCACGGAGGTTTCTCTAACTACTTACTACACAAAGTATTACTGCTCTCCATTTCATCGAGTACCAGTGTTAACCCTAAAAAACTCAAAGAATACGCATATCAAAAGTATCATGTAGAAACAGCTCCGTCCCCAACTCAATTACTTGTGGGAGTAAGTACTTACCTTCGGTCCATCACATTTCTCCGGGACATTTTCGGTCCACCTCTTCCGTACTACGTCGTTAGAAGTCTTCTTCGGCCACACACGTGCATAATTCGTTAGAAGGCTTTCGCTGACAGATGAATTTGAAGATGTAGGTCTTCCGCGTTTTTCTCCATGTTGGTACATTACGTTGGCACAATGGTTTCCCCTGCGAAGCAGTCCGCTTCTTCAGTTCACTGAAGATGAAGGCTACTGGTCGCTATGAATACATCGTCCGTTGGCGATTGGTCATCTGTTATTGGTTTGGTTATTTTTCTTTGATCGCACAACAGGCGTTTCCATGCATTGGATCGGGAGTAACCGGCCGTTGGGAATCATATTGTTTTCAATTGTTCCCTCCCATGATGCGTGGGGAGTCAAGTTTTTCTGTTGCTAATAGCGTCTTTGTCAATTTTATGACTTTGAGGAGGAAAAGTTGATAGCGAAAGAAAACTTTCAGCTCATTTTTCTGGAAACAAGTGATATCCAAAATAATCAATTTGTGGTTCTTATTATGACGAACTTCCTCTAGAAATCGCCTGGATCTGTTGAACTTATTCGAAATGAGAAATTTTGCTAGACTCTGATATAATGGCGCAGTTGACAGTAACGCAGGAAATTAGTAAACCCGCACAAAACCGTATAGGGAAGGGAATCACGTGACCAACGAATCAATGATGATGGCGTTGGTTTAAATCGAACGATCGTAAAAAAATTGTTTGCTTTTCATTTCTTTCGAAGCCAAATCAGTATGATTCAACTGCGCCGCTATCTTGGCCAAACTCTATCGCCTGAAATGGCGCGCAAACTGAAGGAGGTACACCTGTTTACAAACACTCATTGAGGACACTCGCTGGGTGCTATCAAGAGTATTCATCTACGTCCCATCACATTCATCCAAGACACATTCACACCCGTCCGTACTCAGCTGTTTCAAGTCTTCTTGGACCGCGCGTGCGTGCTATCGCCTCAACTCCCGCTCGAAATGTATGAAGTCTACAGCAATTGCTGAGGTGGTCTAGCTTAACACTAGAAGGACGGCAGGAGTCATTTGATCCATTTTCAGAGTTCAAATTAATTTTTCTCTATGTAAAATATCTTCAAATTTTTTGAAACTTCTTCACTTTCTCTATTTCTACCTGAAATTAAATAAAATGGCAAAAATTTAACTCTTATCCTTTTTTTGTTACATTTTACAAGAGGTTATACTAAGATTGACGGCTGGGGGTCATTTGACCCACAACTTGTTTTCGCGCTGCATCTTCATATTCCTCTTACCCTTAGGCTCTTCATTCATTATGAAGATCATTATATTCTGTGGCGTAGTAGTAAAGTAGGTATAGTGGTTGTAAACTAGGGGGACCCGGTTCGATGCCGGGTAATGCCTCTAGACACCCATATCACAAGTGTAACCTCAGTGATCATTTTTGTACCCGATCTTTTGGAGTATCACAAGCGGCAAAGAGAAAGTAAGTGGCACCCCGTATTACTCTGTGTGAATTTCACTCGCTAATGGCTTTTTATGGCTATTTTTCTTATTTTGCAAATCTTTTTTTTTTTCATTCTCGCCTCGAGAATCATGTGTACTCCCATTGATATGTGACTTCATCCAGCCATGTCTCATATAGCCATGGTTTAGCGGCCTTTGATAAACGGTGCGAAATATCATTGTCCATCGACCATTCTTTGTGATGTTTTTGCCTCGTATTGCATTGCCATCCGACCGTGGTCTTTTGCAGGGTGTCCGGCCCCCCGCCGTGTCCCTGGGACAAAACCCTGCCCCTTTTAGGTAGAGCAGAGGAGGGGCGCACGTCATAAAATTCTATTGTATCTCCTACCCTTGGAATTTCCTCCTTGAGTGGGGAAGAAGAAGCATTAGAGATAGTTGTTGGAAGATGAGGATCAGTCCAAGGAGTGGCGGTCGGGTGGCCGCCTCTTGTACGGTAATTGGCACTTCGGAAATATTCGCCCTATCGCTCATTATAGTATTAAAATCCGTCGTATCAATATATCAAAATTCGGCCTATCTTCTGCTCCTCCTCTTCCACTTGGTAATTGAAAACGCGGAGCCGTGTACTCCCCGTCTCGGGAGAGGGAGAGGTCAAATAAAACTCGTCAGTGTTACTAATATGAGACGCTTGTCGCTTGAAGGGCCTGACGAGCAGAAGGCGGGAGGCCGCTGCTGCGGCGGCCTCTGGGTCCTCAGTTGCCCTCGTGGCCGTCATCGGTAGCGGCGCCACCTCCGCCTACAGTGACTTCGGCGAGGGCCACCGCACCTTCGCCGGGGGAGCCACTTCGGATGCTGGGCTCCTCCGAAGACCATCGCAGTACCCGACGGACGAAGCTTGGGCCCAGAGGAAGCCATATCCCTTCGCTCTCGTCCTGAGACTCCGGGTTCTTCAGGTGACTACAGGCCTCTGGATACCTTTCTCTCTGATTTAATAATAATAATAAATTCATCTTATTATTCTAGGAGTGCACTCCTTTAGAACAAAGAAGTACATAATGTGATGTGCAAGGGCAAATAATTAGAAAATAAATCATTCACTCCATCAAGAAACAAATAAAGAATAATTCGTTCATATATAAATTAGCAATGTCATCATACAAAAAAACATGAGGAACCCAATAAAGAATGATTTGTACATACAAAAATTAACATTGTAATCGTACAACAACCAGAGTAAAAAAGAAAACTAAATTACTTCTTCAAATACATATATTTCCACAGATATATCAATGAGCAAAATTCATTACAAAACAACATGATCTATGTACATGGGTCTCAAACAAGTAAATGTTTGATAAGCTTTCTCTTAAATATTGCGAGTGTTGTACTGTCTTTTACATGTTTTGGCAGGTTTGATTTAGGGCATTCCTTCCATTTCTTTTTACCCAAGACGTGCGGTATACAAAAAATTCTTGCTTCCCTAAAGCTGGTTAAGGCTGTTAAATTGGGGTACTTCACCAATATTAAATAAGTAATTTATCAGAGGAAATCTTTTTAATCTCTTATTCATTCATTTCATTTTTTCAAAGTTACCACCTAACTTTGATGCGACTTTCTAATGGGCATGTCTATAATACAAGGGAGCCTTTTTTTATGAACTCCACTCTCTGGTTGCATAAAGTTTTTTTTAGCACGGTCTTGAATTTGTTAGGTTTTCTACGACTAAAGATGCTTTAAATGGAATTAATGTTGCTACTTTATACTTAATGGAAACCTTTCCTATTCTCTCCATAATGTAGATCGTTTGCGGTATTTCGGCCATGGTCATGGGGACTGTGGGTCTCATTGAGGAGAGAGGACGAATGAACTTGGGATTTGGAGTGCCTGCTGGCGCTGCGACAGTCCTTGCTGCTGGTAAACAACCATCAGCACTCTCCCCACTCTTACTTAGTACTAATGTTGAATCAATTGTCATGTAAAGGCTGGGACACAATCAACGTGTACATGTGACGCGAGACGTTAACGGGACAACGGGAGACGGGGAACGCAAGTCAGCGGTCACAATCGACGTTAACGCGGCCCGGAGTAACAATTGACTAACGCAGGCGCAGCTAAGAGATCAGGTGTAAACAAGTGTGGAAGTAAATAAGTTGTCTTAGCCAAGAGCAATCAACAACAGTCGGATGTATCTGCCGACAGATGGCTCCCATTCCCGGATTCTCAGGACTATTCTGATTGGTTTTCCGTGAAAGGGACACGGGAAGAGTTGAAAGTTGCCCATCTCTCGCGTACTTGTACTCCCCGTAGTACACGCTGATTGTGTCCGTTCGCTATACTTTCCCGTCAGCCATCTTTTCGCGTATTCCCGTTAACGGCTCACGTTACACGTACACGTTGATTGTGTCCCAGCCTTAAAGCTTTCACATGAAAGATATTGGTTCCGAAAGTGATTAAGCAGTAGTGCGTCAGTGGATCAAAATTATTAAAACTTTAAATTGTCAATTTTGAAGACAGTGCACTCCATCAAAGGAAAGTTGATTTGCAAGTATAAATATAAGACGATGTAAAAAAAAGCATTCATATTTTATGCCATAGCCTTTTCTGTTGAGTGGATATGAGGAAAAATAAGTCTTACAAAAATGTGTGTGGCCTCATTATTGGGATACCTATCACGGGAGATTTTGAATTAGTTCGTAGAGTATGCATTTCCTTTATGAATTTATTGATTGATCCTCGAAGCAAAATTTTTTTCCAATACTGGACTTTTATTTATTATTTTTAATCAATGACGGAAGTCAAAGTTACCTGCTACTTATAGACATAGAACAGATTGTGACTATGGATTGCTGTAAATCAGCAGGAGTGGTTTCTTTGACCAGGAATTAAACAATTGAGCTGTATTTTTCTGTGAAGTTTTAGACAGCACTACTCAATATATGGTTTCTCATACCTGATGCAACTTTTGCAGGTTAAAAAGGAACTAGCCGTGATGTACAGACCATCATGGATGATGGCCCGTGTAATTGATGGTCATGCTTAAAGTTAATCACTATCGACTAGTATTAATCCTTTCCATTCGGCAAGGATTTATCCTTGGCATAGCCTAGCCTTTTGGTTATTCTTTTCTATGTGATCGAATCATTCATTCATATTCTTTTCAATATCAATTTTTTCAAATACAAATAGACATCTCATTATCAGGTTAATAAATATATATGTTGCTAGGCTTGAACACACTCCGGTCAATCATCAAAAGCACTGACATCATTTCTAATTGCTTCATGAGATCAGCGAGAGAACTGCGGAATGAAGTAGAAAAGTGAAGACAGTGAAGCGATGAAACTTTCAGGTGGTGAAAATACTTGATATTGCAGTTAAGTCAGAGTACATTCTAATAAATCAGCCAACCTAATACCCCTAGGCATATTTTTATAGAAAGATAGGTTTAGAACCTAAGGAGAGCATACATATGAGAATAGTTTTGAGATAATTTTATCTAGAGAAGAGAATTAGGTGTTAATAGGGACTACGAGAAAAATTTTGAAGAAATATAATTTAAAGCTTTTGTCAAAAGAGTAATGGTATGTAACGGTTCTGACACTTCAAAACTTATTTGAGATAAGTTGATGGTCAGGTGTACATTAGAGGATTAAGAGATATGATTATGAAAGCAAGTTAGATAGATTGGACCGTGAACAGAGAGATGTTAAATGTGATGAAATAGGAAAGGATGAGGAAACAGAAGAAGTATATTTTTGAATTATAAATTGAAGGTTGAATTTATGGTGTATAAGGGGATTGAAGGACAAGAAGAGATGTAAGAATACGAAAGAGAATTAGGAGAGAATGAGAGAAGGTATAAAATATAAAGAACTGAAGAAGGAGGGACTCTTGAAGGCATTTGCAACATAGTATTGAGGTGCATAATAGTTAGGGAGGACCTTCCTTTCCTTATCCTTTGGTCGGTGATGAATTTTCCAAGAGCCAATCACTAGTGAATGATAATATGATAATCATCGTCTACTTCTGGTTGAAGCGAACATAGGAACCTGTTTAATCAAAACAGTGGAAGTCAGAATGAATCCTCTTCCCCATTGATTCAATGATATTAGTCATGTTTGCCTCTTTGTAAATGCATAGCATCTTATTTAAATCTTTGCAATGATATCCTTTGCGTTCTCTGTATTTTAAATTTTCACTTGCTCTCTTCAATGACTCTCACAGCCGCCAGTATCCATGGCAGCCGTGGCTTCGGAGGCTACAGACCTCCCTCACCCCCTCGTCGCACCAACTGCTCGGCCCCATCACCATCTGAACCCCCTGGACCAGATTTGAGGACCACCCGTCCATCAGCTTTAATCAGTCGACTGATGGCAGTCACAAGCCCTGGCCCCAGGTGGAGACACTGTCGTAGACTTCTGTACTCTTCTGGACACCTGGCCACTATTCTCTGGGTCCTTGCTGCTGGCCTCTGCTGCACTCTTCTGGTCAAAGGAATAATTGCGTTGGTAAAAGTACCCACCGAGATTGATCCTGATGATGCACCATGGATGAGGCCTCAAAGGTAAAGATATATCATCACCAAACACGTATGACAGAAATTTAATATGCTGGTTTACGATATTTAAGCCATTTACATAGTTTTGGTCCAAGTCAAGTATGGGTTGTTGTTATCTCATTGGCTTTCTAACCCTTAAGTGAGTGTCATGAGAAGAGCACTTGTAAGGGCATTTGTAAATGTCTGTGGGCAAGCTCGGTCGCGCCATTCGTGGCCATATGGAGTACTACTTATTTATGTTGGTACTACATAGGAATAATGTGCTTTATTCGCACGAGTCATTTAAGCAGCGGAACATTCCCGTGGATTTCGGCTGGAAGGAAAATATCGCCAGCAAAAGCAAGGAAACGCATACCTGTCCGCGAGCGTTTCTTTCATAGACCATTCGATTGGGGCGACAAGTGACCTCCATTCAACCCCGGCCAGCCCCCGGCAACTCCCTATCCTTACCGTATTGGCTCCGCTCTCCCTTATTGTCCGATTAGTTCCTGCCTTGGTCGTTAGCGCTACTTGTGCAGTCGCCTGACAAAAGCCCGATGACATCCCAGAAAGTAAGCTTCAGTTGGTGATTCATTGCGCTGAACCACATTTTTGTGAAAAATTCGCAGCGAAGGAGACCAGTTTTTTTGTAAACGTTAAATACAAAATAGTTTACGGTTTAGAAAACCATCCGGTAGGGAGGAGAAGTTCCCCACGAGGAACTTAAGAAAATTTATGATAAATATAAGAGAGGTAAAATAATAGCAAAAGCGGCTTTAAGAAAAGCACTAATGGAATTCAATAGTAAAATATTAGGTGAATACTTGGAAGATAACCCTAAGGCATTTTAGTCTTACGTGAGGGAGGTTTAAAGGAATAAATCTACAGTAACGTCACTAAGAAACGGTCAAGGAGAGAGAGTTAAGCAATGGATTAGAAAAAAGCAAATATCCTTAACCCCTGTTTTTTCAAAATGGTCTACACTTCATGCCCTCAGAAATATACCGCTACATTGCCTCGCTTACATAAAAATCCAATGCAGTCCATAAATATTTCTTGTCGCGGCATAGAAAGTCACCTAAAATCCTCTAACCCCAAGAAATCATCTGATCCCGATGAAATTCCAACCCGAGTTTATAAAGAATTAGCGTCAGAAATACCACCGTACTTGAAAATAATAGAGGAAAAATCCCTAGCGGAACATCGTGTCCCTTACGATTGGAAAATCGTGAACGTTGCTCCTATCTTTAATAGCGGCGATAAGGAAGATCCAAGTAACTATGGACCAATCTCTCTCACGTCCATCTCATGCAAAGTATTAGAACATATAATCGTCAGCACAATTATGAGGTATTTAGATAGAACTAGTTAATTCAAAACCAACATGTTAAAAATGAAAGCAGTCTGTGAGGCGATGAGGCCTGTAGTTACAGTTGAAAAGTTACCAAAGCCTCATTTATATAGATGGCCGAAGAAGAACCATCCAGAAAAACCAGGAGGCCAAGAGACCATCAAGAAAGATGAGGCTCACTGTCATGCTAGTGTCCATCAAGGCCAAGGAAGAGCCATAAGGCCAAATGACCATCAAGAAAGATGAGGTTACTGGCTTGCCAATGTATTTTAATACTACTTAGGTTTGTCATTGGGCAATATTAGTGACAGATTTGCCCTGCTGAAATTTTAAGCTCAGAAGAGTGAGGTCCACCTAAGGTTAGTTCTAGGTGCCTGAAGTTGAATCAAAAAGGAAATCAGGTAACTTTGTTGGAGTCAAATAATAGGGGAAATGGAGCTTTTGCACATTGTCCAACATAAAAATATTGCGAAATTAAATTATTTACCGGCACACCTGTTATAAGAAATGTTACAATGCCAATATTAGATATTGTATGTTCTTCGTTCAACATTTCCATTACCTTAACTCATACCTCCTGCACAGATCATTCACATTAAATTTAATCCAAATAGCTTTCCTATTGCAATGAAAATTTTGATTTATTACTGGTGTTCATTGCATTCCCGTGACATGGTTAATATAAAAGATGATTAAGTCTTTCATATTAACTTAAAGAGACAAGAGAAATTGATGTGATTACTGTGTGATGATAACCACTTTCCTCATTCATTATTCCTTTTTATCTATGTTGGAGCTGTAGCTCAATGGAAAATATGCTGTTCATTAAGAATATTTATGTAATTGCATTTGATGGTTACATCCTCAGAAATGATCCGCCTATAATTTCACATCCCAGCTTCTGCATGAAAACCACTCAATCTTCTAAGGGAAGTCAAAATATTTATTATTTTTTCAAATTTAATAGTAATGTCTCTTTAAAAAACATTCAATTAGATAATCAGTGCTGTGAGTCCAGTGAGACCTTATAGACTTAATATTACCTTGCCTTGTGTCTTATTTCTTTTTTTTTAGTTATGGTATCCAATCTTTCTTCTAATTTAGGGTCAATATCTTTCACGGAAAGTTTTTCGTAAATATTTCTTTATTTTCTTCCATTTTTTTAATTAGAGCAATTAGAGAGAACCGGCTAAAACACCTCTCTTTTCGAACTTTATATTTGCTTTTGTCGTGAAATTTACGTGCATCTATTCCCATGATTATGGAGATAAATAATCTTATTATACTCTAATGCCTCGTCTACTCTGCTGGTGCATTTAAGTAGGGTTTTCTTAAAAGTAGCACTTAAATGTAGACGAGCGTCCACAAACGGATATTAAATCTACCTTAGCCTCAGCTAATGTTTACGGAAAGAACTTCGCAACACGCGAGTGTTTGAGTTAATTTTGATGATTTCTAAGCACGTTAAATAGGATGCACTAATGTCTTATAAAACCAACACGTACACAATTGCTCAAGTCCCTATATAAATAATCTAAACACAAGAATTATGCGTATGTCTATCGAAACTCTTCGGCCTATCGATGACGAGGTCTCGATCTCATCAATGGAACACTATATCGATATCACCCAAGTCCATTTAATTAGGGGATTCTCCGAGTCCACTTAAGTGGACACCTAACTTCGCCCCTTAGAGAAGGCGTCTGCACGGTGCACTTAAGTGAAAGATGAAATTAAATAATCGCTTGAGCGGTCAGTGCAGACGCGACATGACATCTACAAAGTTACTCTGAGAAGTCAAAAATAATCTGCTGCAACTTAAAACTTCGCGCTGTCCGTATCTCTCCGACGGTAAATTAATTAAATACCATCACAGTTTCACGCCAATCAGCAACGGCCATTGACGAGTCGACGGAAGAAACTGTCTCCATGGCAGCGCCGAGGACTGGATGAACTGAATGCGGAAATTAAGACAACGCTACAGAATATTTGAGTTCATTATGTGTAGTCATGACCCCAACGGAGAAAAAGTGTTCATTTAGTGTTCTTTTTATGCCCATTTATCGTTCATTATGTTCATTTTATGCACACACCAGAATGTTTATATATTGTTCTTTCTGTGAATTTTGTGACCGAAATAACATAAAAAGAGCATTAAAATAACGTAATTTCGTCTGAGCAAATTAAGGTAATTTCGTCTGAGCAAAATTATGTTCTTTTTGTATTCTCTTTATTTTTTCTGTTTCAATACACACTAAAAGAAAACTAAGTGAACATTCAACTGTAAGCATAAGAAGAACATAATTTGACCACTAAATGAATACTTAAATTTCTGTTGAACAGTATGTTCTTTTTGACACAAAACACACTAAAATAGCACTAAATGAGCATTCCCCATGAACATGACAAGAGCATAATTTTAACCAAGAACACTGCATAAGGACGCGACTCTTGATGCGCTTTCGACCGTCTTTTGCTAAAATTACTGTCGCAGGTTAATAGCGTTCCGGCACTTGCCGATAGGTGGCACTGTTACGAAATGGATCCTGATTTACAACGAGTAGTGAAGGGAGTCCGTAGTGTATATGAGTGGAAAAACGAAGAGGATTTAGTTAAAAATGGGTTTGCGTAGTTGTTATTGCTTCAAGGGCGTATAGGTACTTACTTAACACTGTTAAATGCCCTTTTTTGATATTCTCTTTTGATATTATACGTCTAAGGTAGTATTTCATTCAATAGCTTTGACATTTACCCCAGTTAATTATTTTTAACTAATAGAGCTACTCCATTTCATTTATGTGGTGCTGAAAATTAAAATTTATGTCCCCAGTTTCAGGGACTTTACTGAATTGAATTTATGTATTTTTATTTTAGCAGTTGACCTCCAACTTCTACACTTCAATTTCATATTTGATCGTTTGTTTATAACGGGTAACCAGTTTTTTTAGACTTAGATTAATTTTCCAAGGGCTCCAGTTAAAGAATTTAAGTGTCTGATGTGTTTTTTTTCAACTCCTAAAGGAATAAAATGAAAACTCGAAGCTTTCACGAGGTGGAAGAACGTCATGATGATAAAATTTGTGACTTCCGCAATTCATTGATAACTTTCGACCGGTTTCGGCTGTCACGCCATCATCAGGTACAGAGTTTGGTTGTCAGTTCTTTATATATCATAATGTGGATCATGTGAGTTTGAGTGGGGGGGAATGGAGGGAAGGAGGGGAGGTTTGCACACTTATTGGGACAAGGTGAAGGTGAGCTTTTGAATGAATCATATGGTGCCAGGGGATTTAAAATTTCTGGGTAGGTGTCCACGAAGTTAGTGGGGAGGCAAAGTGATACGTAGCAGGGGGGATGGGTTGGGGAATATGACCTCGTTGAGCAGGAGTTTGGTGTCTTCCAGGATGATTGCTCGTTGCTCTAATGCATCCACCTTCCGTCCCTTCTCGGAGAAATGGAGTGTTTCTGTTGTGAAATCACTCCGGTGTCCCGTCTCTAGGAGATGTCAGGCGAAAGCTGACTTGTAGTCTTTCATCCTCCAGCACGTGCTTTATGTTCCTCGGTCCTAGTTTTAAAATTGCGTCCAGTTTGACCAACATATATATAATTACATTCATTACATACTAGTTTATATATTCCGGATTTACAATCAGGATCTATTAAATCTTTTGAATTATTTAAAATTCGGCCCAGGGTATTGTTATTGTAAAAACAAACTTTAAAATTATTTTTTCGAATAAAATTGGCTACAGTATATGACAGTATAAATAGTATTTTTAGCCATTTGGTTTTTTCTTGAGGTTGAACGGTCGACAAGGAACAGGACGGTGAGAGAGCGAGACATTTCAGTTTTCTGTTTAAAATTTGCGTGATAAGGGATTCATCATATCCGTTGCTATTGGCAATTTGTCCTATAATATTGAGCCCTTTATCAAAATCTGAATTTTACAGTGGGATATTAAGAAGACGGTGAATCATTGAATGAAAAGATGCATGCTTGTGCGAGTACGGATGGCATGAACTGTTGGGTATTACGGAATCGATATGCGTAGGTTTCCTATAAATGGAGAACATGTCTATTATTTTGGATTGATATAGTTAGGTCTAAGAAATTTCAAATTGACCCCCCAAACTCGGCTGTTAAATTTATTTTCGGGTGGAAGTTATTTAAAAAAGTTTAAAAAATGTCCAATTGTCGCTTGCTGCCCGTCCGAAGACATAAAATACCGTCAACATATCTTACTAATATAAAGCATTTTTGAGTATTGTATTGTCACAGTTAAAAAGATTTCTTTCCCAATTGTCCACGAATATGTCAGCTAGAAGGGGTGAAAGAGGGCAACCCATGGCCAGTCCATTTCTCTGGCGGTACACTTGCTGCTCAAATATAAAATAATTCTGCTTTGTACACAATTCCATCAGATTTAGAAGTTCGATAGCGGCGTCCGATGTGTCCAAGATTTTTTCGGCAGTTTTGAGGGCTGCGTCAACGGGCACACACGTGAACAGATTAGACACATCGAAAGAAACCAGTTTTGTATTGGGTGGAACAACAATGGATTCCATGGTTCTTGAAAGTTCAATGGAGTTCTTGACCCCAAACTTAGGGGAATATGTAGACATTCCGCGGTACATGGAATTTAATTTGTAGGATAGTTTATGTGTCGGTGAGGAGACACGTGATAACCGGTCTAATTAGATGGTTCTCCTTATGGATTTTAAGCAGACCATAGAATCTAGGTGGCAACGGATTCATATTAACGAGACCCATTTTTTCTCTCTCAGCCATTAGGAAACGACAATCTTTAAGTAGCTCTTTCAACTGTTTTTTATGTATAGTAGTGGGATCCCTGACTAAGGATTCACAGGGCAATGAATTGTTGACATTTAGCGGTGTATGCCCCACGATCTAATATAACCACACTGTTGCCCTTATCACTTCTAGTGATAGTAAGGTAAAAAATACCATTTATACTGTCATATACTGCAGGCCAATTTTATTCGAAAAAATAATTTTAAAGTTTGTTTTTACAATAACAATACCCTGGGCCGAATTTTAAATAATTCAAAAGATTTAATAGATCCTGATTGTAAATCCGGAATATATAAACTAGTATGTAATGAATGTAATTGTATATATGTTGGTCAAACTGGACGCAATTTTAAAACTAGGACCGAGGAACATAAAGCACGTGCTGGAGGATGAAAGACTACAAGTCAGCTTTCGCCTGACATCTCCTAGAGACGGGACACCGGAGTGATTTCACAACAGAAACACTCCATTTCTCCGAGAAGGGACGGAAGGTGGATGCATTAGAGAAACGAGCAATCATCCTGGAAGACACCAAACTCCTGCTCAACGAGGTCATATTCCCCAACCCATCCCCCCTGCTACGTATCACTTTGCCTCCCCACTAACTTCGTGGACACCTACCCAGAAATTTTAAATCCCCTGGCACCATATGATTCATTCAAAAGCTCACCTTCACCTTGTCCCAATAAGTGTGCAAACCTCCCCTCCTTCCCTCCATTCCCCCCCACTCAAACTCACATGATCCACATTATGATATATAAAGAACTGACAACCAAACTCTGTACCTGATGATGGCGTGACAGCCGAAACCGGTCGAAAGTTATCAATAAATTGTGGAAGTCACAAATTTTAATATCGTCCTAAAGGATGTTGCTGCTTTCCCATAGAGGTAAGAGATAGACAAGGCTAATGGAGCCAAATGATTCACGATGAATAGTTGGCTTTGTCAATTTAAGTAATGACATTCATGGCGAGATAGAGGTAAATTGGTGTCGAATAACCGGAAATGAACTAGCTTTCGAATTAAATGCATTAATTATTATTTCAATGCACTCTGTTCCCTTATCTTACATCATAAATTAAAAATTTTAGGGTGGAATTCGGTATACGAATCCACCGATCACATCACCTAATGCTGTACGCCTTCGGTGTCATTTATTTATTTCGCGACGCTCTCGAGAGTTTTCTCGTCGATGGCTCGGTATCTTAGGTACATAACTCTATTATTCAATGTATTAAAGTATTACTTGCAGTATAAATTATCGTACTAGTGGAGAAAAAGGAGACGTAAAAACACGTATTGTTAGCCCAGAGACGTTTGCTATAAGGCTTGATAGCTTAAACAGCGCAGCCTGTGGCCAAAAGTGGAACTTCAATTCTTCCACTTCCATTGGCAACCGTGTCGAGATGGGAGTTTTCCGTCCTTATGCAATGTTCTTGATTTGAACACTTTTAGCACAAAATGAGCACTTTAATTTCTGTTGCAAATTGTGTTCTTTTTGTGTTCATAATGTGTTCTATGAAACAAAACATACTAAAAAGCATTAGTTCAATAGCAAAAAATTGATTTTCATTGAATATTATTTGACTATATGTAAAAATTACTTTCCTTCTACGCAGTTACGTTTCAGGGGTTCTGGTATTAAGATTTTCAATTTGAAAACACCACAGTCAAGGAACATTTTACAACTACAAATGCATTTTGTTACGGTTATCCGTAGTTATTCACTCAGCTAATATAATAGATACCACCGTGGATGATAAACAAAGGGTGTGAGTAAATGATTTGATAAATACGAAACAATTTCTTGGCTCATTCAATCTGAGTATTCTATTATTGAAATCCACATGATACAAATTATTTCAGCCAACAAGTACACACTGGAAAGGAGTAAACACAGGAACTGTTATGAAATTCCATCTTAGATCTCTGGTTTTTACGATTCGTTTTATGTTAATAATCAACACTAACTGTTTTACCACTGTCAAGAGAATTGACAGTGAGGAAAAGGGTAAACACCAACTTTTAAGAGGAAATAAGAGTCACAAAAGCTATCTCATTTGAGTCATTAAATGGCATTGTGTCCTTCATACACCTGCGATAAACTACACTTGTGAAACTCACTATGTTTAGCAAAATTTCTCGCTAAGCACTACCATTGTTTAAACCAGCCTAAATTGTGGCATAATCGAAAAAAACGTAATAAGATCGAAGTGCAGCTTAACGACTGCTCACTTCCCATCCTTGATATTCAATTGCTAACAAACGCAAAATCACTTCGTGATGCCAAAAATTAACTATTTACGTTACACACATGAATATACATATGGATTGTTGACTCGTCGCCGACAACTATTGCCTGTAATTCCACAAACAAACAACTTTGTTGATTGTGGCGCCGTCTAGTGATGAAAGACGGCAGTTCAAATGTAAATACAGTCTACAGATCGTAAATACCTTCTGTCTTACCGGTTTCACTTACCAGTAATCACGATGCTATTTACGATGAGATAAAAAATGTAGTACTACACGCGGGACGTAATTACAAACTATTTTAATACTCTCCGGTCAACAGATATATATATATATAATTCCTCTTCAAATTTAATTACACAAATGCACAATTTACTTCTTAGCACTTCGTGAATATCGTTCGACGGCAATTTAATAATAATACGAGTTGAAAAATAGTGGAATGTATTAGAAGACGGATACAAGTACTATAAGGATTTCAAAACTAAGATCCGACAATATCATCTATGGATGAGAAATTGCGCCAATAACTATCATTTTAGCCTTTGTTGTAAGTCACTTCCTACTCTTAGGAGTGAAAGAATCAAAAATGAATAGCAAATAAAGAAGAGATTGTTGAACCTACTCCAGTTACCCAACACATTAAGTTAATAGTTCTTCCTATATTAGGCAAAGGAGTCCCATGCTCCCGTGTATTCCTGGCTGTATCAAAAATGGCTATTTAAAACAGTTGGCACCCACAAATATTTCACACAAACAGCCGAATATATCACTGAATGGCCTCGCAAAACACGCATATTTGATAGAAGACGTATGTTCTTTTTATATTCTTTAAATGTAAAAATATTTCTTCAATGTTTTAGAAATATATTCCTAAGAAAAAATAAGTGTTCATTGAGTGTTCTTTTTATATTCGCATAATTAAAAAAGATGGAACGAAAATGGAATGGAAAAGAACATAAAAAGGACAAAAAACAATTTTTTCTGAGCTCAACTACATTCTTACTGTCATCCAACGCACCATAAAGAGCACTATATGAATAATCCTCATGAACATAAAAGAATATGATATGAACGCTAAATGAACTGTTTTTTGAAAGAGTGGAATGAATATTGGAAAAAAAATTAACATTGGAATGATCCCTTAGAGTTCACTCTTCAGCCAGAGCAAACTGGCAGGCCAAGTAAAATTGATTTCGAAGGCCAGTAACACAAACGTCATCTTCCCCTGTTTGAATGGGTTGCCTCCATTTGGGTTTCAGAGCTGAAGTAAATAAATCCATGTTGCATAAAGACAGAATTTCGAGAAATAGACCTCATTTTGCTGTTCACCTCAGTGAACAGTAATAGAACAATCGATAAACATAAAACAACATAAGAGAACATTCCAATGAACTTTTAGTTTTTGCAGGAAGGAACTCTATTTGAACATAGAACATTGAAAAAACCTTAAATTAAAATTAGAAGAGCATTCCATGTACAAAAAGTACATTATATGAGCATATTAAGAATATTACAAGGTCCATTTAGTGTTCATCAGAGTGCGCAGTAAAATAACATGACGTGAACATTAAAAGAACACATTGAGTAATTCGGCAAGCATTGTGAACATAAAAGAAGTAAAAAGAGTATTTTAAGATCACTAAATGAACTTCAAAAGAACACTAAATGAATATTTTTTTAATTTAGGGGAGTTATAGTTAGGTATAGAAATTTTGTTGGCATCCACTTACTTAGAAAGCAGTTTTTCATTTTTGCATTTAATTTTGTGTACTCTTTTTTTTCCTTGATATATTTCCAAAGTTTAGGCCCCATAATCTACAATTTTTGCTCTACTTCAGCAATAGTGAATTTATTTACTTGGAAACCACATTTCAAAGTCTTAGAGTGAGAACTTGTACATCAGGCATTCATGATTAGCGATGGATAAATTATCATAACTTTTATTTGAGGTAAATAACGGTTGATTCCGATAATTACCGTAACTTTCCGAAAAATGCTAATGTTCCGCAATCATTACCAAATAGAGGTTTTAATAGGAAAGTCGATGGCATTAGCAAGGGGTTACGAACATTTAAACAATACCTATTTCTACATTAATGAATTAGAAATGAAGAATATTAATAAAACAAATACGGCAGCAGGACGAAATTTGGCGTTCTTTTTTATAATATGAGAAATTTTCATTCAAATGATTAAAACGATGCCCCCACAAATATTGCACAAATGAGTTTTACATATCATAATATATCATTAAGATTGTATGAAATATAAGTGGACTTGGCATAAAATGATATTTAGAATATATCGGTAAAAAAACATTTGAGACGGAGATGAATATTACCGAAAATGACGGTAACAATCAAGGGCTGCGGTATATTTCGTAAAATATCTCGGTAAATTACAAAAATTACCGCGGTAGTTTTCAGAATCTCCATCAAAAGTACCATCTCTATCCATGACTATAGTTAGATGATCTCAATTAAAAAAGAGCAATCGACAAACAGCTTAAATAAAACAGAAATTTAAATTTAAAAAATCAATGGAAAAAGAACTCTTATACATGCATGTCCGTCGCCTCTCTGGTGACAAACGACAAGAGAACAGTGTTAAATCTTGTGAATACGTGTGTTGTCCAAAGCTGAAGCTCCAAAATTTGGGAATTTTAGCCTCGGTTAGCACACATGACAATTATATTAAATCCAATGCTCAAATTTTACTGTTTTCCTTTTCATTAAAACTAAAGAGACACCACCTTTTGGTATCTGATGAAATTTATATTTTAGTTAAATATGAAGTAATCCGGCGCATAGAGAAGTCATGAACATGGCAGAGTTTGATTGAACCTCCTTTTCATCAAAGATACCAATCGATAGTTGCTCTTTTCTAGTAGTTTTCTATTTTTACAAAGAAAATTATTGTTCCAAATGAAATCAGGACAAGATTGGAGTAATAATAATATGCTTGCCAGTGCAGTTTTCTGTGGAAATGTTAGTCCTTTTTATTTAATTTCATACCTTAGAATTCATTGGCCCAGTGCACATACTAATTTCATTTGTAGTTAATGAAATAAATTTAATTTGTAGTTTAATTTAATGAAGTTTTCTCGGGCTTCACACCACGAAAGTGGTGAAACTTCAGAAATTTCAGAAAGAGAAAACTTCATTAATACAATTCGCCAGGAAAATTTGAAATCTTACATTCATTTGTAGTTGATTACTAAAACAGTGCTATGGGGAGAATAGGCTTTGCAATATAATTTTAGGTAATGCTCGAAGGCGGAGTACTCATTGCATGTGCTCCTAAATGAGTAAATGCATGTGGAACATCTCTCCCTTTCTCTCAAGTCAACCGATGATGTTTCCCAGGACAACAACCCTGGCCACCGTCGCCTGCGTGCAGCTGATCCTCGCCATGGCCATCCTCAGCTCTGCTTTCGCCGCCCTCCACATCAGGTGCTTCGGGGACCCTGACTCCAGCGTCGACTGACACGGGGCCTTGGTGCCCACCACAGCCACCGGTGGGGGTGCCATGACGGGAGGCATCGGTGCGTTCGGTGGTGCCACCACGGCCACCACGGGTCTCACGACGCACGGTGGCGTCAATGGGGGTGGAGGGGTGAGCGTCATCGGAGGGACTGCCAGCAGTAGCCGAGTGGCGTGGGTCGTCTGATGGACGGATGATGAACTGCTCTCGAGGGGCGAAAGGTCCTACGGACTTGTGTGAAGAGTTGTCCACGTGGCGAGTGCCCCTTCTTCTACGGAACACCCTCCAGAATGGGTGCTATTTTGATCGTTTTAGTGAAGTTAGTCCTCTGGGAAATTTCCAGTGTGTTTTATGGATCCCCCTTACAAATCCCTTGTTACTTTTTGGCTGGTGAACATTCCTGCTACCAGTGTAAGCATAGTGGTGCTGGTTCCGTGTTTGATGTTCAAACCAAAGTTGGCAAGGACTTAAGCTTGCTTTGCCACCTTGGGCGTCCTCAGGAGTCTCATTCAGAAGGGCATAAGTTGACGAGGCGATTACTTTGCCTGGTTTATATTTTGAGAAAAGGCATTTGAGGCTTCAAGAAAGCATTTTTTATAGGGGTGTCCAGGTTATCTACAGTGGTAATGGAGCAATGTGAGATGCTGCGATTATGAACTCAGGACAAGTGTATTCAGCCTTCAGGTACGGAGGTTCCTGTTGAGGATACTAAACTACACTACATATGTTTATGTATCTTTAAAGTGATTATTCTTACACGGGATGCTTCCATGTGATTATTTTAGTCGCAATTTCCTCAATATCTACCAGGTTCATTGCATGTGATGAACCATATATCGTATAGATGTGGTGCAAGTGAATATTATGTTACAAGTTATCAAATGGTGTGCATATTTTTCCTGTCATAATTATTTGAGGAAAGTAAACTATTTTGTATAAATTACTAACAGAAAAATGTTAATTTGTATGAATTTCTTGAATTGAGAGAGTATGACATCTTTGGAGTTCTGCTCGCTTCATGTCATAAAATAAATTTTTCACTTATACTGTCCATTTTTGTGAGTGAAAAAATGGTAAAAAGTTTTGCAGACGTGTACCAAGCGATTGGGAGCATTTATTCCCAGGTAAGTACTTGGATGAATCTTATCACAGTTCCTTTGAGTGTGACCCTGACCATAACCAGGAAAGCACACCCGGGCTCTAATGGGACGATTCTCTTGTTGATGCAATTGATCACACTTAATACAATGCTTGTTACCCTTCATACGTTTAGCATTTGCAATCCTATCAGTAGTACCAGAGATCTTGGGAGTAACTTACTCATTATGAATCTCCTTTTCATTACTCCAATGTCTCTGGGATGGTGATTCCTCAATTATCATCAACTACATCCTCTTCATGATGTTAATCTCCATCAGATGCACCACTGCCGGCTATCTATGAGTACGAGAGATTATTCTTATATCATCTCCATGTGTCGCGTCATTACCACAGCTTCATTTGATGTCAGCTTTCTTTCAGGCAGCCAAAACTATTATTGCCGTGGGATCTCACCATCTGACATACTGATTGGTCATATAAGACTTCTTGCAAAAATGACTTTAAATTAAACTTGGCTGAGAGCTCATTGAGGGAAACTACATATCCATGTCCTGTTTCACCCACCTCCTGATGCCAACAATGGTAGTGATAGCTCTTTGAGACTTCCGGTCTCTTGGGAACATCTCATTCTCTTCATATATTAAGCTGGTCCTCTATACTTTTTTATCCATTGGATTTTCTAGAAGTAACAGGCTCTTCAGAACGCCATAAACTTTGGAACCTGTTAACACAAAGATAGTCAATATTTGGTCCTTCTCTGTGGTTTTTCCCTATAAGATTACCTCCGAATGTTTTAAATTGTGAAGTTAAAGGACTATACAGAAGACAGACTGGACAAAGGGTAATTATCACCAATAATTTCCCCTCTTGGCTCAATGCTGGGAAATTCTGTATCCTCTTCTTTCGTTGCACCTTCACGTGGAGGGAAAAATTAATGCAACGATACCCCCCGGGGAAGGGCACCAAGTATTGTTTTTTTTATAATTGACTAGATACACAACAGAGGAAGGGTGGTCTCTTGTACATGGGGAGGGAGGGGATGATGCGTCGGTTAGCTTGGCTGGTGGGGCTGTTAAGAGATTTTCCTCAAGACGGATGAGATACGGCCTTGCACGTGGCGCTGTCCTCATGCCACCAAGAGATCTGAGTGACTGACGCGAATTTGTTTTGATGGCAGAGTTGAAGCTGGGGATACTTGAGGTCAAAAGAACCTTTGATATAGAACTTTTATTGACGCAATGTTTAATTGAAACACAAAATTATAAGCATAATTTAACACAGAAATGACATTGCTCTTGGAAACTAGGGATATAAATAAGTTAAAAAATCAAACAAAAAGGAACTTCCTTCTGACACTGTTTATTACTTCCTTTAAAATTTTCTCCTGGTGGAAACAATAATGACTCTTGTTAAAAGAAACGATTCCGAATGTACTGAGAATGAAATTTCAACACAATGGAAACAAAATGAATGAATGCGCCCTTCACGTCAACCAAACTAATCCACGCTATTCAACTCGCAAAAACACACACGAAAATTCTACGGGGAATGGGGTGAAAAAAATTATACGAATGACACCTCTTCTATCACTGTTATATTTGATTTGGGGGAATTTCTCGGTGAACACAAGGTAGGTTTGATTAGAAATTACCCCTCCAAAATTATTCTTCCAAGCGACGCACAGTGGGCCCAAACGCGGATCTGGCTGCACTAAATTCCTTCCTTGGTTTATATCGAAGTAATCGAGCTCAAAACACTGCGTTTTATTATATTGAGCCTTTGTCGTGTATTTTAATTAGTTACTTGATCTCCCACACAGTTTTCGTTCAACCTTCGGCTTACTGTTGGTGCTATGAAAATATGCATTTATCTCCATTGCAAGTGGGATAAAGGCAATATCTATGAAAAAGCAGGGGTATAATTGTTACCAATTTATTGTTAATAGACAGCAATAAAATGACAAGTTTTATATGAGTTTTAGAAAAACACATCATTATCACTGGCACTGTCATCATCACTTGAGTTAGATAATTTTTCATGTTCCTGAGGTAGGTGCAGTAGGTTTCGGGCATCTTGCGACAGATTGTGGGAATATTTTGCAGGGAGTGCCCCAAAAATGTTATCAAAGGGTCAGGCGTCACAAGGAGCATGTGGAATAGATCTTCAGTCGCTGCAGTTCGGGATATTTTTCTGCTGTGGAACTCTTTAAATCTCCTACAGTCTTATTTGCGGGCCCCTTGGGATTCCTCACTCAGCAGCGCAATGGGTAAAGGAGCGGCTGCAATGATGCGTCTGGGCCGTGAATTAAACGCTTATGAACCGATGCGGGCATTTAATACCTGTTTTACAGATTTACAAACAACTTTTCTGTTACTAGAGCATAATCGCGGTAACTTGTAACGTCTATTTCATGCCCACTTGATAGTGCCTGAAGAATTGATGCAAATCTTCTTATCAGACCTTCATCTATTCCAGTGAGCCTGGATGAGAGACTTACATCTCGAAAGAATCTTCGAGCCGTATTTCCCTGGTTCGACGATCCATTACCTTGCTTAGTGTGGCGGGTTCGCGTGGAGGTCCTAGTTAAATGGCACGCCGGAAAGGCAGCGGCGCCAAGGACGCGGAGCAGGCGATGAGCGACTCCGAGGAACTATAAAAGGCCATGTCATCATGCAGGCAGGAGAAGTTTTACTGTGACCACCTAATTGTACAGTCGCTCGGGCTCGTCCCTAACAAAGAGGCCAAACCATAATTAGTTGGCGTTAGTTATTTCGCGGCAACAACACATGGTGTCAGGTGTGTGCGAAAATGGCGAACAAGCAGCTCGAAGGGATAGGAGGTCCCGCCTGTTCCATACCCCAGGCATTTTCCTTCGTGGCAGAAGATTGGCCAAGATGGAGTCGACGCGTCAAAACAGTCGTCCAAAGTCCCCAAAACCTGGCCAAGGTAAGAAAAATAAAGTATCTACAGAGAGGATTTTGATTGCTGGATCGGTTAGAGGAAAGGTTACAAAGTCGAAAGTCACAGCAGTTGGGTAAACATTTACCCACTTGCGCACACTATTCACATGGACAACGAGTTCCCCACGGGTAACAAGTGCATCGAGCGTGCGTCCATAAGAGCAAACTTATTTTTGAAGTGCTGCCAATTCGTTCTTGGTGAAGAGAATTAATTTCTGGCAGATGAAGTCTCCAATAGAAAGTTAGTACTACAAGTTGATATTATTTAATTTTTCATTTTTTAAATATATTTTTTAAACAAGGCCGTTTAAAATAATGGTGTTTTTGAGCGAAAATCCGCACTTCAACTAACCAAAAGTTAATGAATTCCGGATAATTCTGATATAAACGATACGTCACATTGTTAAGAATTTAATAAACTTAACAGTAGCTTAAAGAATAGCATCTAAAATACTCTAATTCGATAGTTATTAATAAAATAAAGTTCGATTTTTGTCCCGAAAAACGAGCTTGGCTTGGAGCATGCTGCACTCGACTGTATGAATGATTTTGTGAACTTCCCATAACATTCATTTGTTATATATTATTGATCAAATGCACCATTTTATATTGCAGCTCAATTACAATTGCAGATAATGATTAAAGGAATTTCGAATAATTTGCCCAAAATTTTTTTGGCGTACTCCGACTAGACTGGTTTTATAAAACCTCAAAAGCACAACTAATTGCATCCAGGCCATTCTTTTTTCAATTAAGAAAAATTTTGCGGAAAGTTTGCAAAAATATATTTATTGCAATTCTGACTGCGGATTTGGTTTTAGCACACTCAAATACATAAGAATGCAAACTTTTATCAAAATTGGAATACTATTTCTCATGGTTACCAACTTTCGGGGCATATTGACCACTGTGCGACGGTTTGAGAGGTACAGACGGGCGTCTGGACTTTCCAAAAAGCCGGAAGACGAGGAAGTCGACGCATTGATTTATGCAATGGGTGACGACGCGGACGACATACTAGACGCTTACAACGTCATTTTCAAGAGTCGTTGTCGTTGGTGTTGTCGTTGTCGAGGAGAGTTGACGTTGTAAGCGTTGAAACCGGTCGAGGTGCAAAATAAAAGTGTGGAAAATACAAAGTGTTTTCTTTGATCGTTATAATGAATTTCCACAAAGTAAACCCGTCAACGATTTATCTAGTCCCATCTCTCTCCGAAATCAGTTCCTTTTTTCTCTCCTTTTTTCGTGCCTCAACGATTTTCTTCTTTTCGGTGCTTCTTTTCAGCCATCTTTTCATTTCTAATCGGTAAGACACGTGAAGCAAACATTCAAATACCATTACCCACGCATGAAGTGTGGAAAGACCATAAGCGAATACTTTTTCATTAATTGGCCTTTTTAGCATATCGTCAATGCCATTCATTTGACGAGGTGTTGCATTGCAGACATTTCACGCTTGAGAAGATGTTCGCGTTAGGGCGTTCGCGACTTTGCCATCAGCCATGGTCGGTAATAAGCAATGAGATATGGATATGCCAGGTTTACTCTCCGGCTTAGATGGATGCAAAGCCTCTATCTGGTCGATGTCTGATTTCTCTAGCACAGTGAGATCTGCCGTTTCTTTAGCATACCGCAACTTGATTGGTCGGCAGTATCGTCCTGAAGAAGGACGGGGATTTTGCCACAGAATTTTCTTTTCTGATGACTTTTTCCCAATCACACATTTGTAGTGGAACTAGGGACACAACAAACAGGTCACTGTCACTGAAAGATAATACCTCCAATGGCTTTTGCTGGTACTCGGACTGCCCACTGCTCCCATCGAAACCCCACTTTGACGTTAATATGATATTGTCATCGGAAGACAGCGGAGCAAACAAGTCATTTTCAACGGGTCTAACAATGCGGTCCACAGTATGATCTAGTAAAGCTTGAAGTTTAACCGCTGCATAATATTCTGTGAGAGTAAACTTATCTTTGCATGGATAGCATCTGGATTTTGCTTCTTTCTGAACTGTTGTCACTGTTTATATCCCGGTGTGGATATAAATAGTGCCAACAACCTAGTAGCCATGGACAGCCACCTTCCCAACAGCCAACTCCCATTCATAGGGTCAAGGGTTCGAGACCAAGCGACATGAAAAAAATATTTTCCAAGCTAGCCAATCAACTCTTGCACGCTACCCGAATTTGACCCCACTACTGAGAGACTGCAGTCTCAGCAGAAGGCATTGATGGCGCAGATCAAGGAGATCGGACCGAACACCCACAGCCACAGCTTCTGACGAGAGCGAAGTTCACGGAATCGAAGTACTGCGATGTGGAGGGCAACGGGGAAACCAACATATTAGTCTCCATATAAGATGCAGCTGTGCATTTTAACTATATATAAGACGTAAATGGCACACCTCCCAATAAAATATTCTGGATGTAAAATGCCCCCCCCTCCCAATCGGATCTCCTGGGGGGGAGGCTATGGGTAGATTTACTGGGAGTCAGCGAGATCAAGTGGGCAGGTGCACACGACTACTGCAGCGACGGATACCGAGACGGATATTCGAGAGGGAGTCAAATGAAAACCTTAATTATTTTTAAAAATTTTATTCATTGTGCATCCATGCACCTAACCTGTATCATTTTCGACATAGTCTCCTGCACGCTCAACGCACGCCTGCCAACGCTTCCTAAGTGCCTGAATTCCCGTAGAAAGAATTCTATTGGTAGGCATCGCAACCACTCGTGCACCGCCTGGCGCACCTCTTCATCGGACCAGAATTTTGTCCCAGAAGGTGCTTCTTTTAGGGGTCAAAACATATGGAATTCACTCGGGGCAAGGTCGGGCGAGTATGGTGGATGAGGAAGACATTCAAATGGCATGTCGGTGATTTTCGAAACCGTTGCACGAGTCGCATGAGGCCGTGCATTGTCATGTTGCAGAAGAACACCTGCCGATGACAATCCACGTCGTTTTGATCTAATGGCAGGACGAAGATGATTTTTGAGGATTTTTCTTTATGTGTATGTGTTGCTGGTAACATTGGTACCTTGCGGCGTGTTGTGCTCCAAGATGACACCTTTTTCGTCCCAAAAGAGGGTCAGCATAACCTGCCCTACTGATGGTTGTTTCCGAAACCTCTTCGGTTTGGGTGATGTCGAATGACGCCATTCTTGGCTCGCTCCCTTCGATTGTGGCTAATGGTAATGAACCCATATTTCATCTCCGGTGATGATTCGTGCAAGGAAGGAATCACCGTCGCGTTCAAGGCTCCCTAGCCTTCTTGCATTTTCTATTGACTTGGTTCCTTAGCTTCTTATAGAGAGTTGCCACGCCTTCGTTTCTGTGGTTCTTGCATTTTCTTCTTTCTTCTATTAGTTTCCTAACCTCAGTTATTATCCATGGCTTCTTCGTGTATGCCGTCTTACTCACCAGTTACTCCTCTACTACATCTGCGATTGTCCTCTTCAGCTCATCCTATTTTTCTTCGATGCCCAGTCCACCCTCATTCTCTAGTTTCCTGTCGATGGCTGCGGCAAATCTCTCCATTTCCTTCTTAGGCCAGTATTTTCGTGTCCCGCGTGTGTTTCATCTCCTTGATTTTCTTGTATCGAAGGTGGCTGTCCATGGCTACGAGGTTGTTGTCACTGTTTATATCCACACCGGGATAGTTCTTGCACTGCTTGACTTGGTTCTTGCATCCGACTCAGACAAGTATGTCGTCTATTTGGTATCTGGCAATATCACTTGACATCTTCCATGCGTATCTCCTACGCGGATGATGCTCAAAGAGAGTGTTAGCTACTGCCATATACTTCTCATTGCAGAACTCGACCAGCCTTTCTCCATTGCCATTTCTTGTGCCCAGTCCGAAATATCCTACACTATTTCCTCCTTTTCCCTTTCCTACCACTGCATTTCAGTCTCTTATGACGATGAGGTTATTATTTCCCTTCACTACCCCGAGGACTTCTTCAATTCGCTTATACACTTCTTCTATTTCTTCTTCCATATGGCTAGACGTGAGCATGTACACCTGCAGGATCACTGTGTTCGTCGCCTCTCCTTCCAACTTCACCATCAGAATCTCCTTTCGCTGTACTGCCACATTTACTTCACTCTCATGCCCCATTCTTTCTTCAGCAATAAGGCCTACACCTGCAATCCTCTGGTCGTCTCCTGAATATATCACACGGTATCCATCTCTCCTGAAGTCGTCTGCCCCCGCCCACTTGATCTCGCTGACTCCCAGTATATCCACCCCTAGCCACTCCAACTCCATCTTCACGTTTTCTAGCTTCCCCCTCACTCCTCAATATCTCAAATTCCATGTTCCTATCCTGTACTTGTCCTTCCAGGTTAATGTACCCCTCCCAGTAGTCCCCACCCGGAGATCCGATTGGGGGACTATTATACATCCAAAATATTTTACCGGGAGGAGTGCCATACACGTCTTATACATAGTTAAAATGCACGGCTGCATCTTATATGGAGACTAATATGTTGGCTTCTCCGTTGCCTTCCACATCGCAGCACTTCGATTCCGTGAACTTCACTCTCGTCCAAAGCTATGGCTGTTGATGTATGGTGCTGTGACGAGCCAATCAGAGCCGTTCATTCAAATGAGCATCAAACATCCATATGTAACAATCCACATACATATGTAATAATTCCTCCCTCACGATTTCTTACAAAAACGTACAAAAGTTCATTTAAACAAGAAACTTCCTGGTACAGGAATTAAGTAACAACTGGTGCAAATCAAAACTAATATAATAAATAACATAAATTACAAATCAAGCCGAACAACAGGCTTCTTTATGCGCTGATGGTATCTCTTACCAACAGCTGATCCAGTGATAGGAGAAGGAACCTGGGTAATGGAGGGAGATAAAACAGGGATAGGGGATGGAGATTGAAGGGATGAAGGTGAACGACTTAAATGCGACATACTTGGTGTGGTGGGAATAGGCCTCTCATTTGGTCTAGTCAAATCATGACCACTGAGTGAGGAGAAGGGTTGCTTTGTTTATAACATCTATCTGCTAATAACTCGCTTTAACACTGCACTCATTTGGTATATTTACATCAACTGCATTGTCAAACATATGGTCAGAATTTAAACCTATAAGCTGATCAATGAGTCAGTTACAAACAATTTTTTTTTATTTTAACCAGATTATAACATTGCTGAATAGGTATGTATGTACATAACACTACTGAGTGGTTTCAGTACAATGCCTTCAACCCATTGCCTTTGCAGAGATAATCCCTAATTAGAATAGATTGATTTAAAAACAACATCCTAGTGTCCCTACCGCCAAAATACTTTTTCTGTTTATTTTACTACAGTTCCACACTCTTGACAGTATTAGGCTTCAATAGATCTAACCTAGATCTTAAGGGTCTGCCAAACATTAGCTTGGCAGGAGTTTCGTTGGTTGTGTGATGAACAGAGGTCCTATAGCTGAACAGTATATTACTTAAAGCAATATTTACATCAATATTTCGAGAAAAGCACAACTTAACTTATGTTCGTACCTCGCATAAATTGAGTGTAAATGGTCACGCTTAACCGGATATAATCCAGTTAAGAGTGACCATTTACACTCAATTTGTGGAGAGGCCGCTATTAAAAAAAGCTAAATTCTGAGTTAAATGGACATAAAAATTTAACATACTGCTGCATAAATTGAGTTATGTAGATAGGGTTAAGGTAACATAATGTAAGCGTAAAATAAACCTTTTCATAAATATCCCATTTATCACTTTAAAAACCTTCTTCAATACCTTGATGAAACCTTCCGTCAATATTTAATGATTTACTAAATCTATTTTAATACTTTTATATTTATTGTTGCCTGGTTCTACCAATTCAATATGCACACTTGATCCCAGGACCCTAAATATAAAGATTTGAATTTTCCCTGGTTTAGTGCTCATCTGTTTTTATACAAATGACAAACGTATTACGCATACGTGTTTACCAAATGATTCGCGCCAAAACAATTTCAAGTTGTATAAATTATTATATTTGAAGGTCTTGTTGCTATTAAGTAGTAATAATTGATTCGACGTCATAATCAAGGATGTCAGAATCAACTGTGCATAAAAAAATATCGGTTGTGTTTGTTTTAGAAGATGGTGTAAATAAAGCGAGTGTATCAAATGATATGCTGGCAGCACATCAAGTTAGTTTTTATGATATTTTTTTCTTTATTGTCTATCTTGCGTTTTACCTCTATGCAGCTTTGTGTCATTATTGTGTGGCATGGGTCTTAGTCTTTAGTGTATATGTTTCGTATGAAAACCGAATTACCTCTGTCGTAGATGGCTACTCAAGTGGCTTAGTCAGGAATATGCATATTCATGGTCTTAGTGGTAGAATCAGTTAGCCTTACTTTGTGCTTTAAGACTTACTTTTTTAACCTCTCTGCCCTTGAGTAATATTTACTTGACCATCTCCAAGGGCAAAATACCGCTAATGGTATTACTGTTGCATTTAGAGTAACGGTTCATGTCAAGTATGATATCGTATAGTAATGTGATTAAAAAACGCCGTCTTTGTTTCATGTCTTCTAAAATTTTCTGTAACTATTTCCAGTGTTGTGCCGATCAGGAAGTTTCTACTGCGTGGATTTCTTGTGAAGAATGTCTCAAGCTTAATCCCAAGAAAACAGACATATTTGTTTTCGACGAATTTTCAGGGAAAGCATTCGAATTTTTGAAAGAGTTTAAGTGTGTGTAAGTAGTTCACCCGTAACCTTGATTCTGTAGCCCTAGTTGAGGTTTCTCAGAGCATAAATCAAGAAAAACTTTAATTATGGTTTCAATTTAACATCTTGTATTGTTTGTTGCCTTCTCAATTACTGAGCTCTTTTCGTTTCCTTAGAAATGATTTGCTTTATACTTATATTAGCGCCAGTGATGGTCACATGCAACTATAAAAATCAATTTTTCTTTAAGAATTATCGGCCCTCGCTGCCTTATGACTTGCTTGTTGGAAAGAAAGCCGATACCAAACATACCATCTCCTATTATTTCCATTGCAATGGTTGGGGTTGTGGCTACTGCTACTGGATTCACGAAGGAGAAAAAGGTTTACTCTATTTTTCTCTCTTGCGTATTGAGACTTAATTTATTCCTTCACATATCTTTATCTGTGAATCTCTTTGCAGAAAACCCTTAGTGAGAAAATAGGCCTTATGGGTGGAATTTATTTAAATGCATTTAATGCCAGCGTTACCCACCTAATTGCAGATGCTGTTGGTAGCCAAAAGTATAAGGTAGCGTTCACAATGAGCTACACTTTGTTGCTGTTATGTATATTAGACTCTGTCGCTTATTGTTATTACTGTCTGTAGGTTGCAGTGGAACGAAAGGTGCCCATTATGACAGAGGATTGGGTAGGTGCTGTTTGGGATGCTGGATTGAAGGAGAATGTGAGCGCCCTGGATCCACAGTTTTCACATCACAAACTGCCTACGTTCAAGGGAATAGTAATTTGTGCCTCCCAAATATCAAAAAAAGACAAGCAAAATTTGATGAAGCAGATCACTAATGGTGGTAAGTTATGGTGCCAACATATTTGTGGTAAAAATTATTTTTATTAACCTATAGGTAGACATGTCATGTCCATGCAGTTATGAAATATTTACACAAATTTGGAAAATCATCTTTTCATTGTGTATAGTCTTATTTATCTTTTTACTTTCAACTTGGATTCCTCATTAACTTTGTTTGTTATTGATGTTGGTTATGCTGTAAGTTGCTCACATCAAACAAGGATTCCAATGTTAATACCATTTGAAAATTTCTATCGCAGCACAATGTGTTCCTACTTGGAGAGTGTATTATTCATTTGCTTGATAGATTTTTTCAAGTTATGAGAGCTTGAATTTTTCTCTTGTAGGTGGACAATACTCACCACAGCTGGACTCCAAGGAAACAGGGCTGTTAGTGATTGGTGACCCATCTGGAACTAAGTACACCTATGCCAAAAAATGGGGAATACCATGTGTGACACCTCAGTGGGTCTATGACTCCTCCTCAAAAGGGTGTTGCTTACCTTTTGATGGCTACACTGTTGAGAGTGACTCCTCTGCAAAAGCATTATGCTCAACTCCAGAAGCGGGAAAAACACAAGGTTTGAAGCTAATTATTTTTTTTGTTGGATTGACCACATAATTGCATATCAGTCATTTTTGTCATGTCTTATTTTTGTCTTTGTATGTATAACTTATGCAATCTGGGGGTAAACCAAAATGGCAGACATTTCTGTGGGGAATGCTTCTGTATTTTTTTAGTTGAGGGTCAGAGGCAGTCACCTGGAGCTTCATGCAATCGCTCTCTGTCAACTGCACGTCGTTCATGTATGGTTTCACTACCTCTGTTAAGCAATGGTAGAAAATATTCTGGCTGCATTGTTTTCGTGTTAAAATGTTGATGATAAATGAATTGTTTCTTTATTTTGTGGTCAGTTAGTATGATATTGAAATATTTCTCAGCAATATAATATTTCCAACTCTTGCACTATTCCCAAAATGAGTTTATGGTGCCACAAATACAAGAATGATTAATTAAGGGTTTGTAGGGTTTTGCAACGGGGGTTGTGATGATGCTTTTCAATTTAAAAATTCAATGCGGTCGAATGGAATAGATTGTATAATATATTTTGGAGTACAATTTCTCAATTGGTGACACAGCAAAATTATCCATTGCATAGATTGTAAAATTATTTGGATTCATTCAAGTCAAAAAGTGACATCAGTATCCTTGTATTCCTAATGTCTTGGATTTTTCTGAAGCCACTGCATAGTGACCTTTCCAGTATGCTGAGTCTATCGGAGCACATTCTAGTGAGCAATATAAAATTTTCAGATAACTGTTCAAAGAACATTAGTCTAATGTTTAGATGTTTGTTTCTCATGAATCTGTGAAATGTATGGGATAGATATTATGAACTTAAAAGCAAGTGACCATAATAATAATATTTTATTTTGCCCAAAAGACACTACAAAAATATCGAATTTCTCGAATTACTCGAATAAAAAGATATTCCCATCACCTTACATTTTTTGTTCATTTCATTCATAATATGATCAATGGCATTAAATAAAGCTCATTCTGTGGACTTTCCTTTTCATTAGCCAAACTGATAAGCAGTCAACAAATTGACTCTATCCAAGTAATCAGTTAGTCTACTGCAAAACACATGCTCAAATATGTTCCCTATACTGGGGAAAAATAGACACAGACCTATAATTGTTAATATTATGTTCTCCTTTTTTCTTAAAGACTGGGACAACCTTCGATGTTTTTGAAGCTTCTGGATATGTGCCTTCAGCTAAAGACTGATTAACAAGCAATAACAAAGGGTTGATTATAGCATCCCCACAATTTTTTTAATAATTTTACCAGTAACTCTGTCGATGTCGGCTGACTTTTTCTTTCCAATCTTAGCTTGATAAGACATTTCCAGCTCATTCTCACTACTGGGCTTTTAGTACATTGATGATGATGATAAGTTAAGCATTTTAGTCTCACTAGGCATTGGGTGATGCTTATCTGGGAGATCCACAAAATACTTTTTGAATACAAGAGACATTTCTATAGGGTTAGTTATGCTGTTGCCATTATCATCAATAATCACATATGGGGATTCAGCATCATTGGAACTGTTGTTATTCTTGATAATGTCCTATGCCACCCTAGATTAGCAAGAAGCTTTTTGAATTTGTTTATCGTTGTAATCATTTTTTGATCTGATTATTAAGAGCCTGTACTCTTGCTTTTGAGCAGCTAATTGTTGATGCAATGAATCAACGTTGGAGTATTTGATATTTTCTGGCCTCTCTTGTAGCCTGATACCGTGACATGTAGCGAATTTCAGGTGTGAGACAGCCCTTACTTCATTCCTGATTTTTTTTCATTTCAAGTGGAAAAGCAACATTGTAATAATGAAGAAACATGCTATAAAATGCATCAAAGTTATCTTTTAGGCTATTTGCCCCATATAGTCCTCACCAGTCATGCTGGTTTTACAATATGCAAAAGTAATTCACATTAGATTCAGTAAAGAACTGTTGATATTGGATGGGATTTTGTATATTGCTTTTTTCTTTCACATAAAATTTTGCCTCTATTGCCAAGTGATCAGACAAGGCTGGGTCAAAAGTGATCAGTCAAGGCTGGGGTTTTGAGCTAGCAACAGAAGACTGTCCGAGTGAACACAGACCATAGTTTATTTCTGTTCCGAAGGATTCACTGCAGCAGCAGATGAAGTCCAGTTACCCACTGAGGCACATGTGATGTTTGTCAGGTCGGATACTCCGGGTGCATCAGATTTCTCTTGCATTTTGAGAATATCCTGTCCTTGACTTCTAATTAAATTCAAACAGGCATTAAGTTTTGCCTGAAGGTCACAAATGTCTTCTTGACGTGAGTTCAATGTCGTCATAATGTCACATGTACGGATAGCACAAGACTTATATCGATAATGTAGATTAGCATTACTAATCACGTGTTTCCAACTGATTTTGCAATTCTCGTGCACGTAATATGAAAAAATGAGTTGCAGCCAAATTTACATTTCAACACACACTTTATCAACGATTTTTTCAGAACAAAATGTACACATACTTACTTTCCACCATCTTGGATTTAATTATCATGTCCAGAGACATTAGAACGACATACCAGAGTTTTTAATCATTAGAGAGGGATAGACGCTCAAAAAGCATCCTCTCCACCTGAATTCCCATGAAAATAATGTAAAATATATTGATTGAACTTGAAATTGGCAAACTATTGGTGTGCAACTATAACTCATGTGCTACCAGAAACGAAATGTTTTGCATTCTTCAGTTTATCAGTGAGCTTTCTCCCTTGGAGTGCTTTTTTTGGGAATAGATAACATGCTGGTAGTGCCTGAAGAGTTTGGGGAGAAAAAGAAGGGGGATGCATTTAGTGCCCATTTGTATGATTTTTGAGTGTGTAGTGTGACTGGAGGACAGCATAAAGGCAACAATAATTCTGGTACCAGAGTGGAAGAAGACTAAAAATTGAAGACAATAGTTCTGTAAACTCAGTATTCCATGCAGCCGAAGTAACCCTTAGAATCACAAACAGTAGGCTTGAGCAAGGTTAACAAATGCCTAGGTGATGACCAGTTTGAATTTCGGAGTAGAATGGGAATGAGGAACGTTATTGGATTGATGGAGACACAAGTGGAAAGAAACCTAGAATATGGGCAAGGCGTTTTTGCTTGCTTTGTAGATTTCGAGAAGGTGAATGTTAGTGTGGACTGGGCAAAACTAATGGAAGTGCTTAAGAATTAGGGGTAAAATGGAGGGATAGACGTCCCTTCTGGAAACTTCATATGAGCCAGGTTAGGGTAGCCTGAGGAAAATAGGGATGAGCTATGTTTTATAGGACTGGGATGCCCACCATTGCCTTTGCTTTTTTATATGTATGTATTCAGAAGAAATGGTGAGGGAGTTGTGGGAGATGTAGGTAGCAATCAAGGTTGGAGAGCATCTGATAAAATCATCGAGACTTGCAATTGATTGAGCATAGGTTTGTCTGTCAGTCAAGAGAAGTCAATGATAGATGGGTTAGAGGCGCTATAGTCAAGGTATGGGATGAAAATAAGCCATAAGAAGACAAGAGTATTGAGACTCTAGAAGTAAGAATGCAGGGCTGAATATTAGGGTGGGAGGGCATAAAATTGAGAAAACTGAGCATGTTATGCATCTGGGAAGTATAGTAGAAGGCCGCTATGGTGAGTTCACACAAAATTTGAAAAATGGCTCGTTATAACCCGTGCTCGTTATAGCCATCCGGCTATTTTTCCAATGTTAATGCCTTGAATCCTTGCATCAAGTTCAGGCAAAACTGAACCAATTGGCATTTGGTGCCAATGTTTTCGTAAATGTGTTGAAACACTAACGAAATTTCAAAGTTTACCGGGAAAAATTGTCAACTAGGATCCAATTTATTTGTATTCCGAATTTTCCATGCATTGCAAGATCTCTGGTGACATTTAGTGAGAAATTTCCATTGAACTATAACCAGAAAAATATGGCATATTGCGGTCAAATGGTATCGAAGGTATATGTATATAATGGTGGAAGGTGCCACATGAAAGTGGTTGATATACTGGAGGGTAATAATGAATGTGAAAAATTTAACTAATGAATGTAAGTAGCATTAAATCATTAATGTTATAAAAATTAGGAAATCATGTTAAGTAGATTGGGAATTGAGAATCTATTGCAGAAATGGGTCAAAACAGCACCTCTAGCTGTCATTTTCCAATAGAACAATAATGGATTGAACTGAAGACACAATCAGGAAAGAGTTTTGTATGGTTCATCGCACTAATGATGCCAGTTTAGCCTCGTTCACCATATGGAAGATAATCCTTTGCGACTGATGGCAGAAATCGTGGCGTGAATGAATATCCAGACAGCTGTAAAACGTAGTCCTTATGTTGTTTCTCTACATCAACATGGCACTGGCCCACGGGAAGAAAACCGGTAATACTACGCTCGATAATTAAAGAGATGAGAAGGATTCAGGGTCACTCCATTTAATAACGAGGCATGAGTCATTTACTTTTGAGACCAATCCGAATACTTATTTCAATAGGAATCGTAACGCTTTGACTCAAATGCCGTGCGACTCCACCCGCCGCAGTGGCCCACACCCTTCCCTCACTTGTAGATGCCTCCTGCATTGAAGATTAGCTTGTTGAGGGCAAATGAGATGAAGACAGATAAGTGGGAGTAATACTATTGGATTACGCCCATCTCTTCCTGGCAGAATGAGTCGATCGGGGTCTATCATATCAGAGTTGTGAAGAAAGTGTTTTTGTGAAGCTGAATATTAATTATGAAAATTAAAATATCATTCCACTGACATTATCCCTTTTTGTTGAAATTACTTTGATATTTAGGAGTATGGGATATGGAGGACCCATATGTGCCTAATAACTTGACTAAACTGGCACACTGACATATATGCTAATTGTACTTATTTTGAAAAATAGAGCAAATAAGAACAAAACATCAAGGTATACTTTTCCTAAGTTTCAAAGTCCTGGGACTCAAAGCATTATTTCAGCAACATTTTTTTAATGAGACTCTTTCCATGTAACACTTTAAAGCTAGCATCGCTCGATGCTTGTGACAACTAGTGGTGGAAGAAAGAAACCATATACTACAGGGCATGGATTTCATAGTTGACATTGCTATCCTGTGTATTAATCTGTGGTAAGTAGCTGTGGTGGAATCTCTGAGCCTGCCTGGTGTGAGCATGCTTGAGCATGACGTGGGGAGTGATTTAGCGGAAGCATCCAAGCCTACTCAGTAAGTCTGCTGGGTATCTTGCTCATTGCTTAGGCTGAGGCTCGATACTGTGAGCTACCAGGTTCAATATGTGGACAGGATTCTCTTAGATAGGACGCTTCAGAAAAGAGAATGTTCACTCAAGGTCACCTGTGTGCTGCTAAAGCATGCTTCCTCTCCATGAAGCACCCATTTCTACCTTGGCTGGTGAAAACTGAAAATGTGGAGGATATACATTTCTTGCTATTTTATTCTAGTGGACTATTTGGCACCATAGACTTTTGAAATCTTCTTGGATTAAACACTGCATCCTCCGTCTCTGCCCACATTTTCATGTGTGACTCACTCTTGTCTTCCCATCGTTGCCCCTAATGAGCAAAATAAGACAGCCATTCAGGGCTGTGATTTGAGGAGGATGAGTAAGTCACACATCAAAACATTGGAGGAGATGGAGGCCCTGACCTGTTGTTTAACCTGACATTAACTCGAGTTCATGTCAGTGCATATCACACACTCAAGATCGTGCATATCACACACTCGAGACCGTGCATATCACACACTCGAGAACAGTTGCTATGAAAGAATTAGCTGTTATGTACTATTGACATAGTTTTCCTGTGACATCCAAATTGAACTGATGTAGCTTATTGTGTCCATGTAGAGTGCCAAACTAGTCATTTGTAATCAAAACTCTTTCACTTGAACTTCATTTGTCATTAATAGATTCTTTCTGACCATTTTGAAGTTAGACGATTTTGACCCCTCATCTGGCTGGAATTTTTATGTCTTTAATGCCATTGAATTAAGATTCTGTTGCTTGTTATCTTGCTGAGCAATGTGAATTAGCAGCTTACTGTGAATGTGATTAATGTTGAAAGCATTTAAGTTTCAAAGGAAGTTGCTGAAATTATCATGGAGAGAAATTGTCTGGATCTGTAATATTCGCAATTCTTTTCTTGCAGATGCACTTCCTGATTTCTCCATGTGCAGCACCATTGCTGGTGATACATCTCGATTTAATGTCAATGAGACTGTGAACACAGACTTCTCTTCTGTCCCTGAGCCACGCACTCCCAGAAAAGGAAATGGTTTGTTTTCTCTCTGAAAGTATTCCCTCGTTTGAGAAAGAAACATGTAGAATTCATTGAGCATTTCATGCTAGAGTTTTCCATTTATTCCTATTAGGTGGCAGTAAGGACTATATTGACCTTGTGAACAAGCTGAATGTGTCAGAAGCAAAAAAAGCCGGGTCATTTTTGGATGGATGCAAAGTAAGAATTTTTTGTTGAAGCCTTAATTCCTCCTGATAATATTAATGGCTTTCATTCAAAAGTTATCGCTCATTCCCTTCTCCTTGCAATTTTGTCCCTTCCCCTCTCTTACTTTTATATCTATATTATGTGAAAGTTTTAGAACTCCTCTTATTCAATACTTTCATTTATACTTAAATATATTTTTTGTAACTATAAAATCTAGTGAGAGAGTATCAAAAGAGGGTTAATTTATGCCCGAGGCATAAATGACCATCTGACAACATGTGCATAACCTTCTTATGAGAAAATAGTATACATATCTTCATGAGTTGAGACTCTGATTCCCATTCCTCATTAGAATATTGTGTTAGAGTGGTAAGCACTCATGTTAATATTGTATATTACTGTTCCTGATTAATATTGATTCTATCTAGCTAATGTACAAAATCTATAATGAAAAATCCATTTGCCTGAACTGGTATTTAAACTCAGATATTTCAACTTTGACCATTGAGTTTTATCCAATGTGGCAATTAGGCATCCTCTCCCACTGTGAGCTTAGTTGCCAAAAGTACGTACTCAGCTTGAATTAATGGATCTCGGTTTAAATTCAAGTTCTGGTGAAAGATTTATTTCATGGTGAAGTTTGCAAATTTATATGCCTTTGCAGCGGATATCTTCCAATGAAGGAATTCAGATTTGAATTTGTGCTTAGCATTCTTGAAATATGTAGTTGAAATATTATCACCTTTAACATACCTATTTCAAATTACAAGTGATTACCTAATTGTGCATCACATCAATTAATTGTAATTAGTGCCGAATAATTGTGTTGATGTGCCTGCTTTTTCATGCTACTGCAGATATGATACTTTTTAGGCTCGTGAAATGAATGACAACTCAGTGATGGATTGTCTGGGTAGTTTAGCATATCACTCATTCTTATTGTAATACAGTAGACTCTTTGTTACGAAGTGCATTGGCCCAAAAAATCTGTGGTTTTAGTGGCAGACTTTGTATCAATGTTTCATTTTATAAACATCACAAATATTGTCCATTAGCTATTTTTCTGGTCTCTTCAATCTTTCCTGTTTTAGAGCCATGCTGTGGTATGATTTCAGATGTGTAGATACAATTAAAGATTAATACATATTGCACAAATATATGGAATCCTAAAGACATTCTAATTTGTGATTTCTAAATTGTGCATCATGCCATTTCTTACCCTAATCATCGTTGGTTGGGAAATTTACTAAGCCTGGAGATTGATTCCTAGGGAAAACTGCTCTGCTGCTTGGACAGCTATTATGTTGCAAAATTAATTTACTAGAATCTTCATGTTTTGTGTACTGATTTTATGTAAACTTTGATTCCGCATAAATGAGTGGATGGAAGATTCCTCTGTATTTATGTGTAATTGTGAGTGGATTTTACATAAATGCAATGTAAACGCTTTATGCAAGGTTGTAATGATTCCCGGTGGAGGTTTTGGTTCAAAGTTATGAAATGAAACTACGGAACTTTGAGAAACCTCATCCAAAACATTAAAACAAAGTCACTTTTTTCTTCATATGGAAGTCGAACCTTAATTTCTTTCACCATGGAGACATTTGTTCCTTCTTTCTGGCAACATTGGAAACTATCTCTTCTACTCATTGCTTTTGGCAAGAAAGCTGTGTTTTGCCAATTTAAGTGAAATTCTTCGGGAGAGTAGATTGAAGAAATTCTGTCATCATCATACCAGGCTATGTATATTTTTAGTTCCCTCTATTGGCCAAGCAACAAGGTGAAATTGGCTTATTTTGGTTTAATACTGAAATTTATTTCTTCAGCAGGGTATGCGTTGCACTTAGTTGCGACTAAGCCTTATCATTACCACATTAAATCTCCAAAACCATAGTTTTTTTATCTGCAAGCAATCCATCATAGGATTTTAAATTCTGACGGTCTGAGAACGCATTTTACCGAGGTGTCCTTCCCCCGGCTTGCTTTTCACACCAGCAATTCTTGAAAAGGCAGCTCATAGTTTAGGCCAGTAAAGCCTTAGTAGAGGAAATGCATTAGCGGAGGCACGGTCTTCATTATGATAGAAGCTTGAACAGGGAATCAGCCGATTCCTCGTTTGAGTCAGAGAAGAAGGTAAATGGGTGCATTTATAGAAGAAAGTCGAGAGTGCATAGGAAAGGATAACCTGGCCTGCACTGCATTATTTCTCCCTCATTGACCTTCGACCCAAGCACAGAGGAATCATTGCCCCTCCCACTTATTCTATATCTTCATGATTCAATATACTCCCCTATTTTATGGCAGATAATATAATACTGCAGCAAAATCTGAATGCTACCAAAAAATTATTCATGGTGAAAATCCAAATGAATAATGCTTATTGCACAGGCCTGTTTTCACGGTATAATTCATTTGTGCAAATGGCTTTAAAAAAATGATCCTAAAAATTGCATCTTGTAAACAGGTCATTCCCTGATGTCCCAACACGTCCATTAAAAGCATCCATTCTAATTCTGAGAATGCGTTCATGTTAGAGGTAATGCACGTGTACTCTCGCAGCAACAAATATCTTGTACACAGGCCTTTAAGATTGCTATATTGCTGCTAGGATAAACTGCCTGATTATGTATTGAGCTGATTAACCATCCTTTATGAATTCTAATTCTAAGGCATCTTATCTTTTACAGCTTACGCACTCACATGAGTACTTACACTACCAAAATGATGTAGGAATATTCCTCTTCTTCCTGTAAATCTCTTCAGCCACTGATCAGAAGCTTTTAGGTCTTCTAAATTCATAATTAGGGCAAACTCTTCTGCTTTGGATATAATGATTGTCTGCTGATGGGAGCCTTAATACTTCGATTTGAGGTGAACCACTCAAAGAGCTTTGATTTCAAAGTAACATTCTTAGCCAGTCACAGTTTCTTACTACTCCCCGCAACATTTCAAAGTTTAAGGGTTGTAATTATTTTGTTCTTTAAAATCGTAAACAGGGTCAACAATGTTAAACTATTCATTCGGCCAGTTTCCATTTTATTGGTATTTTTTCATATTCATAAATGATTTCAAATTTCTTAACCAACTCCAGTGACTTCTTTTCCATTGCAAGGCTCATTATGGAATTACAGCGAAGTTCTGAAGTAGACCAGGATCAAGTGTCACTAACAACTGCAAAGCATTTCAGGCGGCGATTTAGATGCACTTCTGGTGCACAGCAAAACCCCTCTCCTAACACTCCCCTCTCTCCTAATTCTCCCCCTCAAAGACCCAATAGGCACAGCAATGTAACTGGCAATCCTATGACAAAACAACATGGAGGTGCATGTGTTTAATTTTTATTTTCCTTTCCGAGTGTTAGGTTGTCACGAATTCTATACCTATCCTTGTCTCAACAGTGGAAAATGACACCTACAAGTTATGTAACTCAGAAGACAATCACGGCTAAAGAGACTCTTTATGGTGGTGCAGAAGAAATGTCACTCATAATAACCAACAAACTGTAAACTTTAAGCATTGTGACCAACAAAGGCCTAATAATCACTCACTATGATGCCATTCTTTATATAAGCCACCCTCATTATAATGGCCTTCTACTTTACTATATGGGTACCATACCTTCTGAACGGCCTTTCGGTCGCCGTGTGGCGCCGTCCAGTTTGGCAACACGGCATCAATTGAAATAATTAATATCAACATATAATAACATTTTTACATATTATGCATCACAGAAAAGTTACAAATAAAGAAATAAGTTTGTCCTTGGCTTTAATTTTTTGATTCTATGCTAATTGTAGGACTGGATAATGTTTAAACATTTTCATTCATTAACAACAAAAGATGCGTTTTAAAAAATTTCGCTTGCCACTTTGTATCTTTATAAACTCTTGCTAACCTGGGTGAGAAGTCAATGCTGTAGATTTCGCACGTTTTCCTAGGCTGAGTTACAAAGTTCATGATGTTGATAAAACTGCTAAGTTTAGGTAGTGAGGTGTTGATTATTGCAGTAATGTGTCTCCATTTTTTATTATATTATATAATAAAAATATTGATGAAATTAAAATTAAATTATCTCTAAATTGGTGTATAAAGTATTGCACTAGCATTTACACGGACCAAGATATAAATTCTCTAAGTACAGCGGCACATCATTTTAACGCTGACCCTCGTGGTGAACGAGAGCGTAGTCCTATCTTTGAAGTTAAATATCTCCGTTGTTTATGAACTGCCCACGACAAAATTTGTTTCTGAGGTAGGACAAATGACTAACGTGTCCAACTAGAACAAAAATTCAAAAATAAAAATGGCTGTATTTTTGTTACTAAACTTTAAACATTTAAAATTTAAACAGTTTCAATAAAATTATTTTAGTTACTAAACTGATAACACCACGTTGTTTTACATTTTTTGCAAACAAAGTAAGATGTCAACCATTTATCTAGCTATTTTTGTTTAGGAGATACAGCAAAAAGAGGAAAGGTCTAAGCGCAAAATGGTCAAAACTTTGATCGTCTCTAGGTCTGCCAAAAAATTTTTTCCAAAAACGCGTCTACAATTCTTCATTTAACGCCAGATGGAACCCACACAAAAATTTTGGTTTGAATCGGAGACACCAAGGGTCAACTCACTGCCGATCTGATTCATTCTTAAGAAAACTGCTGCTATTTAACATTAAGGGGTTCATGGAACTTGGATGCTTATCATCACAAATGCGTTTTAGATACGAAGGGACTCAAGTAAAGGTTAGAGCAAGAATAATAGTACTAATGCATCGTCTGTTCTTTTCTCTGTGTTTTTCTATGTTGCTTATCATATACCCCTGGCTATCCTGCTTGGGATCTCTAGGTCAGGGTTGATAAATGTTGGGTCGGAAGATAATTGTCATGTTCTTCTTTCATCCCTCCACATGGTCCAATGATGTGCATATTCAGGCTACTGAATTCCTTTCTTCTGATTTCAGCATAATAATCGAGGGTTCCCTGTCATTTTCTAATGTTGTAAATTTTGAGAATTCTCATAATCATTCCGGGAAAAATGGAAATTTTAACTCCTCTCTGAAAATATTGTGTTGATTTTTTTTTTAATTCAACTTACCAACTAAAAAGATTCAAGATAGTTATCTTTAAATGATTTTGATGGCAGGTGTTTAAATGAATTACTAATCACGGAATCTTTCCTTGGCGAATCTTCTAAAGAAAAATAGTTCCAAGTTTTGAAGGTGTCTTTGAAATAGACTTTATTTTTGGATGCTTGTAATCACTGTACCAAGCTGCTAGAAAGCAGACTTACATAATGAAGAAGAAGTGAGGTGATATCAGAACGTGCAACTGCTTTTGGAATTGAAAATATTGACAAAGTTTAGGAATAATACACTAGATGGAATTCTTCATCAAGGAGGATCTTCTGTGAGAAAGAGATCTGAAATGGATAGAAGTCCATTTGGAACTTCTTCTTCTTCAGTCATTGTAATTAAGTCGAAGGAAAGTTGTCTTCTAGTGATTTCAATTTGCATCCCTATCTAAAGAAAAGAGTTAGAATCTGGAAATGCCAGAGTGAAGTCCATAACAAGGGTAAAACTCCATCCAAACTGATTTCTCTGATAATCGGATAAGGCACAGTGCACCATTCAAGTTTGCAGTGTAACTGGTGAATATCTTTGCATTTATTTAGTCGTAAAAAAATTGATATGAGCAGTCTTACATTGGGAGCATGCTTATGGTGCTGCTCTAATTTGATAAACTTTGCCTCTTGACAGGTTTAAACAGTAATTTGCTAATGAATCGGTGGCCTTAGTTGCATTAACTTAAATAGGGTGTAGTGTAATACTTGTTGGTGATAACTCACACCCTGTCACACTCCCTCGAGGTGGGTAGCTGGGTGGTATGTGGACATCTCTCATGTAGACAGCTTGGGAAACAGGTTAAATCTGGAGGAACCCCGCAGGGTAAGTTGGGTATGAATGGTCCAATAGTGGGCAGTGTATGCTTCAATTTAGTTTTGTAAAGACAACATCATATTTTTTTGTTTGTTTGGTGCATCTCTGGATTAGGTCAATCACCTGAAATGGAACTTCGATCAGGCCATGGAAGGTTTCTAGGTATGCATGCTTTAATGAGAAGTTGTCTGCTAATGAAATCCACACACTCTGAATTTCTAATGGAAGAACAAAGCAGATAGATCATTCCACAATAAAACCCTGAAGTTGTCAAAGAGAATGTTAATCTTTTTCAGAATATGCCATGACTTGGTCAAAGATGGGAAGGTATTTAACACTTGGGATAAAAAATCATAAAACTATTAACTTGAAAGCGTTTGAAATATGGGACAGAAGTCAGTGTCATGAAATTAAGGGTCAACTTATGTATGAAGAAAAAAAACTTGGTTTTAATGCATTTCAGATGAAGGCATAAAGGTATTTAAGGTGTGCCTGGGTTTAACAGTGCAACAAATGAAAACATTCATTATCCACAGGTTGTGATGTGTGAATCATCAGTCACTTGAGTAAATTTCTCAGGCTCGCCACCGGGTAAGATATTTGCACAAATGTTATTTGCCGGGAAAGTGTAAAATCATACATAATCATCAGTACCCTTACCTCGCAACCACTGCTTATTGTCATGAATGGCTAGACTTATTAGTTCATATTTATTGGGCAAATTTTCAAGCTTATTTTTTGTTGAAACTATGTGATATATACCATGAAAAGGAGGGTGATTTGTAAATCACTTTTGCCTGCAAAATTTCATCAAGATCCTGGATCCTACTTACCGACACTCCTCTTGTAAGCTCAAGAGTTGCTTTTGCCAACATCTCCTGTAAAAAAAGTCATATCTTGCACCTCCAGCTTCAGACTGTTCCTGGCTAATAATTTCTCTAGCATTTTTCATGCCACAGAGGTGGGTTTCAGGTAAATTCTCTTTAATCTGAGGCATGTGTTCTCATACTTTCACCAGGTGTATTTGAGTGGCTTTAATCCTAGTCAAGTGGAAAAATTGAGGAAGATTATCAATGGAGGTGGAGCTACACGTTTTCACCAAATAACTGAATCTGTATCCCATGTCATTGTGGGAGAGTTCCTGTATGAAGAAATAAAATCTTTGAAGTCTGGAAAATTCAGGTAACGTAATGAAGAGTACAGGTAAAGCTCACAAGTATACTCAGATTGATTTCAAATTTATTTGATGGTTAAATCTAGTAATGGGTGTGAATTATTTCCGTTCATGTGTTGATATCTATATTCTCCAATAATTTGCATTATTTATTTGTCTACTGAGAAATACCCCCAGTTAAACTGATACCTTCTGTCCACTGCAGACCTTATGTAGTGCGCGTTGATTGGCTCCTGGAAAGTATGCGGCTTGGTAGAGTGGCTGATGAGGAAAAGTTTCTCTGCTTTGATCTCAAACCATTGGAGCAACCATCGCCTCTGAGCAAAAAGGTTGGTATTACTGCCATTCACAAATGTCTCATATTATTTTATATTATAAATATACCTTGCTATACATCATTCAGTGGTGTCGTGAGGACTGGCATTACTAAAATATGACAAGATGTACCCTATTTTACTATTCATGAAAAAATTATAATGTGAAATAGTTTTCATGTGGCAAGTTAAGATTATGGAAACTTTTAAATTATTAAAAATTAACTTAATTTAATGCCAAACTGAAACAATGGTAACTAGAAAGATGACAAAATGCAATCACAATCCTGTACACCAGATGTTACAAATGCCTTTCTTTTCACTGCAGTAAACTGTTCACTGTACAACACAATAGCACTGTTACTTCATTTCATTTTCTTCTGACCCTTGACCAAGCAGTGTCCTTTAAAATAATTCATGAATAGACTTAATGAGCACTTGACAATGAAAGAACTGAATACAAAATAATCACATCCACAATACTTTTCTATGTTTATTTGTGGTGGAGGCATTAAATGCGGGTGAAATAAATTTTTTGTTTTCTTCCTGGCAAAAGCTCAAATTTTAAAAAAATTAGTACTTGAACCAATTTGATGACTGCACACAAAAAATTAGGCCATTTCCAATGTGAACAGAAAAAATGCCCCTTACTGGCAGTTTACTGAACATTTCTTCCATGTTGCAGGTTGCTTTGTTCAACGCTATTTGTTTGTGCTGATATGTTCTGGGTCATGCTAAAGAACAGAAAGTTCAGTGTAAAAACCTTATTTGTATTTCCACTACATTGGTGGCATTGGCATTATAGCTACAAACATATTTCAAACAAAATTAAAATCCCCCTTACTCGTGATAACTTTAGCCATATTTTAATGGTTTCCGATGTAAATTATCTCTTCTCTGTTTATAAAAGTACAACATCATCTGGACACTATCTATATTATGTTTCATTCAGATTATCGCAGTTTATATTTTCTGTCTCTCACCCTAAACATCAGTGCTAATCAATGTATGGTTGGTGGAGTTCAAAACTATGTGCTTCACCTATATGGATTTGTATAACCACTGTGATTTAGATCTAAAGGTATAACCTCATGTTTCTACCTCTGTTGGTTGTGGCACTAAAAGAACACGACAGTTTCATTTCAACTGTTTTGCAACTGAAATAGTTCCATGAATACCCTGTTGCAGAAAAAGCTAGAGGTACACTGAACAATGGGCGATCAATCAACACTGTTAGAGCACTGCTGTTAGTTCTCTGTTGTATACCATATCAAATCTTTCATGAAAATAAAGTAAGAATTTCATTTGGAATCTTGGAAGATGCTTCACATTTTTAATTTGTCAGCAGCAATGGGTGGTTAGGTTGGTGTTGTCTAATTAACGGACAACTGCCTGCAACATATTCATATTCCAACAAAGCATAGTATATTGCACAACCATGCATACAGTTATACTGGAACAGAATAGAAGACTAAACATTCAGCTTTCAGTTGCCAGTGCAGAGCAAAGTGGGCAATGGTGTGGCTGCTGCACGATCGTGAAACTAAATTGTACTTCCCCACAGTTAATTGAATCAGTTATCCAACAGAAACGTTTAGGCTGCAGCTGTTTGGATTGGACAAAACTTCATTCCTCCAGTGAACTCAGTGTGCACAGCTGCTGTTGAAATGTGGCACAGATTAGTGCTAGACAATGAAAGAATTGTGTTCTACATGGTGCCTTCGGCAGTCTATTCAAATAAGGGAAAGGACTAGTGGAATGTATGAGATTATATTAGGGCAATTCAAATCGCTGGATTCTACACACTCACTGTACTTCAACAACTCAAACACAAACTCATGGATGTAATACAAAGTCTCACAGGTGCCACATAAGCCATCCGTCACCCGCCAGTGTTCAGGCATGACTGATGCTTCTGGCTCCGATGGACTCTAGTCTAGTGCCATCCACGGTCACCAGACTGAACAAACTTCTGTAATCACATCTGTAATGATTTTTATTTTCGTTGATTGTCATTAACTAGAGCTGTGCGGATACTTCGAAATCGATTCGAATCGACTCGAATCAGGCTTAATTTGATTTGATTCGCCTGCGAAACAAGATGCTTCGAAACCGAATGATTCGAAATATTCAAATCTAATAGATTAGTCTTTGAATTGTTGCATGCATCCAAACATGGCGCTCATTCCATAAGTGGTGCTTCATCCGTTTAGATGATGTTTTCCTCCCGCGAAAGAAAATTTAGATGACATTTATTCTGTGCTATTCTTTGTGCCACTATAGACATATAAGCTAATATAAGGCCCTGAAATATTGTGAAAATCTTTATTATTTTAACTGCGCATAAGTTTTGCATTTTATTTAGATTGGAATTTGATTCGCAAACAAATTTTTTAGGGTGATTGGATTCGCTACCAAAATTTTAAAAAAAGTTCGTTTCGATTCCATTGGAAATATCTTTTGGGAGATACAATTCGATTCAATTGGAAATGAAAATCCCTGATTTGCGCAGCACTAATTTTTGGAAAAAATATTATGAAGTCATTTAGTTGTTCTATTCGCGAGGTCCACTGGGTGAGAGACTCCATAAGTGCCGACATTTCGATGGCCGAGTCTTCCATTGTCTTCAGAGCAGAATGTCATGATTTCCTAGGTGCCAAAATATTTAGGGCGGGCAGGCAGGTCAGGAGGCTCCTGATTGGTCAAAGTCTTCCCGCCTTTTTCTGACCTCTCGATTCCTCCTGTGCACCGGTTTCGAAGCAGTACTTAAATAGTAACGTCTCTGTTGAAATTTTTCTCGTCCGGCATAATTTCAACAGCTTCTTTCGTGAGCCTTTCCCAGAATTTGTTGGAGCAGCTAAGAACCTTTGCCTTGTCCCACTGGATGGCACGGTCGTTAATGATGCTGTGTTCAGCCATGTCAGATTTCTCCAGTTGTTCGAGCCTGAAATGTCTATTTTGCTCATTTATTCTGGTCGCAATGGTCCTCCAAGTGTCTCACCCATAAGCTAATCCACTTTCATAAGGAATGTGATATACTCCTGTAGTAAGGAGGCCACAAGGGTCTTTCGCCTTCACAAGTGGTTGTCTTAGCGTGGAGCACGGGCAGAAGTGATTCTCAATGCCGTGTCTGCTAAGAATCCTCGCAATTTTGCTGGAAATAGTAGAAACGTAAGGAAGGCCATCTCTGGCTACTGGTTTTGGGCACTCTTCTTCCATATTCTGGTCTTCAGGATCGACGGCCCTTTTCAGGACCAGAGTGATGTCCCTCTCTCTGTATCCATTTTGGTGAAAGGTCTTCTTGTGATGTCTCAGCTCCCAGAGAAGACTCACTGCATCGGCAATGGCTATGGTCTGATGGAAAAGGGTGAATAAAACTGCCCTCCTTTGCGATGGGTGATGATGGCTAATGTTGTTTTGGTATAGGTCCGTGTGCTTTGGCTTGCGATGGACGCTAGGTCCCAGGCTCCCTTCCTTCTCCCATCTTCCTTCAGTTTATGAGGATATCCAAGAAAGGAATGCGGTTATTTTCCTCTTGTCTCCACAGTTAGCTTGATGTTCGGATTCTGTTCATTCATTCATACGGTCCAAGAAAAGATCCAGGGAATCATGTCCATGTGGCCACACAATGAAGGTGTCATCCACGTAACAGAAAAAGTGCTTGGGTCGTAGGCGGGCTGAAGAAAGTGCCTTTAGAAGAAATTTCAAGGAGAAGGCAATTAAAGTAAATTTTATTTTTCCATGTCAATTGCACCAGCTGGCTGCAGCACTAGATTTTAGATCTAACCCATTCAAATCACATAAAGTTATGAAACATTTGGTCATTATTTTGCTTCAATTTCCTGCAAATGAAGATCTCCCTGGATTTCTATTTCCTGCGACTTACAATTTTTTCCCTTAGGCCTCCTCTGAGTATAAAAGAAGGGTTTTAATGTAGTTTGATATGCTTGTTAACATGCTAGGGTTTGCTGTAGTATTCAACAGCTTTGCTTGCAAGTAGTAAAAAAAAGTACAGCAAAACTACATAAAAATGAGGAAAATTTAACCTTAGGGATGGAAGTATAACTTTGTAAAAGGAAAAAAATATGTGAAATCTGGAGTTTACCATTGAAGTAATTGCAACCCTTGTCGCTACAAAAAATTGAGAATGACATAAAAATCAAGGTGCGTTAAAATGGATGATGTTCTGTAGGTGCTGATGAATTAACTTAAATATCAGGTTTGGTCTCATCAGCTGAATAGATTTTTAAGGGCCAATAAGATCAATTGGTATTTCAGTCGAAGTAATTGTGTGTTTTGTATGTTCTATTTATTCTGTGTTGCCATGGGGGAATATATAGTTTAATATTGTTTCATTCATGTCCCCAGGGATTACAGCTCCTTCAAGGTGGTCCCTCAACTGCCAGTCCAATGGTTCCGGTAAAGATGGCTAGATTAGAGGCCAGAGGAGTGGAGAATGCGGGTGAGCCATTGAATTCTGCAAATGAAAAGGAATTAGTGGAAAAGTATTTGGGAGGTGGTGGCAGCCCAGGTATGTACATCATCACTGAGATTTATTTCAGCTTCATTATTTTGAGTTGTAACTACAAGGTAATTCACCTGCTATCTCTTAGAACTTTTGATTCGGTTAGTATGGCATCTGAGATGACTTTGTAGTTAAAAATGTTTTGCAATTTAATTTATTTTTATTACTGTTATTATTATTTAAAAATGATATACTGATAGTCAGAGACAATTGAAGCTGAGCACAAAATGGCCATGTAATATATTTTAGGTGATATCAAATTATGTTAATATGTAATGATTAGATTTGCATGCAATTGCCAAGGGGATATTTACAATATTTGAATATTAGCCTGGGCACTGTAATATCAAAGTGTGTAAAATCAGGAAGTGGTGAAGAGGTTACAACAATGCAAGGCTTGCATGTTAATATGTATTTAGGCTGTCTCGTAAATTGTATCTAAAATGAGCCCTAGCATACTCTGGGTTTATAGGAACCTGGAAAAGTCAGGGAAAATGAAAAACAGTCGTGGAAATCCTGGAAAAGTCAAGGAATTTTACGTGAGGTCAGGGAAAAATCGCAAAATGGTCAAATTTCAGAATTTATCACCTGAAAATGCCAAGAGATCGAAAACTGTACATAGGAGCGGAGGACAGGGTGAAGAAGGGAACGACTAGCCTCAGGCTGGCTTCGCTGCGGAGGCAACCCAGGGGCCCTATTCTGGTTCTTTTTGGCTATAGCCTGCGCGATTTGGCAAAAAGATTGGCGAATGGTGTGCGCATTAATATTCTCATTTTCATTCACTAGCGATTTCGCCAGGAATGCTTCACTTCTTACCTCTGGTGACGATAAAGTTATTCTTGTTCGATCAGGTGAACATATAGCAAATGTAAACATTCGCCAAGAGAGACTTTTGCGAGCAACGACAATGACATCGCTCTAGCGGCTTAGCGAAAGAATTGATGAGTCCCTGACTCACAATTTAATGATCACTATACACCATTTAAATGTTACATTTTTCATCCCACTTACCGAATTTACTCGCATATAGGACGAGGTTTTTTTTTTTCACTTTTATCCGCTTAAAAAATCAGGGTCGTCCTATGTGCACGAGCGAAGGATTCTTTGCTGTTTTTTTTGTGTTAGTGTCAAGGTTGAAATCAAAGTCACCTTTGTTGGATGGTGCGAAAATAACCCTGTATGATGGGTGACCTGTCGCTATTTTTGAATCTGTGGTGGCAGACGACGCCACGCTACATGTGCTTCGGAAGCGAACATATAGATGAGCCCGGCGCGGCGGCCGTATCATCTGATATCAAGGCGCAAATCCCGCCGGCGAGAATGGGCAGCCACTTCAACCGGTGGGCCCCAATGACGAGCAGAGGAGTCCAGATTCCGCTGGATGGCCGTTCTCTACACTACTCCCTCATAGGGATTTGTGTGGCTCTGTGGTGTATTATCAGCAACCTAGAGGACTCTGGAGGAGTCTAGAGTGGCGAGGGCGGAGAGTCTCTTTAGGGCGACCGCGAAGCTTTGCGTGTTGGCTCTGTGTATACTTTTGAGTGATTTTTACTCTTGACCCTTTGAGACAAAACGTAGTTTCTGTTCTCCCCACGTCGCGACAACTCATTCCAAAAACTGGTTTAGTGACAGATCACCCTTCGTTACCACCGTACTGTTTACTTGTGCTTTGCTATACCGTGGGAATAGAAAATGGAGGAAGTGCGGAGAACACATCACACTGCTTCTTTCAAGAGAAAAGTTATTTTGCACGCGGAAAAGAGCAACAACTGCGCTGCAGGACGTGAGTATGGTGTATCAGAAGTGTGTGTACGGAAGTGGCATAATCAGTGAGATTCGCTGTTTAATTGTGAAAGTACAAAATTCATTTTGTGGACCGAAAACTGGCGAACATCCTATGATGGAAGAAGAGCTACAAAACTTAGTGACGCACATGTGCAACATGTGCATGCCTGTGGCAGTGGAAGTTCTTCAAGCGAAAGCTAGAGATCTCGTGATAGAATTCGGAATTCCACAACAAGAATTCAAAGCCAGTCGTGGTTGGGCATACCGCTTCATGAAAAGAACAGGATTCTCCATAAGACGACTCAGTTTTTCAGAAGTTACCTGCTGACTACGAAGCCAAGCTGATCCGATTTCAAAGGCATATCATCGATCTAAGAAAGCAGACAGAATTCTTAATAGGACAAATTGGGAACGCAGATGAGACGCCAATTTACTTCGATATGCCAGGCAATATGACTGTTCACCCGAAAGGAGAAAAGCTAGTATTGATACGGTCAGGTGGCAATGAAAAGCAGCGAATCACAGTGATGTTGACATGTACAGCAGACGGTCATCGGTTACCACCATGTATCATACTGAAACAGAAGTCAATCCCGAAGAATGAAATCTTCCCAAGAGACGTTGCTATTCGATGCAATGAAAAAGGCTGGCTGAACAATGATTTGATGATTGACTGGCTGAAAACAGTATGGCTTCGCCGCCCATGGGCATTACTAAGGCTACCATTGATGTTAGTGATGGACGTGTTCAGGGGACACCTCACAGATGACGTAAAAACCTTGTTGCAGGAGAATACGAGCACTCTCGTAACAATTTCTGGGGGAATGACCTCACAATTACAACCACTGGACGTGTGCATCAACTAGCCATTTAAAGTTCAAATGAGGAAACTGTACACGGAATGGCTTACTGCCGAAGATCGAGAAATGACTGCAACTGGCCGCATCAAACGGGCCAGTGCTTCACAGCTTGCTTCATGGGTGTCAGTTGCTTGGAAGAGCATTCCTCAAGAGATAATATCGATTTCCTTCAAGAAATGTTGCATTTCCAATTCAGTCGACGGATCGGAAGACGAAGATTTATGGAGCGATAGTGACGAAGAGGAGAGTTCTGGTGAATGTTCGGAAGGAGAGTCAGAATAGGTGGAAGCAGAAAGTGCGCTGAAGGAATCAATGTCGCACGACCTGACTTTCATGATAAAATCCTGAATAAACAAGCTAGGAAGTCCAGTTTTTTATTTTTTTCTCTAAAATCCTACCTCGTCCTATATGCAAAGTCGTCCTATATGCGAGTAAATGCAGTAGTTTAATTTTTAATGAAAATGTCTGGCATAAAACCTTAGTGTGTGTTGCTTTACTCGTCTTGTCATGCTATGTAGTTAAATAAATGGGAATAGAAGTATGCTGGCTTTTGAATGAATAGCAAAGCGATTGTTTGATAAGGGTATTGTTGTGCTGTGGGGGGCATGAGATTGCCAAACCCACCTCACTTTACACGCTCATCACCTATTGCATCGCGTTGACAGAATTCCGCTGCGTTGACTTTTACCCTTTCACCTGTAAAGTAAAAGTCATGTGAGAGTGTCACATTTTGTGACCCAGCCCTAATTGCAGGACAATCGCAGTAGTAGCATCTCGCTCAAACTACCTGATTACGATGGCACACATGTATACTCCTGTCCAAATAAAACTTACAGCCTCAGAGCCGAAAAATTATTAAGTCCTGAGGTGATGTAGATGTGACAACACAGTCGAACCACGCCCTCTGCACGGGAATGCAATAAACCAATGGAATGGAACAAAGGACTTCCTAGCTGCAGTTGGCAAGGGCAAATGAGGGAGAAGATGCTCAATGGGAAAATTTTAACCTGCGCAAGGAACTTCTTAATGGTGGGCGTAGGGCTCAGGCTTCTGTATGCTTAGTGTGTGAGCGGACAATGAAAGGGCTCCTTTAGGTCTCTCCAAGAGACCAAGACGTCACGTTGACAATGACTCCTGAAATATGTGGAAACCCCACTTCATCTTTATCCCAGCTGCTCGTTCTGTTTCTTTTGAATAATTTATTTCATATGTGTGTTTATTAACATTACAATTTTTGAAGAATTGACTTATTGTTTAAGTCTGATATAGTCAAAGCCACATCTGGTGTTCCTCAAGGAAGCGTGATTGGCCCTCTTTTGTTCATTATTTATATTAATGACCTAAGTTCTTGAATTAGCAGTAAATTAAGATTTTTTGCAGACGATACAGTAATCTACCGGGATATAAGCAAAGATACGGACTTTGAAGTTCTGTCATCTGACCTTATCAATGTTCATTCGTGGTGCCAGGAGTGGGGTTTAGGACTAAATATTAGTAAATGCACCACAGTTCACTTCCTGCGAAAATCATCACACAAAAGCCATACCTACACTGTGGGTGCAGTAAACATAAAATCTTCAAATACAGTAAAATGTCTTGGACTTACCATAACTTCGGATATATCGTAGGGAACACACATACAAAACATATGCAGCACAGCATTAAAGAAACTAGGTTTTGTTAAGGAAGTTGGTTTGTGACTGAGTGAGTAATTCTCGCGGCATTCCGATTGTTTTAGTTATATACATGAGCCTTTAAAAGAATGCTGCTTTGATTTATAATATGTCTCATTTAGAGGAAAGCTGAAATATGACATTAAAAATGAATATTAGGAAGACCAGTCTACGAAAAGATGTTTTAATCGAATGCCGAGAATGGAGTCGTGCAGCGATTATGCCTAAATAAGTAATTAGATTTATGAAACCTTTTCAACAATATATATCACCAGAAATATCTAAAAATTCATGTGACTGTTATATTAAAATATTTTCTCAAGTAAACCCTACATTTCAATTTATTTCAAGGTTAATTAATTTCTAAAACCTTTGGCAATGCTGTACTGAATTTGTTGATGTCCTTAGTGACTGGTGTTTGATATGCGTGTTTTCTAACTTTAAACACATTGAATAAGTTCTTTTTAGAAGTTCTCATACTGCATAAATGTCCTTTTCAGGACTAAATTGATCACTGAATGGTGTTATTGTGGTGATAAGTACTATAATGCACTTTATACATTGTTATTGTATAATTTAATTGCTGCTACACTCTCGCTACATCCAACCTAGCAATGGACAAGAGGAAAGGTAGCAAATGGTGAAGTGGAAGGCATGAGGTTCAATTCTCTGAAGTGGAATATATTTTTCTTCTTTTATATATAGTTTTTCACTAACATCTTTTAAAACTTTTGTTTTCATCATCGCAACCCGCTTTAAAAATATTTTTCCCCCCAGAAAAGATAAAAATTAAACGTTTGAACGAACGATTCGTTGCCTACAAAAAATTGAATGTCAGAATTTCAATCAGATTGACCAGACGCTAGAGCTCAAAATTGTGAGAAATGATATGGAAAAAAGAGTAAAGAAAGTAATTTATATAGATGATGGGCTAATGGCATTGAGAATCAGAATGTTACCTAAGGTGATAATTCAAGCACATATGCCCACTTCTGCCTATGACAATGAGCGGACATGAATTCAAAATCACAAAGTTTTAGTTTGTAAAGCTTTCTAATTAATTCCTGGGTTAGGAGTATCAGTTAATCAGAGAAGAACGTCTTTTTAGGTTCAGTACGGTTAAAGTTGTTGTAACGAACGACCCCTTCATTGTTACCATCGATTTTATTGGTATGGAGTGCGAGATGTCATTTTAAAGATAATCATGTCAAAATTGCTATATTACAACACAAAGGTGTACATTAGGATTTAAAAACAACTAGTTTGTATTATTCAGAAATACTTCCGTTTACAAGCGTTCATTAAAGCTGTAAGTGCCACATTTTTCAGTCTTTTATAAGTGATGTTAATTATTATAATGTGACAACAAAAAGTTTTAGGAATATTCACCGGGCCTGTTTGGGTTATGTGAAGTCCTTCTTTTGTTGACTGATGTTTGCCATAGATCAAGGTGGTACTATATTTTCAAACAGACAATTTACAGCTTCTGAAATGTGCCTCTCTGTTTGAATTCCCACGGTATGTGTAAGTTCACTTCCAACAATGCCACATGAATGACCGACCCAAGCTCCCCAATCAGCTAACTACTGTTTCTCGGATTAAATTTCGATAACAATTATTTAATTTCTCAAAAACTAAGTCGGTGACCTACCGTCATTTTTGCACTAATCAATTTCTTAAATTCTTGTTTATGTCATATCTGTTTTTTGTATATGCAACATGGGTTTCAACGATGAATCTATATTTTATGTACCAAGAATCCGCGCCTACTGTACTACATAATGTAAATATGTGTAGCTATTTTCAATGTGATTATTGGAAAAAGCAGGATGGAAAGGTGTATTTCTAATTAAGCCAATCGATAGAGGGCCTTTTATTCTATAATTCCTGCGAATATGAAGAAAATGACATGGACTTTAGTTTTCGTACCAACATCCTTAAGCATGTAGTAGGAAGTTCCTCGTATGAAAAAGTAAAAGGGAGATGCTACTTGAACCCAAAAAATTAACAAAATACAAAGAAAAGCAGCACACTTCATTAAAAACTGCTACGAACGAACATATAGTGTTACACAACTTTTAGAAGGATTAAGGTGGGAGCCCCTGGAGACTTGGAGGCTGTACGCTAGGCTTAGGCTGCTGGATAAATTCAGAACTGATATTTTTCAGAGTGACACAGAGAATATTATCATGACTCCTCACTACATTTATAGGTCTGAGAGATGCGATAAAATATGAGAGATACTCTGCCGAACAGATAGGTACAAAAACTCGTTCATTCCGCGCACAATAAGCGACCACAATAGAAACTGAGCTCCTCCAAATACACTCTCATAGGACATGTCACCATTTCACCTCCAAAACTTTTACATCTTCACACGGCTGGTGACCTACCATCCCCTGCCACACGCCCAAGTGGCGGCTCGTAGGGTAGTATGTAGATGTAGATTTTTGCAGTTCCTTTAGGCTCCGAAAGCCCCACGGTTACTTGCATGCCATTGTTGATTCTGTGATGCGTTACTTAGTGTTTTCATGAGCTGATTCAATTTCATAAATATTCCCTTCATTTAGCAACTTTTCCAGAAATGTGTAATGAAAGTTCATGGAGCACATTTACGTGATTATTTAAATTCGCATGCTACCCAGTTACATGCGTAAATGGAATTTGAAGATTCAGTAAACTATTCAATTCACCATACGCTCAAAGAAAAATCGATTACATGGACTAAGATTCGGTTTTTAAATAAAATGTAATATAATTTTTATCGTAGCCGGTATGATAAAAATTTCCTCCACTGCATTTGAAACAATGCGATCATGCGTCTTTGATTTTTAACGTGATATTTTTTTCCCAAAAATAGCTTTACAGCTCCCTCTTAGAAAAATTATTTACTCTATATTTCGGCAGATATCACGATAGTTGAAAAAGACCCCAAAAAACCGGGGTCGTCTTATAGGACAGTTACAAAAAAAATAAGGTTGAAATTTAAATAAATTAAAATTGTTATATAATAAAACAAAACATTCACTTCAAATCAATGTATTAAAAATCCTGCAAAATCGTCAAATTCATCATCTGAGGCAAATAGCTCCTCAAGTACATACATCCTCACTTTCGGCCGTTGATAGTTTGGGGGTCGTCTTCTAGGGCAGATATATGCTTAAACTACTAAAATTTGACGAAAATTTACACTTCGTCTTTTCTCAAGGTCGTCTTATCTGCGGAAATATACGGTAATTCAAAGTTGGATGGAAAAACTCAAAATTTAATTATTCTACCGTTAGAATACTTTTAAACCAACTTCCATCCACTTAACCATAGAATTCAGCATTCACTCAATTTTATTTCCCAGTATAAATTACTTGGGATTAAATACACTGTTTGCCGGACAGAGACATCTTTTCACCCCTCAATTTTTACACTTGGTCCAACTTCGTCTCATTGGCATATGTTGTACTGCAGCCTTCTTCTTTATAATTTTAAAAATTTTTGTCAAGAGGTTGGGACTCGATCAACATGATTTCCCAGGTCAGCTTTATATATAAACTCCTCAACTTTTCACTGTCAAACTAGATGTTATTTACATCGCATTTGGTAAACAGAGCATTGGCCACTGGGGTTCACATCGCACATTTTCTGACATGGTCTACCTAGTAAGATGTGATTAAGGCAGGGTAAATACATTCGTAAATTTTCCCTGCTCCATAACTTGCCAATTCTTTGCATTTAATTCACCTTACACAATTCTAAAACGATACCGGAAGAACTTCATTATTCTATGGACATCCTCCCTAAATTCAATGACACTGTTTTCATCTAGATGCTTATAAGTGAAAATGAAATAGCTGCCGATGTAGGAATACAAGGGGGTCAGCTTTGGATATTGGTGACATTCCTTTCATAAAACATACGGCAAAAGAGACCAACTACTTCAGCCTCTCATCGAAACAGAACATTCCTATTCAAAGTAATTATAGATGGAGAATATTTTCCAATGGAAGTGGCTTAATAGACAAACCTCAATAACTTTTGGTTTCATTTTAACACATCATGATGATTCAATCGTCATACCTTTCCAATAACACATGATTTGCTGCAGCTTCACTTTGTTTGTAATGGAGCTATAATGTTTCCATTTTATTTCTCACAAAAATTGTTGAAATTTAGGGAACACATAACCTTCACACTGAATCCCTATGGTGAAAAATTACTCTATGTCACTTATTTGACTCTTTAAGTGCCGTAAATATTATCTTCAGTTCACTCGGTTAGTGAGTTCAGCCTCCACTCCATTATCCAATATCATATGTGTTGAGTCAACATCCTGTAAACTCCATAAATACATTTCTGGGAGAGCAATAAACATTCTGCACAAAAGAAAGCCCTCCCCACAATCCTGGATTGAGAAAAGGCTGCACTCTTCTGAAAGTGACCTAAATGGGGCTGCGTATTCTTTCTCAGCTGGGAGTGAGCATGTCAGAGTAGTGTGATTTTTGAGCCATTTTCATTCGCTCAGTGTTTTGGACTTCTGTTTGCTTATTACTGGTAGAGAAAGGGGGGCAGATCTACTAAGTTAGACAATATTAAGATGCATCATTCGCAACAGATTGAAGGTGCTGAGAGGATGTGTCCATTCAAGGAGATAGAATACTGCTTTCTCTAACACCATGTTGCCCATCTCTGGTCCTTATCTTCGTATGTCTTTCTATGATAATTTTTTCATCATATTCTCAAACATTAAAAAGTATTTATGAGCTGAACTAATGTGTATAGCGTTTTATTTGGATATCTGAAAGACCTCTGTCACACCACCAAAAGGACCAACAAAAGCACCCTGTATATGGATAACGTAGATCAGGCTAACATCTCTGTGGAAAAACTTTCTGCTGAGGATTCTTACAAGTTTAACATTTAACATCCGAGAGTTAAGGACTCATGTAAGACATTCACCCACTATTTCAGTCAATATTACTGGCAAAAAAGGTACTTGTGTGCATGAGTTTATGCTGTGTAAAAAAATATCTAAGTGTCAGGACAAATGCTAATTCCTGAAACTCCCAAATGGTATCATCCCAACGCTAATGCATGTACTTTTAATAATTAAATAACTTTTAAAGTAGCCTTATTGATTGGCAGATTGTAAATACAAATGGAATTTTAGCCAGGTGGTAATGCAGAATTTGGTGAATAAAAGGTTCATATGGGTGAAAAATAGAATGGGAAAATGATCCCAAGATATTCATGTCAATGATACAAGATAATTCATTTTGCAAAATTTAAGTTCTAGTGGATAAATGAAGAGATAACGTGAGCCTAGAATCATTCGCCTCACGGTGGAAACAGAAAGAGTTGCAACAGACAATAAGCTGTTGCCATCTCCACCAATAAACTCATCACCACACAGCATGTGATTATAGTTGATTTTTTCATGTGCAACATTCGTCGCTTAGCCCACTTTAAGGTTCAATTATCATTACTTTAAAAGATCATTTAAAAAATATCATTCCTTGTAATATTTTAGTCAGTTGATAGCCCAACAGTAGTTGATAACTCTCCCAAAATGGCATATGTTGTGTATGTGTATTTTTCATCTTTAGGAATGGTGACCGCTATGTTTAATTACACTTTCTAACATTGTTTGATCCATAATTGGAGACGCAGTGCCTATAAATTTCCTTAATTTTTTGTTTTAGAGAAGTCTTCCTCCAGAGTTCCAACCCCACATCAGGAAAAATGTGATGATGATCCCAGACAGAATGATTTATCTAAAAATGATGCTTTGCAGGAGGATGGGGTTCCTGGAAGTTCCACAGTTCCGCCTGGAAAATTATTTCACGGTAATTATTGGTTTTGCTTCTATAACTCCTGCATTATGAAGTAGTCCAGGTATAATTGATAAGAAATGGCCACGTTTACAGGAGTCAAAAATGGTATTGGGTAATTTTTAGTGTTTGTAAGACCTATTGGAATAAATTTTTTCCATTTGTTTAAAATATTACCTTTATAATATGAAATATATTTTTACTTTACCCAGTAATATGTTTATTACTTCATGTGATCTGTAAGCTAATGTGCCTCTTCTTCTGAGAAAGATTAAGAAAAGAACTATGTTAACCACTTGACTGGCGAATGGATTTTCCAAAAAGTGCATTTCATTTGGGGAAAAAATTTTTTTTTAACAACGATTAACTTTTTTAGTCAGAGTAAAGGAATTGCATTTCTTTTCATATTACTTTTATATCTGACAATTTTATGCATATATTTTCATAAAATATCGTGATAATGAACATACATTTTTTTTCTTAAATTCAACGTTCGTGTGATAATCTTTGAAACACATTGTTGGGCATAAAGCCACCACACAATCTGGGCAGCAGATTCTTGTTTCCTTCCGATGCTCTGCTTTAAAACACACTACACATCTTTTTGTTGGGAGCTTTTTTTTGAGTGGATTGAATTGATTCTACGAAGTGTCTTTCGGTCAGCCTGGTAGGAGAAGGGGTGTGAGAAGGTGTTACCCTTCCAACCTTAGTTAGGGCCATACTTTGATATCAAATTTTCCGCCAAAGTGATCAGAAAATCTTTCCTCAGCAAGTTCCCACCATTCTTTTTGTAAATGACAAATGCATTGATACAGCACATATCTACTAAGTGCCAAAATATTTTAATATAGTATTTTGAATGACAGCTTCTTGCTGTTTTGTGAATGTTCATCATCCCATCACTCATGTCCACACCCCCCATATTTTTGTTATAATCTTGAACCACTGATGGCTTCCTCACAACCTCTTTTTCCCTTCACTTGGCACATTTGAGTGCCCTGAGCAGTGTGTTACTAATGCAACATCCCTCCTGTCCTTCCACTTCAGCACCATCTGCTTTCCCTGAAACACAGCAACTTTTTCTCCTTTTTCAACTTTTTCACTTTCACAGATTGGGGAAACTCCTTCCTATTGAGATGTATAGTTCCTAAGACATCTGTTTTTCTTTCACAAAGTTTTATCAACTAGTGCCGGCCTAGTGTACCAATTATCCAAATACATTATATATCCTTTTTTGAGCAGTTTATCAGCTAAACCTAACATAATTCTGCTTGTTATTGGTTCATTTTAGTACATTTCACTAAAAAACATATCTTTCCCAGTGCTAATTTTGAAGCTTCGTTCATATCCCTTCACACTCGTTGAAAACGAAGAACTTGATACCAAGCCTGCTGCATTTGGAGGGAATAAATTGTTTCCATGATAGTCAGCCTTTCCACAGTAGTAAAGACTCATTCACCACTATTGCTGCTTCAGGGATGTAGAGGGCAGAGACCCTCTCTTTCACAAGCTCCAAGACCGGTAATATTTGAAGATTTTTTTTTCTGGGGTGGTCTTTGTCATATGTTCTGTTGTCCACAAAATGGAGAAATTTCAACAGCAGATGAAATCTTCTTTCCATAAAAACTCTTCAAAATTATGGAGACGAGATGCTCTCCCATTTCAAAAAATAGCTGAGTCAGGCTTCTGTACAATTCCCATCAAAATAAAAAGAGTTATCAATGTTTTTATTTCACCAGGACTTGACTCATTCCACTCATTCACCCTTGAGCGGGGTTTTAGATGAGGATTATTTTCCAAAAACTGCTTAGCATAGAGGTTTGTCTGCTCAGATATCAAGCTACAAAGTTCATCATCCTCAAAGTTTTTGAATATTCATAATATATCCTCTTTATTCTCCAACTGCATCACTATGCCACTAGTCCCTTCATAATCAAATCGACTTTGCATAGTTTGGTGTGAGCTCCATGACAGAGGATCCGATGGTGCGCACTCCACTTCCTCATCTTCCAATTCTTCACTTCCAATTCAGAGGAACTTACGTCAGTGTGCACAAAAATGTCGTCGCTATCGTCACCGTTGTCACTTTCATAGCTTTCTTCCAAAAGTTCATGAATAGCGTCCGAGGATGAAACTTTTTTTTTAAAACTAAACCTATTCTATATACACTATTGCACATAATTATATGTACTCATAATAGGTAAAATAGCACGTACCTTAGTGGTTTTTAGGGGTGCTAGATCAGCTTACACCAAAATTTGACTTGTCATTTTCGGTCCTTTTGTAACCAATTAATGACCCATAGCAAGGTATATCATTAATGTCAACCTAATGGTCAGGTTTTGAATAGAATGACATTTTCCTGTTCAGGAGCCAATAATCTGAGTTTTCTTTTACCTTTTGGTGACATCATCATCTATTCCAAGCTCTTACTTGAGTTTCTTTTAATTTTTGGTAATATTTTTTTGCAATCTTTTTATATGGGGCCTAATAACTCCTTTAATAATTCTCAGAAAATACCAGCCTGGTGTATGCTAAAACAGCTATGATGAAGGGCTCAATATACCCAGATCACGTAAACTTTTATTTATGGCCCACAGCCAAGGAATGATGTTTGAAAAACATCACAATGGTGAAAACTTACCAACTTTTTTTGTATAAAAAGGTGATGTCCGTCAAGCTGTTTTAGAATGATGTGCATGTTTCCCAGCAGTGAAAATCTTCATCTTTCAAAGGCATAATTTGTTAATTTTTTTGTGAAGGGCGCCTTACATGGTATATTTTATTGCACAAATGAATGTACTGTAGATTACACAAGAAAATGGATGGTATTAGAGCAGATTCTATTTCCCATTCAGACAATCATACTATTTGCCGCTTTACATGGTATAATTTTCCAAAGGAAAGAATTCACACATTCATTTGTATGGTGTAATGCTGCCATGTATATACATACCATGTAAAGCTGCCTTAAAACAAAAACAAGGGTAAAACAATGGACTGTAATGTGTAATACCCTTAGGTCTGGCAGCCATAGTAAAAACTAAGGTTTTCCCGGAAATCAGGGCAAAAGTATGGAATTTCGACTTTAGAGTCACCTTTGAGGAACTTTAGCTACATTTAATCTAGCTAATGCAGCTTTTTATGCCTTCCATATGAAAAGATAGCTGAAAGTTTTACAAAATGGGATGAAGTTGGGGAGAGTACTTATCTGAAGCTTGAGTGTTAATTAGAACAAAATGGTATTAAATCTCTGTCAGCATTAATGGGAAACAGTGCTTATTGAGTCAGTGGTGAAGAGGGACTGATGAGTACATCAGAGACATGGGTGAAGTTTTTTATTGAAATTGGTGGCTAATTTATATTGAGCTCATCCAAGTAGTAGTCATTTCACTCTTGAAACTGACTTCATAGTTACGTAGCGTCTAATCCAGTTAGATGGTGCTATGGGGCTGAGAGCTTGTTGCCATGAAACTAGTAATTCACCTTGCCTCTAATGTTATAACTTCCTTAATACTGCTTGGAAATTGAATGACTTTATTTGGATTTTATGCACAGGCTTAAAGTTTGTGGTGGCTGGATTTGATGGGGATCCTGATGATGAGGATGCCGGTGAAGAGATTAGACAGCTGTTGGTGGAGTTAGGTGGCCAAGTGATGGTGAGGCGGTTTCGGGGCATTCCAGATTATGGGATTGTACCTGTGGAAGGAGGCCAACTGCCCTGCACTGTGGGCGAAGTCATTACTCCTCTTTGGCTGGTAATATGTATTTGCAATGACATTAAATGGTCAGTCATTTCATGGTAGATCCAATTAGTCTTTTTTTTGTCATGACTTTTCTTTATGTTAAGTTCTTCTTCATACACATTCATTCTCAAATTCTTCTTTCATTTGTGTAATGTTTAAAAATAACTCAGATTAGAATGTAAGTATATAGTGTTAAATGTTGGTAATTTTAAAAACGATATCATAGTATGTATACGTGCTGACCACTGTATTTATTTATTTATATGAAAGTGTCCCAAAAATGGCACAAGCATTAAAAAATATAAAATAATAACAGAAAATAGAATAGATACAGAAGAACATGAGAAAGTGGACTGGGACAGTGTATGAACACAGCTGTTCTAATTGAATGGTTATTGTCTGGTATAGTTTTGTTTTCTTATTGAAATTCCATTTGGTATGAATATATCATGCTGAAAAACTTAAGTTATGTCAATTGTACTACTTAGTTATAGAAAATAGACATAATTATATGTCCCATCATGTGGCATCTGACATCAATAATGATGTGCAAGAGTGATATGTTCGAATATTTCCGATAATAGAAAGATGGCAAAGGGATGTGCTCAGTTGGTAATTGAGAATTTAAGTGCAACAGGAGCACTGCAACTCACATCCATCATTCAAGGACTGAGCACAAGTCCTCTAGCAGACAAAGAGAAAGGAAATGATCAGGATCCACAAGCACATCTAATTGTCTCATAATTATTATTATTTTCAACCATAAATGGGCTGACATTACACAAATTGCATTACTTTCAAGCTCTCTCTCTTTCTGTTATGGCCAGTCCTCCATCCTTTGGCTTGCTTATTCTCACTAAGAATGCTCTGCTTTTTATCATTTTCTCATCAAACAGGTCCTTTATCTATGCAATCATTCTTCTTAATATTTCTGTGTCCTTGGTCTTCTACCCAGGTTCCATAGCAACATAACATAAAGTCAGTGGTCAAACATCGCTTATCTTAAGCAGTAATGGTAGCAACATTTTCACATTTCCGTTTTTTTTGCTCCACTGTGCCTTAGTTGTGTGTCACAAATTAAATTTCATATTGTCTGCTTACAGCCCTGTGTCATTGCTTTTTGGAAAAATTAAGTTATAACCTATTTGAGAATTAGTATAGGAGTTGATAGGCCATAAATATGGACCAAAATTTTAAAAAATATAATAAAATAAAAGTCATCTTCAGAATATTTGTCTTGAAATCCAAAAGTTAATAGAAAATGCAGATGCTTGTCTTTGTATGACAAAAATATCGTTATATTTAAAATACAACCACTAGATCGACATTTATTTGAGCTGAAGTTTGGAGTGGCAGTGTGCCATTTGGCACTGCCTTGTGATATTCAAAGTGCCATAACTTTGAAATTTGCAAATCGACCTTCCTTATTATATTCTTCCTTTGTGCTAAAATTCATGAAAATCGGAGGTGGTTGAGCCACAGCCTTGGTTTACTTTGCATGGAATCGTGCAGTTTCAAATCTAATAGGTAGCAAAATGTGAAGCAGATGGAAGATATTACAATAACTCTCTACGATACTTACCGTCTAGGACACTTGCCTTCTAGAATATCTACCAAATTAGGTCTACCACTTATACAATCGTGTGGATCTCATTAACTACCAAAATTTCTTGAACAGCTATTATTTGCAAAACAGTGGAAGTAAAACAAAGGCATTCGAAGTTTTTGCATGGTAGGGGGTGGCAAGCTCACAACGTTTGCAACTTTCGAAGCAGATTGAGTGACTTGAATAAATTTCTGGTCAGTTTGACGATAAACCCAAGTGCTGCAGAGAATTAATTTTGTCCACAACGATGCCAGTCCAACTACATAGGTCAAATGACAATAGTAAAGTATAATGGACTAGTTTACATTGGCATTTTTCGTGAAAGACAATTCCCAACAATTAGGCATGACGGCATTTAATGATTATTAACCCAGTTTAATACTCTTAAGTGAAAATAATAAATGAAAAAATGTTGGTTTATCACATTACCAACTCTTATGTCATGACTTGTAGTGCACTTGATATTCTCTTGATGTGATAAAATTGTCACAAGCTTCATTTTCTCTTGTCATGGCAAACTTTTCAGTCTATAAATTTTCCCGATACAAACTTTTCTGAGTGCAAACTTGAAGAATGTTTGCGTGAAAGCTGTGGCTGCTATAAGTGGTGCATAAGGTGAGGGCATTTGAACAGCAGCAGGCTACGGGACATAAATATAGCCTGAATAGTAAGAGAGCGTAGATTTCTACGGGACATAAATAGGGAGATTGGGTAGCTCGCGGGGCATAAACTCTCTGCAACATTTAGATAAAATTATTTGGCTATTTGATCAACTGCTCCGTTTGTGGTAGAAATGACACATTGTATCATATCTCTAAATTGAAGAAAATAATTTATAGCAGAACAAAACCTTTTATTCACAAACGAAGCCTGTATGGAGCAGCAATCGTCAACAATATTTACAAGCTCTCTTCAACTTATATTCACAACAAGCGCACAGTGGATTACTTTGGCACGATGATGATATTCTCTCTTAATAATTGTATGAAAGAATTTAGTATGCAATGTTTCACTCAAGAACAAAAACTAAATTAAATGAAAAGTATTTTCAATGAAGAATGGTGTGTCCTCGTGGTTCTTCCAGAGCCATTGAAGTGATTAGTTCGTCTACTTGCCATGCATAGTGCCGCGGCATGATATTTGAGTTATTCAAATTTTGCCCCTCATAATAAGTATTTGAAATTCAAGGTCACGAGTAATTTCCAGTGTTCAGGTGTTCTCGGATGATATTCGCCCATCTCTACTTGTAATTAGTCAAACAAATGGGCAAAACAACATATAGTTTTTTAAATATAAGATGATATTCCACTATGTTTTACCAAATACAATTGAGCGAGGAAACCAATGCTAATACATGTTAATACATAATTATTTATTTGGGTATTGGTAATGATATGAAACTGGGAAACACATTTAAGGGAAAGAAGGTTTCAGATTTGGAATTCGATAAAACAGAATGGAATTCATTTTTCAGATTCCATATCTTTTGGACTCGACCCATCACTCTTAAATACTGACCTTAAGTGGAGAAGATTCCTCATCTTTTGTTTGAATAATTAAGTTTGGCACATTGCGTGCTTCCCATTAGAAATAGCCAATTGTTGCCAGCTGTCCTCTCCAGAGGCAAGCTTGGTGAATAAGTGGCAAAATGCACATTTTTCTCATGGGTCAAGGTTGGCTCTTATGTACTATGTGAGATGGGCTATGTGCAGGAAAGCCACTTCTGGACATTTCATAAGGGCTTCTGGCTGAGTACTATGGTCAGCTGACAGTTTTCGCTTTGCCTTAACAGAAACGATCAATTGACATGTCCTCCTTTTGGGAGAGAGAGGTCAGGCTTCCTATGATAATCCTCAGGTGTTGTTTATTTTTTTAAAATCTATACTCACAACCCCGAAAACAGCTCAACAAAGGCCTTGTACATCGGGTGTTTAGCAATGAGCAACTCACAAACAACTACACCCATGTCCTGAGTTGTGAAAAACCTCCCAGGCGGGACTCGAACCAGCGACCCTCGGACTGGCAAGCGAATACTTTACCCCGCCACCACGGGGCCTACTAAGATTGCACTATAATTATATGGAGGCTTAGAAATTCATAAAAGTATATTATGCCAAAATATCTATCTGTGCCATAAACTCGATTGTTTCAGGCTTTACTTTGTGAAAATCCATTCTAATGAATTCAAAAGAGATATGGTACTTTTTTCACAGTTTTTTATTCCAAGTCGAGTGGTTTCATCGCATAGGCGACATCATCAGATGATGTTGCCTATACGATGAAACCAGTCGACTCGGAATAAAAAACTGTGAAAAAAGTACCATATCTCTTTTGAATTCATTGTCTGTGCCATGTCATGTTACATTGTGGTAATGGTGTTACATATAAAAATATGTACTATCAGATTGAAATTCTTAAATGCTTTTTTGTGGAATTTGCATGTACAGGAGGATTGTAATGACCAGAGTAAAATTGTTCCCGTGGAATACTATCATCGTCCTTTTGTTGTGGAAGCAGATAGTAGGCCACTTCAGGGCTGTGTGATTGGGATCAGCACTTATTCTGGGAAGGAGCGTCTGTATATTTCAAGTTTAGCTGAAACTTTGGGAGCCTAGTAAGTAAAGTAGTGATTTCTTGTTGAAGAATGGTTTGTATGATTTTTTTGATTTAATTGCGTTTTTGGCACTTTTCTGGATAGGTAAGTTTTATGATTAATTTTCAAATAAGTTTAATATGCATTCACTTATAATTTTTGATTTGTCTGCCTAAGCTTCTTAAAATATGATGGGCTTCTATTTCTTGGTAGTGGACCTGTCTTTCGAAACTTTTTCTTTCTGATTATGTGCCTGTCCTTCAGATGCTTGCTTTCCTTCACAAAATCCATCAATTGTGGTTGTTTTCTGGTGCAGTCCATGTGTACAAACTTTTCCTGTTGTTACCGCTGTTGAGCAATTAAACCTAAAACACCTCAGATACCTGGTTTCCAAAGTCTTTTGATGAGGCAGAAATTATGTACTCTCCACTCCTTCTCGGATGGGTGTGGCTATCACAATTTTGAATAATTGGATTATGTCATTTTATTCGATAATATTCAGTGTTGAACATAACAAAAAAATTGGATAAACATTTAGAAACTCTTCTGTATAACTCAGAACGATTTCTGTAACTGATTCCTCTTCAAAGATTATGGGCTCTGATATCACATTTCAGCTTATGATTTGGTGTATACCTATGTACACAGGCATAAAATTAATACTAAAATCTTGATTGGTCACGCACACCACACCTTGTTACTGAATCTAATAGGCTTGCCTCTGATAAATTTCTTACAACCATGTGATCCATAATTAGCGACCATACTTCCGTTATAATCAATATTTTGCTCAGGTCTAAATTGTTTCCTCGTTCGTTCCTCCACTAGGTTCATTAGGGGTTTCAACTTCCAATATGTTCCAACTTCTGCATGGTCAGGAAAATTGTTATCTGTACAATGTAGAAAGCGTTTGAGGAAAGTAAAATTTCAAGGAAATGGTTCCATCACATTGCAATGCCCACAAGACTGTTCCAGGCGTCTTCCGCTTCCTGCCAGTAATGTTGCATATCGGGGATGTCATTATGTCCTGAGAGAATTAGAATTCCCAAAAAATAATTTTATCCCTTTTGGGAAATGTTTGGCAAAGGGCAACTGCAGAATAGTACTTACTTATTACTCTCAGGAGCTAGGAAATTTACGTTTTCATCAAAAAACAGTTCAAAAACATCAATAGGAGTTGGATTTCGAAGCTCAGAATAGTCTGCGTTAGGCAGTTGAGTATCGGTCCGTGTTTTTCTGGCATTTAAATTTAGGATTTTTATTCTGCTTTTCACATTGGGATTTGATACATCATTATACAGTTTTCCACTCTGTTTTTTAGGATTTTCTTTTCATTTCCTTTTCAAAATGTGCGAGGGTCTGGCAGCAGGCTCATAAGTCTCTGACTGAGCTGTTGCAATATTATCGTCACCCCTCAATGGAATCCTTGTGTTCATTTTCTTCTCATGAAAACAACACTTCTGCTCTTGCTCTAAGCTGACGGCCATATAAGTTATCCACCAAGCCACTTTCTTCATCGCCTGAAACTTCATCAGTCGAAACAGCACTCTTTGGTGACTCTTGACAAATATTTGGTGGATATCATCTATTTGTTCCTCCTCTAGCAGATCTAAAACTTCTTGAAGGGTCAAATTCCTAAATAAGCAAGTAAATAACTTTAAATGTCGATTTATATGGGCACCTCCAGGTTATGTGCCATCATCAATTAGTGCATTAAACAATGGGTAAAATTATGCATAATACTGTCTTTTTGAGCATGTGAGTATAGTTTTTAGTATATTTAGAGTATATTTTTACTTGCACATATACCAAGTAACGAATGAATGGAAATTGCTAGATAAATAAATCAGGGAACAAAGGCAGTTTGGGAAAGGACCTAACTATGAAAAAGGAATAATATGAAGGTGATGTTGGAATAATTTTACAAAGAAAAACCCTCGTGATTAATAATCCTGAAATGAACCCAGAACCTTCGCGATGGGAATCCTCCACTCGACCACTTTATATAACATATAACCTTCAGACCTAAGTCAAATAACTTTGCTCCACAATATAAAATTTAATTTTCTTAGATCTGCTCATTCGTTCTCACAGTCTAGGGAAATATGACTTGCGGATAAACGTTAGAGCTTAAAACCACCAGCGTACGTAAGTAATGCCAAGATAGTGATCTGATCCGGGGAATGCAAGATAGTGATTTGATCCGTTTAGCACTGCTGTGTGGTGCCAAATGAATAGCCGTTGCAATTTGCCTCTTGAAAATCTTGTGGGACTCCTGGGGAATGTGCGGATGGAAGTTTATATGAATGGATGAGGTGAGCAATATTTTGAGCCATTCATTTAACTAGTACAATGGAAATGTTTGATACAATTCACAACAGAGAGAGTGAATACTCACCCTTTGCGTGTAGAGCAGGTTCTTCTATTTTACCTAAACTTGTTATCTCCAGCTGAGAGATGTGAAAAGTAATTCAATGAAGGAATTAAGCAATGAGACTCAGTCGAAAAAACACGTCTACAGTGAGAGGTATGGGAAAGGAAATGTCAAGGAAGGTTTCCAATTTCATACTTGCATTCAACTTTGCTAAGTTTCAAATTACTTTTCTCACTGTGCCTTCCTGTCCAGCTTGGGACCTACGCCTACTTTTTATGAGAGGGATTTTTTATGTTCACTTGAATATACATATTGACATGTCAATTCTGCTATTAATTTTATGTTTAGGAACACTTTTATACATGTACATATTTTGCAGAATCCTAACTAGATGATGTGTGAAAAAGAAAATGTGGTCGTTTCACTCAAGGAAAACTTGACGCTTTAGCAAAAAGCGTGGTGATCTAATTGTCGCCTAAAACAGCATCGCTCCCAGGAGTCATCTCACAATAAGAATCGCAAAAAGCGTTGGCGATGCTATTCTTAGGAAGAAAGCGTCATGAAAGCTATGTCTGGGTAATAGGGTTAATGATATTTCATTCAGAATAGCAGCCTTAATTAGGAGTACAGAAATTGTAAGTCGCTGAGATTACTCCTTCCTTCTTGTAACAGTGTGGGTTGCCTGTTAGATGAGCATGCCTCCATCCCCCAAGATCTACATTGTAACAGAGTTTAACTGCATTCAGTCTCGTAATAGAGGTAAATACTTATTTAAGAATAGGCTGTTCCTCAATATGAGAGGTGATCTTCGAAAGGTGGTGTGTGGTACCTTGTGCATTGATGTCACATGGTATTTATGATTGGTATTGCAAAACTATGGCTGTTAAGAGGAGTGATCATTTAACTGGAGTGGTCATCAAACCAGGTCTCTTTATTTATTTGTTTCATCAGAACTAATTTTGTTTGATTAATATTTATTGTACAATTCTTGGTTTCAGTTCCCAGGAAGTCTTCTCAAAGAAGGACATTCCAGAGAAGAATGCTGTAGCATCTACTCATCTGATTTGTCCCACTCCTGAAGGAAATAAGTATGCTGCTGCAGTTAAATGGGGTCTACCTGCAGTTACCAAGGACTGGATACTCACTTGTGCCCAAAAGGGACAGAAAGTTCCAGAGTCAGACTACTACGTGGTGAAAAGTAAGGATAAAAATAGGTTCAAATGATTTTATTCTCCCTCTAATATACAAACCCCTTGCTCAAAGTGACATTTCTAGGGAAACTAGGTATTTTTATTGTTGAGTGCCGTAGTCAACATTTGATTATAGTTGTATAATATTGATTAAATCTGTGTTTTATGTAGGGATGGACCAATACCGATATGAAGTATCGGCCGATATTTATGGCATCAGTAGAATCGGTATCGTCAGTCACGTCAGTGTTTTTCAGATTTTTACTGCCAATTCGGCCAATTAAATATTTGGCCAATGGAATATTGAGTTTGTATTACGGCCTAGGACGAAGTAGTATCGGTAATGGTATTGGGGGAGGAGAAATGGTATCGGTATCGGCAATTTCTGGTATCGGTCCATCCCTAGTTTTATGCAATAGAAAGTACCATATTTGATTAATCAGAATAAGGTTAAATTTGGTGGTTTAAAAGCTGTATTTATTACATGCCTCTGAAGTTTTAATAGAGAATATCTTCATAGAGTAGTTGTAGAGTATGGAGTGGCCAATAGATAGGGAAATTTGGAGGTTAGTTCTTAAATTTCAAGATTTAGCATGAAGTAATAATGACATCAAGTGTATTAACACTTTCAGGATTGCCCCCCGTATGCATATCTTTCCTCAGGGGCCGACAAAAAACTTGTTAATATGGTATACATATACACTTCTACTGTACGTTAGTTGCCATTTTTAGACATTTGACGCATATCTGAAATGATTGGACAAAAGAAAGTGTTGGACGAATATGCTGCGTCGTTGGGTAGCAGCGCCTTCTTTCTTCATCCAAGACGTCATCACTCGCGCCTCAAGAATGGGTTCGGATGTTCTTTTCTCGGAAATTCCCAAGTTTTAATGTTTATTTTAACTTTCAATCCAAAAGGATTAATATCCCTACTTATATATGTATAGACAAGCACGACAGGCACCCAAAAAAAGCGAGAGATGCACACTTACATTGCAAAATGTTTGATTTTTTCATCAGTCTTCAGCAGTGACTAAGTCGTCGCTGAAGACTGATGAAAAAATCGCGCGTCGTCGCTACTACGACTGTCATCTGCACTAGAGAGGAGAGAGCGGGGGGATGGAGAGACAACTCAGTATGTCCCTTTTCCGACAGGGCAGGTCGGAGGATTAGCCCAAACGAGGGACAATCGGGTGTGGGGGGAGTTTTGTCTCGGTGGAAGGAAGAGTAAAGGAAAGAGAGGGAAATTCCAGAGATCGGCGGGGGAGGGCAAATTTTGAAGACTAGTGAGCTTTTTTCAAACCTTGGGCCAAGTGTTCGCCCAGAGCATGTATCTTTGCTCACTCCTTTTTTCCTGACCTGTAGAGAGATGGTGTTGGGATGGAGAGTAAGAAGCGGTTGTCAAATTTGGTGTCGTGTTCTCGTGTGTGAGTGGAGACTGGGAGGGGGAGGGAGAAGAGTCATTGCATGTACACCAGTGGCTATAATCCTAATGTTGAGAGATGTTGTGCATTTACCTATATGAAATGCGGGACAAAGGTTGCATTGAAGGACGTAGACAATATTTGGAAATATTTTTGGTGTAAAACATGTATATAAATACATACATAAAATTTTTCATAAAATGGATTTCATACTTTCATTAAATTGATTGCTTTTCAAGAGTATATAAGAATATTCATAGTTATATCATTTATTAAAATTTTAAAAACTATAATATACCCTATAAATATACAAAATGATCATGGAATAGTAAACAATTTATTTTTTCAAAGTATAAAAATATAAATAACTAGGAAATAGTCTGTATAATATATAAAAGTTGTGAAATGGAAATTTGAAACAATAATAAGCATAAAATGAAAAAATAATCCTCTAATATCTATGGTCAAGGCGGAAGCAATCTTCCAGGCAGAGGCCGGGTTGTTTATGGCAGTCTGGGCAAAAATAATTTGTGTCCTTCCTCAACCCTTTTTGGTTGCAGAATACACATTATTTTCGGAGTGCTCGTTTTGTGTCAGGGTTTCTTGGTACCATGGATTTTAGATTTTCAAGGTGGTGGTGGTGGAAGTGGTGTTTGGAGACGCGAAGCTAAGAGGGATTTTATAATTTCTAAACGAAAGTCGTAGTAGCTGGTTTTATGATCACGGTTGCACAGATTATATGAGTTTAAAAGAATCAAATGAAAAATGTGAATGCCTACCTTTTTGTACCACCGGAGAGAGTTTCTTTCGATTGGGTAATAGGCCAACATTTGTGCTTGTTGATCTATTCCCCCCATCAATTTATTGTACTCGACGACGATTTTCGGTTTCCTTGTTTTTTCTCCCCTGTGGTTTTCGACTTCTACCATAGAAGCACCGCATTCAGATGATGTAACCAAAACTTCCCTTCGATCCTTCCATTTCATACCACAAATACCTTCTTCAGAATACCTATGCACTTCTTCCCCCCTTCTTCAACTTTTTAGTTATAACCTCCGCCGGACTATACCTCCGGGTTGATCGAAGGGTGTCAGTGCAATAGGTATTCTGGGAAAGAATGTATTTGGCCAGGTCCACTGAGTTGTAGAAGTTGTCCATGTGGACTGAATGCCCTACTCCCAGTTTTTCCTTCATCAGCTTCTTGACGACACTGGTTACATGACCAGGCTCCCCAATATCCTTATCTCCGCTCCCTGCATACACCATGGATTTTAGGACTGAAACCATTGGGCTCAGTCAACATATACAGCTTTATGCCATATTTGTGACATTTGCCTTGGATGTACTGCCTAAAACTCAATCGACCCCACCATAAAATCATCGACTCATCAATTGATAATTCTATAATCAGAGATTAAATCCTTTCCATTGTTTCGTTGAAGAAATCAATGATAGGATTTACTCTCCGGAGTCTATCACTCGACTCATCTTCATTTACTTTGGAGAAATGCTGGGCTCTCAAAATACGTATAAAGCGGTTACAGGACATGCAATGACTGAAAAGTGGAATGTTGAAGAGGACATCTTTCCTCCAGTAGTCATTCAGTCTATTCAGTTGGATGGTACCCATATAGAACAGAAGGCGGAAAAAAATTTTGATTTCCTCCTCTGTCACAGAATTCCATGGCAAAACTCTTTTTCCCTTACGGGATTCGAAAACAACGCTACCATACTCATTCGTCGAGGACACAACAAGGTCGAAAAACTCCACGGTGGCAATCATTAAAAAAAAACTTATGGGATTGGGAGTTTCGGGTGCATGCTGAAGGCCAGGAAATCATCGGAAAGGAATTTGTGGTCGGGGTGGGAATGGGGGTTGCTCCGACCAGATGGGTGGAAATGAGGGTGCAGGATGTGGGAGGGGTTGAGATAGGCCAGATGGTTGGGAAGGACCTGGTGAATTTTCCCGACTAATCGCGCCAGCCTCTGCCTGATCTTCTCCTTCTTCGCTTCCTTCTTCTCCGGACTCGCCATCGCTGGAATCGGAGTAGGGCAGTTCCTCGTACTCCTCATCCGACGACCACTCTTCCATCACCTTTGATATGTCCTCCGGCAAAAGTTTTTCTTTGGCTGCTTTCCGCGGCCTCTTCATACCAGAAGGGCCAGACATATCTTTGAAAAATGTTCGAGAAATTACTATGTGTACACAAAGTATTGGTGAACGTACAAAATTTCATGAAATTCACGGCGGAAAAATTATTTGTCTGAAATTTACTGTCACTTCCACATCAAAAATAGTTGTATACAAAATGGATAAAGTGCAGCAGCAGAAAATTACTGAAAGGTTTATGCGAGCAACACGCATTTAGTGTAACCGGTAATAGACGAGAGAAATAAAGAAGAGTCACAAACGACCCCAAAAGCTTCAACAATGCGTAGCTATCGTCTGTTATTGTACATTTAGAGTAATTTAGAAAAAAAAACATTTAGGCACTTTAAGACGAGCAAAGGACACTCAAAAACTGCTTTGCTGCTGAGATAGTTATAATGTTGTGAAATTGATACAGAAGAATATCAATTTTTGGTGTCCTGATTTTTCGTAAAATTTGATTTCCCAAAAGTTTGTTAGTGGTCCCAGCTGATTCCTCAGGTATTTTAACCTATTGCACTCAGATGTAATTCTGTCGATTCCCATAGTCTTCTCTGTATTTAATTTTTAAATACCCCGTTTTCATAAGTGGTGGCACCAGAATGAAAGACTTGCTATTTTTTTCTTGATATTTTAGGATAGGATTTATTTTCAATATTAACAATGATTAATGATGATGGAAAAGAAATGAGGCCCAAGGTATCCTCTGATTCCTTCCTTTCATGTCAAGTTTAGCCCATCAAATTATTTTCAGTCTCAAGTTTTATACAACCTGCGATCAATCATTTATTGTTGTTAGTGAAGCTGAGCCATAAAATAACAGCAATAAAATATAGTTGAGTACTCATTGGAGAATGTGCCCTTTTTCAACAGACTCCGAGGCTCGCAGACTTAAAATAGTATTGTGAACAGGGAAACTGATGATGATGCTGGTAATTTGAAATCTGTGAGTCATATAAAAAGTGTGGAAAATTCCTTACTACTAGTGATTCTTCAGTCTTACTAATAGTGAAGTATTCATTCAACTATGTCATGATTCTACTAAGTTGCTTCGTCTACCTTGTAATTAAGCGAGAAGGCAAATCCGTCACCTACTTATCCTTCTCGCACAAATGACTGTGGGAAAAATTTAGTTGTCATTCATGTGAATTTGATACTTAAAGTGGTCCTACGTGAGATACAAAAATTGAAATCTTAAACCCCTCCTACTCAAGACAGGAATGGTCTCCCTGCTTGTTCCAGAATGCAGCAAAATTCATTTGCTTGAGACTCATTCTGCCAGGAAGAGATGGGTGTAATCCAATAGTATCACTCCCGTTTATATCTCTGTTGTCATCTCATTTACCTCGACCAGCTTATCTTCTATCCAGGAGGTATCCACAAGTGAGTAGGGAAGGGTGTGTGCGCCTATGTGTATGAGAGAAGGATGTGTGCGCGCCGATGGGAGTTGCTCAAAATTTGAGTATTGTGATACCTGTTGAGATATGTATTTGGAATGGTTTCCAAAGCAAATGACTCATTTCTTGTTATCAAAAAGAGTAACCCTGAACCCTTCTCATTTCTATCATTACCGTGCGTCATATTTACGGCTTTCTTCCAGTGACAATTTTCTTTGAAGTCGAAAATTGATTTAAAGAAATATCATTAGGACTATGTTTTACTGCTGTCATACATTCATGCCATGATTTCCACATGCTGTCATAAAGTATGATCTTCGGCATGGTAAACGAGACAAAATTGACGTCCTAAGTGTGATGAATGGTGTCATTGACAAATTTTTTCATTTCTTTTCCCTGCAAACTTTGCAATTTTGATCGTATTTTGACACATTTATGAAAACTTTGCTCCAAATGCCCATTTGTTCAGCGTCGCACAATCTTGTAGCAACGATTCAAGGCATTAGCATTGCAACAAATAGCTGGATGGCTGTAATGAGGTTGGGTTATAATGAGCGATTTTTCGAATTTTGTGCAAACTTGCTATAGTGGCCTTCTACTGTGGCTAAAACACCATTATGTTTATTGTAAAAATATGTTATCCAAATGTCTACCATCATACTAGGTAAAACTGTGATTGTTTCTCAAAATTTGACCAAGCAAATTTGTGACTCACCAAAGTAAAGATCTCCAAAAAGGAAGAATTTTTAAAAGAAATTTTTGCTGCTGGGACTCACATCATGATTACAGCTCCTCAGGGTCCAATTCCTAAACCCCATGCTACTGCTAACATAGGCACATGTCTTGTCGGCAGCCAATGTCTGTTGGAAGTTCTGAATCACTTATTTTCCTGCTTATTCCACCAGCTCTTAAAGTAAACAAATCAAGGTCACCAATCACCCCAATTCAGTGGCCTGCTTACGACACTCCACTGCAAGCAGACATTTGTCTTGGATGCTCTTTCAATCATCTTCAACTTCATGAAAATGTCTTAATCTAAACGATTCCTCTTCCCCAAAGAATTATACATCAATTATGTTGCTGATGGAAAATTGGTAAATACAAAATGGCAGATACTAAATGTAATGATTGTAAACCGATGCAATGATACTAAATGTTTTAAAAACAATTATTGGTTTATTTCACTCATTAATTTTTGTGCTCATTTATACATTGTATCTCTGAGAAGCTTACACATAATCATACTTGAAGAGAACTACCCTTGATTTGGAGTATCAAAAATGTCTCAATGGTACTTATGTATGTACTTCCTTTCATATCACTTATTCTCTCTTTAATAATCTGAGTCAAATAATAAGTCACATTGAAACTTTTTTGCTCCTCGATAATAGCTCTATCTTCGTGAAGAGAAATGAATGAGATATGAAAGAATATCCCACAAATTCATTTTGCACTGGAACTTATTTACTAATACGAATTATGTTAGCTATTAAATGATTTATGATTTTCCCGGTGTATTATGTTTAAATATCTTTCTCGGGCTTCGCACCGGGTAATGTTTTCAAAATCCGTTGACGTTTTGGAAAGCGACTTGTTTTCCATTTTCAAGGCACATGTTATTTCCACCGTGACCATTAGAATATTTTGGCAGTTTTCTTTCTTCATATCTTTTAATGTTGACATATGACCTAAAATGGAGGGGCTCATTTCCAGGGTTATTACTTCTTTATCATCAAATGTTTCACATCTGGCTGCATTGCATTACTTAAGTTATATTTTTAGTTCTAAATTCTCCAGATTTCATTCTTTTTTTGATGCTTGTGTCAGTTTTTATATATAACATTTTGGTAATATGGTTGCCTTATCCATGGAAGGTATTATGTGTTAGGAATCAACAATTTTTACTTCTTTCCCATCCGTCCTTCAGAAATGTTGCATTAAAAATATTATGTACTTTGTGCATGTGTATTCAGAACATTTAACCCATGGGATTTGTAATTGTTTCAACTGGATTACAATCTGATGAATGAAAATATGATGGGCAAAAATGAGAACTTCCCTATCCTTTCCCTTATTCCTTTCCCTCTGATCTAATCAATGGCATTTTTTTATTTTTATAGCTATGGATAAACCGCCAGATGAAGCTCCGGGCCTTTCACGAGAGGCATCAGACAATGAAAAGCAGTCAGTATTAGAGAAGAGGGCTTCTGTCTCAAATAGCGAAGTTTCAAAGATTAACATAAATATTTCTGCAGAAAAGTCAGAGAGCAAAATTGCCTGCAATATGGAGAATACAAGACCAGTGGATCTGGCTGAAAATCGGCAGTCAGTTGAAACCCCAGTGGTGGGACCTTTGTCTGCTTCAGTGTCTGCCAAATCAAGTTCTGGAGGTGATGGTTCTTTCAGTGATAAATCATATTCATCTAAGGTTGGCACCATGAGGACTAATGAAGGTTTTTGTGAGGGAGAAGTGTCCACTCCTCCGAGTCGTGTGAGTCATATCTACAAAACCCCAGATGTTACCGTGAGAGGTGAGGGTGATGCCGTCAAGGAAAGTGGCACACCAATGCAGTTCCAGAGATTTGCGGGGAATGGTGCAGCTGATGATGGGGACGATTTTGGAGAAGAAGGAAAAGTTCAGAGGTTGCAATCCACTCCAGGGACTCCTTATGGCCAAGTATTTGAAGCGAACCCGTCACGAAGCACTCGCAAGGCGTGGAAGAATTGGGTGGAAACTATTCCAAAGTTGCACCAGCCGACTCCTCCCCGAATTGAGAAGAAACCTGAGACGGTTAGTATTGAATGTTCCTAATGTTGAGGATTGATTTCAAAAGAACATATGCCCATTTATGTACCAGGATAGCTCTTCCAGCAGTTAGCTTATCCAAATGCTGAAGATTCAAGTGTTGCCAATAATAATTTTTATTTTCTGAGAGATTAATATAATGTTTGAAACTGAAAATTGTGCTCCCATTGTTCCTCCCTACTGTTTCGATGCTTGTTCAATTAATTTGAATATGCTGTACCAGAACGTTCTAAATGAGCTTGTATTGTCGAAAATAATTTTATCACTTTATTATGGGATGACCATGGAGAATTGGCCTCCGGTGTCCATTTATGTTGAAGAGAGATATTTTTCAAGTTTGAGGGCTCATTCATTAGTTGGACTCTTCGTTAAGTTTCTTCCTTCATCTCATTTAAAAATCGATTGATTGCCATTTAATTTATAGGGTTATAAATGATAGCAGTCTACCATGAATATTTTATTTTTGTTTAGATTTGGAATCTGTGGTGCATTTGATGGATCATTGAAGTATGTGAATGTTTGTATTCCTCTATCATTCCTCATCAGACTCAAAATGTCGTTTATTACCTCCTCCCTTTCCCACGCATCCATTTTAGCCCTCTAACATTCTTGCACTTCTTTCTTTTATTTTATCGCTCAATATACCTCATAGCATCCCATTTGTTTATCAACTTTTTCAGGCTTGGCAAGGCCTACATTTTTTCCTTTTTATCTATTTCCCCTATCTAAGCCACTTGAAATCTCCTTTTTTTCTTATCTGCTTCTTTTGTGTGTGAAATGCTTTTTCTGAATGGGTTGGAGTAATTTTTGGAATTGAAGCTTTGGAGAAAAGACTGTTCATTATTCAATCGCCATACCATTGAATGTTATTGTGGGTGGAATTTAACATTGTTGTCCATATGTGAGGAGACTTTACAACTTTTAGTCAAGAAGATTCTGAGCAAGCATATCTGGAAATGAAAATTGATGGATTTGCCCCCATAAGGAGGAGAAAGATTTATTTAACAAATTAAGACCAAAGTTGATATGGTGTGAAATTATGCCATGGTAAATATTTGGCATGTTTCCATAGTTGAAGTATTGCCATTTGTTATAGCCTAATATCTTTAACTCTTTTGCATCCCCATCAAATGTCAAAATTCTATCCACACGTATGCTTGCTTATCACTTTATCTCCACTTAATAAAATTGTTGAGGAGGGCAATAAGTGAAAAAACGTTTATTAAGGGTTGCTACTTACTGATAAATTCAAGATGTTTGGCTGTACTTAGGAGTAAGCATTCATTTTCCTTTGTGAAGTCTCTTGGAAGTGCAGAGTGAAAAAGGAATTTGAAGAAAAGATGGTCATTCAGATTGGCTGGCTCTTGGCCTGTAATAATGTAGCTATTTTTAGGTGCTCGTAAGTATTCTAAATATGCAGAACCTAGCTCCCTGTCATGTAAATGGGATCATTTTGAGCTTACAGTGCAGACTTGATAGACCCTGTCAGCATCTGGGTTTAATTTTTCTGCAGCAATCTGCTCAATTGGGTGCCCGTCACACTTCACCTCCCCTCAAAGGCCGGCAGTCATAAATTGGGGTAGGTAGCAAAAGTTATGTTTACCACAGAATGAAGGCCTGGGATTAGAAAATGCTGTTTATGATCAAGTCAAGGGACTCCTATGTTTTTTTCAGCAAACAAAACTGTACCTTTGATTTATATGTAGTCCAGCCACTAAACAAGGTAACTTATTCAAGGACTACTCTGTGTATTGGCTGTCCATATCTCGTTAACGCATAACTCTTGGAGAGTATTTTCCGTGAATGGGATATTAATCCAATCCACAAGCCATTGGTATTCTACAAATATGTGATAATGAATGCAAAAATACTAGGATTTGCAGATGGGTGGCACTGGGGCTCTAAAAATCCATATTGTATGGTATGTTGCATTATTTTTTACATGCTGTCAGTGAAAATAACTATTGAGTTAAGTGGCATTAAATATTGAACTTCATACTTTGTAATAAGGCTAAATGGAAATAATAGTGATGTGGTCAAGAATTGAGGATTTGATTGAATCTTATCAAATTTATGGATTTCCTGTCTAAAACATTCAAGCCTTGGTTGTTTGGGTGGCATTTGTCCCCTGCTGCGGTGAACTGTTATCCGTGGAAAATTTATCCTCAAAATTTTAGCATCTTGATATTATTTTACTACAAAAGGGTTGGTAACATGTGAAAATTCATTATATCTAGAATATGTACGCACGTAAGTAGGGATTTTATAGTATTAATCATAAAAAGTTTCATTGAAAATTTGGCACTCAGTGCATGTGCACGCAGCCCACATATCCTCTCAATCTGTCATTTTCAAAGACGACATGCATGCCTCGCATCATTATGCCGGCCATTTTCTTATTGAGCTTGACTGAAAGGCCTTGCAATTTCCTTATTGCCTCTGAAAAATGAATTTTTGAGCTGCAGAAAAATATTTTCCTAATCTTGATAGCCTTGTTAAACATTGATTTTTGATGCTCTAGAAGTTATAACATTTTGCCAAACAAGTTTTGTTGTTACTAACGCTGTGGTTTTTTGCTGTTATTAAAAGTCAATGAATTTTTAGCATTAGGTTGTGATGGTTCAGTAACAAGATGATGTAATCAATCAAGGTGAAACTATTATTGCTTCATCACTCAGTGACACCGAAAATTGCTGTAGACATCTACACTGCTAGTTTTGTAGTGCTAAATATTTTATTTATTTTGCCAGCAGCCCATTACCTAACCTGGGGTGAACCCTGAGAATGCCTCAAATTTGTCATTAGCTGAAAAAGCACCAGATCTTTCATGTTGTGGATATATTTATTGGGAGTTTGTCATTCGATTGTGTAATGTTGGACACAGTTTGCTTCAATATTCATACTTGCTCCTTTAACCCTTTCGCGCCGAAGTCTCCCGAAGGGAAATGCTTACCCTGCTACGAGTATCATGAGAATTTTCTGTACTCCTCTCTACGGGGCTCTCTCGTGGCGACGAATTTGCTCAGGTATGCCTTTCGCCCGTTTTGGAACCCCACTCAGCGGGACACCGTGCCCTTCTCCCAAACACTCAAACTGCCCCCTCTCAGCAGGAGGCCACTGTTAGTTTGTTGCATTAGCGTTGTTTTTTCTAAAATAATTCTTCACTGTATACTTCAAAAACTTATACCTTTAAATGAATTTCTAATGTTATTCTGAGCATTTTACAATTTTAAACAAAATTCTAGCGTTAATGTTAACAAATTTAGAGTTCTATTTAGAGCTCAAACTATTGAGAGTTCAACACAAGAACTCCGTTATTATCAACACTAGAATTTCATTTGAAATTTGCTAAGACTCAACAAAAAACAAATAATTCACTTTATAAAGTTAAAAACTTTGAAGAGTGAAAAATATAATTGCCTCGAAAAACCATTGCAAATACAATAAATTAACCACGGATTCATGCAGCAGGGAGGGCTACTAATGATGCAGAGTGTCAAGCTCACTTTCTGAGGAAAGGCTGTCCCTAAGCTGGGTGGTAAGGGTTTACTGCATAGGTAGGATTGTTGCTCCTGTATCGGTGACTACCCTTCCCTCACGTCGGCTTTACCCAACATGAGGTCTTTTGCGTTGGTTTATCTCCGTCGTCCTTAGCCGACATTTGTTCATTTGCGTAGAAAAATTCATGTCGGCTCTACCGGATGCTAGGCGGGTAAGGGTTTATGTTTCAAGTTTTAAATTCCAAAGCAACCAGGTAAAGAAATTCTTTCATTTCAACTTATTTTAGAGTCACAGATTATAATCCATATTTTTTTTATAAAAATGAGACTTCATTATACACTCTAATTGACTTATATACAAAGGTTATGATAATTCCTTACAGTCTTATGTTTTGAAAACATAATTAATGGTCGGTTGCCTATAGTCTAGCCCAGCTGCCTGATTTCCGAACTTATACAATGGTTCAGGGCTGGATGTTGCAGTGCTTACCTGGTAGCTAAAAGCAAACAAGTGGCATTCGTGAGGGTGATAATAATTGGCACTCTAATCCAAGCGATATTTAAATCAGTGAGACCATCAACAATATTTAGAAAGCTGTATTGTTGGCACTGAAGGTATCTAGGTCTTTTGCCTTATTTTCTTTTTTTAATACTCTTAGAGTAAAAACTTGGCTAAAACTAGAGAAAAAGGACTTTGGACCATTTATTTATTAAATTTGGGCTACTCTTTTAATGAATATCAAATTTTTCTTGTTTGTTTGTCCTTTATTTATGGAAATTAAATGTGATTAAATTAAACGCTTAAAAATGAGTTGTACTCGGATCAAATAGGAATGAGGTATTTATGAAATCTTTTCATAATATCTTGACACAAGAATATAAACATTAATTACCTGTTAAGCTAAATTTCTATTGAATAATTTAGTGAAAAAACATGGCCAAATGATGTGGCCAATCCCTTCTCTCTCTTCTTCTCCTTTTTGTAGCCCCTGTCTGAGCTCAAGCGACGCTTGTGGGCATCCATTGATAATGCTTGCAAGAAGATGGAAATGAGACTTGATAGTGAAGAGATTAGCTGTGAATTGGGACCAGCCAATGAAGGCATGGGGAAACGAAAAAGGGTAAGAAATTGAACTTCTTAAAGACAGTATTTATTGGATCATATTGTTCCGCTGACAGAACCAAAGCATTTTCGTTTCATTGCTGTAGTTTGTGTCATTTAACCCTCTTTTTCATTGTAAGTGTAGTTAAATCAAAGGAATTCACAGGAGGGTATTCTGGTGGAGAGGCTGTGGTTGGTCCCTGCTGTGGAATCTCCTTTCCCGCAAACCAACACAATAAGTGAATTTTGTGGTACATGTTTGACGAGTGGTGCCATTTTTACGGCTATTGGAGAATTTTATTTTTATCTGTAAGTGTAGTGCTTTGAAATTGTTAATTTTCTTGGTAAATGAGAGTACATACCCTTAATAGATATCAGTTCAAAACTTATGAGGACTTGTATGGATAGTTTGATTTTGGATTCTGGTTCAAGTATTCCTGCTTGAGTTGCACATATCTCTGAGTCACATATGTCATGAGCAATTGATTTGGTTGAACAGTAGTTGCAGTAGTGTGTGAGTAGTTTCACCAGGAATCTAATGATGCCTATGGAATTTAATGTTAACCCTAGGAGTATAGAGAAATGGAATGATAATTAACCTTATTTGTCTCCAATAGCCCCTTGAACCTGAGGAGTCATGTAAAAAGGGTACAAGGCCTTTAGCTGATGTGGTGGCCTATATATGGAAGGAATTACCGAGGACAAAAAGAGAGCAGTTGGCTGCTAAAGTGGAAGCCTTAGGAGGAGTCATCCAGCATTCATTCAATGACATTGTTACCCATGCTATATTTCAGGTAAAATTCATTGACATATGCATTTAGTTACCATTTATGACTTAATATCCCCCTTTAGAGTACTCAAATTGTATACCCTTCTTAATTATCAGAAGCTGGCCTAAATATATGAAGTTTTGGAAGTTGGTTTCAATAATCAAAGATATAGTAAAGGCCCCCATAGCTAGTTCGCACAAAATTCATAAAATCGCTTGGTCTATTTCTTGTTCTACATGCCCTCATTATAGCCATCCAGCTATTTTTGCAATACTAACGCCTTAAATCCTTGCATGAAGTTCGGGCAAAACTAAACTAATTGGCATTTGCTGCAATGTTTCTGTAAATTCGTCAAAATGATAACGACATTTCAAATTTTACCAGGGAAAAGTTGTCAACTAATATCCGATTTATTTGTATTCTGAATTTTCCACGCACTGCAAAATCTCTGGTGACATTTAGAGGGAATTTCCCATGGAACTATCACCAGAAAACTGGTATATCTTGGTCAAATGGTATCAAACATATATGTATATATATTGGTCTAAGGTGCCACATGGAAGTGGTTGATCTACTGTAGGGGTATAGTGAATGAGAAAAATTTAACTAATGAATGTAAGTAGGGCTAAATCATTACTGTTATAGAAATTAGGAAATCATGGTAAGTTGATTGGGAATTCAGAATGCATTGGAAAAATGGGTCAAAACAGCACTTCAAGCGGTCATTTACAATAGAACCACAACCAATTCTAATTAAGACACAATTGGGAAAGAGTTTTGTGTGGTACATCATACTTATTCTCATCATACTTTGAATTCTCTTTTCTTGTGACTAGAAGAAAGAATATAGCTGCCTTTTCTAATCCCTGGAACACCAATGATATTCGCTACTTTTCTGGCCTCCTGAAAGATCTTGCATATACTTGCAAACACTCATACAACCCTAATCTTAAATATCAGTATAATGATCTTAAAAAGGAATACAGAAAAATGATACCTGATACAAAGCATAACTATAATAATCAACGAATCGCAGTTGCTGATAATAAATCCTAAGTCATATGGAAGATTATAAATAACTCTAAAATGAAGCTGAAATCTACTCATCTCCAGCTCAAAGACGATTCTGGTTATTTCATCAATTACCCTTCTCAATTAGCTTCAACTGACCTCTATTATTTTCAAGTCTGGCTCTTAAGTATTGTGCAGATACTGATGAAATTCCCTATTATCTAATACACTTGTCATATGACTGTATTAAATCCCCCCTTCTTCGTCTTGCTAACACCTCATTACAACAAGGAGCCTTCCCTGAAACTCTAAAAGTGTAATAAGTAACTCTAAAGTAATTCCCCTTTATAAGAAAAAGGGTTCTGTCAATGATTTTAGCTCCTTTCGACCAATTTCAATAATTAATCAGTTTGGTAAGGTTTTTGAATCAATTTTTTACAGAAGGTTGACCTCTTACCTTGAGTCAAAAAACTTCTTATCATCATTTCAATATGGTTTTCGCAAACGAAGGTCCACTAGCCTTGCTATCGCTAAGGTAGTTGACAAAATTTTAGCTGCACTAGACAGCAAAACTGAAGTACTTGGCTTGTTTTTTGATCTCTCCAAGGCTTTTGACAGTGTCAACCACCATATCTCGCTAAATAAGCTAACCTCTTTTGGTATAAGAGGGATTCCCTACCACTGGTTGGAATCATATCTCACCTATAGAACACTAGTAGTCTCTGTAGAATCAAACAGTAAGAAATTTGTTTCACCTCCTAAAGTTCTGACGCAAGGTGTCCCTCAAGGATCAGTTCTTGGCCCAATGCTGTTTTTAATATATATAAATGACCTCACCAACTTTGTCTCCTCTGCAGCTGGTATTAACCCAGTTTTATATGCTGACAACGCCAATTTTGTCTTAACCTCCTCTAATGTCACTGGTTTACATACTGTAGCTAACTTTGTCTCTCAACAAGTATATACATGGTGTGTTACAAATTGTTTAAACCTCAATGTAAACAAATCTCAGCTTGTTTATTTCTCAAATATTCAGAAATCTATGAGCTCGGTCAGTGTTGACCTGAACGGAGCGTGTATTTCACAGGTCGACAATACTATGTTCCTAGGTTTGAATATTGATGCTCATCTCTCCTGGGATACGCATGTTAAAAATTTAGCTGCTAAACTGAGCTCAGTGTGTTTTCGAATTAGGTCTATTAGGTTCACTATCCACGAAGGTTGTTTTACACGTATACTATGGTGAAATGTATTCCCATTAACTTTACACCATTCTCCATTGGGGGTCCTCATCACTAGCATTGAAAATATTTAGAATTCAAAAGAGAGCCATCGACTACTTGCAAATAAATCCTGGCACTCTCACTGTCACCCATTGTTTAAATGTCTGGGTATATTACCTGTCCCTTGTATTTATATCTTTGTTGTATTACTTCATGTCAAAGCTAACTATCAAGAGCCACATCTGACGCCCATCGGATTGGTGGCTACACTGTAGTTGGGTCGTGCGTGCAGAGTAGATGGCCGGACCCAAGTAAGACAGCCTTCTGCATGCGAGCTGCAAGTGCTGCACTCCAGGCTCAACAGACATCTACCACCTACACTGCGAGGGAGATACAGTCTGGCGACGGAAGATTTCGGATGAAGACTTCTGTAGATGGTCATCATCTTCCTCGTTCCCCTGTTGAGGTTCTGCAACTCGTTGACAACAACATTCCATTTAATGCAGCAAGGTGTACAGCAGTGTGGGAACCGCGAACATGTTCGTGGCAAGAACCTTGTTCTTGCCTGACTGCTCAGAACTCCAGATTTTCCTGAGAGTCTGTCTGTACTTGGCGGTGAGGCTCTCCTTCACTGCTGCAGCCTCCTGCATTCGGCTTTGGGGGACGCCGAGATATTCATAACTGTCATCGCCCTCGAGGTGGCAAATGACGCTCCTGTCAACAAGGTGCACGTCTTCCTTGTTCTCCGAGAATCTTCCTCTGCCAGGTGAATGGATGCACTTTTGTCCAATCCAAACTTTATCCCTATAGCCTCACTGTACTCCTGTACGGTGTCCAGGGCCTCGCGAAGGTCTTTTGCGTTGGAAGCGTAGAGCTTCAGGTCATCCATATAAAATAAATGTGTGACCTTATGCTTCCTGTCACCTGGCACACCGCACATGTATCCTTTCCCTTGTCGCAGCCTTAGCGAGAGAGGTAGGAGGGAAATGCAGAAGAGCAAGGGGCTCAAGCTATCGCCTTGGAAAATGCCACAGTGACATGATACCAACTCTGTAGAGACCCACTGCTTGTTGCGGTCAGGACAAAGCACGTTCTCCAGAGTGGTATCTGGCGTTGGATGCAGGACATCTGAGTGGACTTTCATCAACTTAAACATGGCTACAATGAACTCATGGGAGGTGGTGTCAAACGCCTTTCTGTAGTCCACCCTGGCCATTGATAGGTTGCGCTTACGCTGGATGGCATCCTGGCATATGCATCTATCAATGAGCAGGTTGTCCTTACATCCTGCGATTCCACACTTTGAACCCCTCTGCTCGTACACCTCCTCCCACACCGGCTGGACCTGGTGGAGGATAAGGTTGCTCAAGATGGAAGTGAACGCCTTGTATACATTGTTGAGGTAGGTTATAGGGCGGTAGTTCTTAGGATTGGACAAGTCTCCCTTCTTAGGTATTAGAACCGTGCGTCCCTCAGTCAACCACGGTGGAATTTCTTCTCTATCCGAGAGAAAGGATGTGAAGATTCTGGCGACATGTTGGTGGGTGCAAGTGAACTTCTTCCACCAGAAGTTATTCACGGCATCCATTCCTGGAGCCGAGAAATCCTTCTTGCCAGAGAAGGCCTTCTTCACTTCACTCTATGTGACTGAAAGAGGTCCATCCACTTCATGTAGGTGGCAGTCACAAAACTTTTTAAAGAGGCTTATGGCCAGAGTGTCTCCGTAGAATGGCTTCGACGTTTCATAGATATCCTTCCAGAAACGTTGCACGTCTTGGACGGGTGGCGGAGATTCGACGACAGGCTGAGCTGGTCGAAAGAGACGGGACGGGTGAAGGAGGAAGGTTGAGTTCTCCCTCACAGCCTTACTCCTCTACAGGAGCTTTTTCCGGGCTGTGGTGAGTGCATGAACTCTATCAACCGCGTGCTGCTTAGTGGTAAGCAGTACGTTCTTGTTCAGTGTGTGATGGTGGAATCTGAGGCTGCGTGCTATGTGCCGGACTTTGGGTGTGAAAGCACGCCCAGATGTGATGTATTCCATCACATCTGGGCGTAAACATCTTGGCCTCCAACTGTTCCAGCCGTTTTGCCGCTTTTTCCTCCCAAGAGGTGGGCTTTTGGGAGTTGGCCATTATTTTGGCAGCAGCATAGACCATATAGTTGACCGTCCAGAGGTCCGACGTCTCGGTAAGGATTTCGTCGAATAAGCCATTCAACCTCGTCAGGACGTTTGTCCACAGAGAGATCTTGCGATGGATGTCTCTCTGCCTGGCTTGTACATCATAGGTGATTTCAGTCATCAACCGCGTTCGGAGTTCAGAGTCGGCGTGATCTACTTCCTCCCTACTTGTCGGCGGTACCAGCGTTGCAGTGGCTGTCAAAACAGCCGGTGGAGAGACTGCTTGTGTCAGGGAGTGTGCTCTGGCCGGTGGTGTTTCTCTGAACATGCGGTTGTTGGGGAGTTTCCTTCTTTGGCAGGTGGTTGGCATAGTCGTGCAGATTCCACTGCGACAGGTGGTTATGTTCAGGATGCATCTCACACCACAAAGAGTGTATCCTTGCCATATACCCCCTGCGATTGGGCTCGCTGGCAGCATAGCATTCGAGGAGGTTGCCCCTTAGGGTTTCCGTCCACTCCATACGAGCTCCCTTCTCGGTCTTATTAGTATTTCAGTAGCAACTCAATAATACGAAGCACGAAAATATGAAGTTTCGATTTTACGAAGCAAAACTGTTGGTCACAATGAAAAGCCTATGTTAAATACATGGCGCTATTCGAAAAAACAAAGTTTCGAAAATATGAAATTTTCGAAAATGTGAACCTCAGACCCAGTCCCCACAGAGAAACTGAGTTCGTTTTTACGAACCTTGGGGGGAAATCATGTCAGTAAAGCTCTCTATTTGATGATGTAGGCACCTAACAAATCAGCGTAGCCGTATATATTCTATCAGTTGTGTATAATGCGTGAATTTTAGTGCACTTATCTCTTATCTTACAAGTGCCTGAGTCACACAGTTATTTATCAAGTTTTAGTCGTGGATAATTTAGCAAGTGACGAGGAAAATGGTTGCTTGAGGAAATTTTTTCCTTATTTTATTTTTGTTTTAACTCTTAGCTGGATTTCCATGATGTAAATAATTATCTTTTTGTTATAACTTATGTGTGGCACCGCGTACCAACTCATTGCCATGTGCTACTAGCGGCAATTTTAATTTATTGAGCGCTCGAACGGAAAATGAAGCGATTTAATGATGGGCAATAGGGCTGGGATACCATTCACAGTTACTATAACTAAATCAATGGTTTCACTACGAATAAACCCTCGTTTACTCCCGTCAATGTCCATATTTCATGAGACAATAGAAAAAAAACAGTTTCCAAGTGTTACAAGTGTACATATAGCCGTTCCCACGATTGATATAATTTCGTACGTAAAACGGTTTCTTTCTAATTTTGAAACAGATGACCCAGTTGGGGGAGTGGCTCAACAATATAACATTGTAATGTACTAGCTGTGCCCGGCATGCATTGCATTGCCATTTTATGGGTTCAAAATCAGTCCCTAAAAGAATTTGAGACGCATATCCGTTGCAAAATTCCGTCACTCGAGTTTGAAGACTAATATCTCAAAGACGGCTCAATGGATTTTGAAATGAAGTACACCAAGTCAAAGCTTGTTTGTTTCTGTGTTTAGTGATGGTGTACAAAACTTTTTACCATTGTTATTGATTTCAGTGTGTGCTTAAAAACAGAATTTTTGCACATTTTTTAGGTACCGGACAGATGAATCGCATTTACAGCTTCATAATAACAACACAGATCAAGATATCAGAATTTCCATTAAAAATGTTGTACCAAAGATCTTTCTTGACAATCATACGAAGTTTCATATTATTTAGTGCATTGGTATTTTAGTTGTTGATGAAATTGCAAGACTGCGTTATTTTCCGTTCCGCGCATCCCTGAAAATCACCGTTTGTATCTTCTTCAAGCTATCAAGTTCATCATCATGAGTCCACTTATAAAATCTTAAACAAATTCGTTGGTTAATCAATATTGATTAACAATTATTTTGGAAAAAGAGTGCGCTAAACTGCCAGGAGAATCCCAGAACTCCCGAAAGAGAAAGGGAGAGGTGTGTGCTGTTGCCCAGTCAGAGGGTTGTCCGTAAGACGCACGAGGAATAAACTACAGAAAGCTTTTACCGGTGGGAAAAACTACTTTGCTCGTAGTAACATACTGTAGTAAACGATAAAAATTGTTACACTCACCAAAGTATGACCAGAGGCATTTGGTTCACCTATTCCCATCAACTTTGTCAACACATTTCTCGGTTTGTCAACGAAAGGAACAAATAGCGCTTAAAACCATCCTTAACTCCGTCTCCAAAAATTTGGCACGAAGTGGCATAGCGTCGGTATGTTTCCACACAGATCTAACATGACACTGATAAACATTCTTAAAAATGACCCTTTCTGCCACAATTTACTGAGTCCTAAAGACTCATGCACAGTGATAGGACAACTGGTTTTCCCCTGGTTACTGGCATAGCTACGAGTATAGGGAATAGCGACGCGTATACAAAAATCGAGTGCAAGTATTAATTAAAAATGCAAACAAAGAGCTCACTGTACCAAATCATATTCCACGTACAGATTAGATTAGATTGTTGGTGGAGTTCCTCCGAGGAGGACCTGGGGCACCTAGACCTATTGGTCCTTCGTGCTGACCACCATGTCTTGGTTACCCGTAGAGTCCAATGGCCTTACTGAAGGCCAGCATATCCTCTATGGGGGTAACCCTGATTTCAGCCGGATCAGGAAACGGGGATCCTAGATGTCTTATTCTAGTCCTCATCAAGGCGGGACAGTTACAGAGAACGTGTGATGTTGTTTCGTCCTCTTCTTGGCACCATCTACATCTGGCAGAGTCTGCTAGCTTCAAAAGATGAAGGTGCCTCATAACAAGATAGTGTCCAGTTAGGAGACCCACTATCGTACGTAGTTGACCTCTGTTCAGCAATAGAAGTCTTCTTGCCAGTCCCTGTTTGGGTCCTCCAATAAAAAGCTTGGCTTGTCTGAGCCCTTGTGTGTTTTGCCAGATCTCAGAGTGGCGGGCAAGGCCCCACTTCTTGATCTCCATGATTCCTGCTGAAGGTGCGATTGGAATGTGAGGCTCTGGTCCCATCGGTATGTGGTTTGAGCCTTCTTTTGCGAGTTGATCCGCAATTTCATTTCCGGTGATACCCTCATGTCCAGGGACCCAGAAGAGTTCGACTTTGCCAAGAATATGTAGCGAGTTGAGCACTTCACGGCATTCATGAAGGAGTTTAGAGTTGCACATTTGTGATGCTAGGGCCTTTAAGGCCGCTTGGCTATCGGTGCATATGTGAATTGGTCTACCCTTGAGACCTGACTCCTTGATAATGTGTGCGCACATTAGTAAGGCAAACACCTCCGCTTGAAAGACTGTTGTGTGTTTTCCAAGTGAGATGGTGATCCTCTTAGCTGGGCGCTGGCAGTAGATCCCAGCCCCTGCTCTACCTTCCTTTTTGGAGCCATCGGTGAACCACACCTGGGCTCCATTGTGGGGATCCTTGTCTCTCCCTTTTGTCCACCACTCCCTTTTTGGAGTGTGGATTTTAAAGAGTGGAGGTGTATTGTAGAAGAAAGTTATCATCGTATCCGATCCCATTTCAACAATGGGGCTCGATTCTCTAAGCTCCTGCCATATTTTCCTGTGTCCGGACAGGTTTCCCCTGTCGTTCCACTGACCCTGTCTTTTAAGACGGTATGCTGCAGCCCTAGCCTGTTTTTCTACTTCCACGTTAAGTGGAGCAAGACACAGTAGGGTCTCCATAGCCAGTGTGGGGGTGGTTTTCATTGCCCCCGTAATTCCCATGCAGGCCATTCGTTGCAGGTGGTTGAGCTTCTTCCTTGCGGAGCTCTGTCTTGTTTTCCCCCACCAGACTATTGAGCAGTGTAGAAAGCTTGGCTTCACCACTGCAGTGTAGATCCAGTTGATCGCTTTTGGTTGGAGTCCCCATGTTTTACCTAGTGCCCTCCTACAGGTCCATAGGGAGGCACACGCTTTCTTGGCTTTTGCCTCAAGGTGTTCTCCCCAGTTGAGTTTGGAGTCCAGAAGGACTCCCAGATATTTTACTGTAGTTGAAGGTTGCAATATCCTTCCTTGTATCGAAGGAAGTGTGAGCCCTTCTCTTTTCTTCTTGTTGGTAAAGAGAACAAGTTTTGTTTTCCCTGGATTTACCGTCAGCCCTGTTTGATGGCACCAGCTCATCGTTCTATCCAAGGCTTTCTGCATAAGTCCAGAGACGGTGCTGAGGTACTTGCCTGTGATGAGAATCACTACATCATCCGCATACCCTTGTGTATAGGCACCCGTTTTGTTTAGCCTCGTGATAAGTCCATCGACCACCATGTTCCACAGCAGTGGGGATAGAACTCCCCCTTGCGGACATCCTCGAGTCACGGCCACCTCCATCGTGCTCCCTCTCAGAACAGCCTTGACTGTTCTTTCTTCTAACATTAGTCTGATCCAGTTGACAATGTGTGCATTGACTCCATGTCTCCTGGCTGCAATGCAGATCTGTTCAAATGATGTGTTGTTGAAGGCTCCTTCCACATCGAGGAAGGTGCCCAGACCAAACATCCCATGTTCTAGCACTCCTTCTATCCTGGTGATAAGGTGGTGGAGTGCTGTCTCTACTGATTTGCCTTTTTGGTAGGCATGTTGGTACGGGTGCAGGGGATTGTCCTTCAGAGGTCCCTCCCTGATATGCCTGTCTATTATTTTCTCCAGTGTTTTCAGCATAAAGGAGATGAGGCTGATACCACGAAAGGAGTCAGCTTTGGTGTAGTCAGTCTTTCCTGGTTTAGGAATAAAGACGACTTTAGTGGTCCTCCACTTCTTGGGTACATACCCATATGCGAGGCATGATCGGAAGATTCTGACCAGTGGTAGCAGTACCAGATCCTGTCCCTCTTGCAGAAGTGCCGGGAAGACTCCGTCTTCGCCAGCTGATTTGTATGGACTGAAGCTAGTTATTGCCCATCGTGTAATGTTATATGTGATGATGCTGGAGGCCAGTCTCCACTCCGTCCTAGCAGGACGATTGAGAGGCCTCCTTTGACGCATCTCGACCTCCAAGGAGCCTGGAAAGTGTGTCTCCAGCATTAGCTTTAGTGCTTCCTTGTCTGATGACGTAAATTCACCAGAGGGAAGCAGAAGAGACCCCACCCCTGCTTCCGGGTCCTTTGAAATGATCTTGTTGAATCTTGCGAGTTGTGGAACGTCTTCCACAGTCTCGCAGAACCTTTTCCAAGATTCTCTTTTTGAGCGCTTAATTGTCGCCCTATATTTCCTCTGGGCCATTCTATAGTTCTCCCAGTCCCTGGGTGTAGATGTTCTCTTCGCTTTGTTGAAGAGCTTCCTTGTCTCTTTCCGGATGTTCTCTAGTTCCGCTCCCCACCAGGGTAGCTTGCAACTTTCCTTCCTGGTTTTGATGGGGCAGCTGGATTCTTAGGATGTAATGATGCTGTGCTGGAGAGACTCCACAGCAGCATCTATGTCATTCACGTTCCTGAATTTGTGTCCTGGGGCTTCGGACAGTAACTTCTGGAGTGTGTGCCTATACTTGCCCCAGTCCGTCGATCTGGGGTTTCGGTATGTTGTCGGCCTATTAGTGGCTTCTAGAAGAGTGAAGTATATGTGCCGATGGTCAGAAAGAGAGACTTCATTCGACACTATCCACTCAGTAACGCCATTCACCATCTGATTGGTGCAAAGAGTAATGTCTATCACTTCTTCCCTAACTCTGTTGGAGAAGGTGGGTCGTGATCCTTTGTTGAGTATATGCAGGTCTGTGGACATGAGATACTCAAGTAGGGCCTCTCCCCTGTCATTGGTGTCCTTGCTTCCCCACACCGTATGGTGCGAGTTAGCATCACACCCGACAAGGAGGTCCCATTTTTTTGACTGGCAGAATCTTACCAAACGCTCCAGTTCCTCTGAGGGTGGTGGTCCTGGTGCATCGTACGGTAGGTATGAGGAGCAGATCACCAACCTCCTCTCTTCTTCGCCAGCCCCAAGACTCAGCACAGCTGCCGCTTGGTCCCTGGTGGTGAATTCGGGCAGATATATAGCATTCAACCCGTTTACAAAGATACATGCTCTAGGTCTTTCGACTGAGGTACAAAAGAATACTTTACCCTTGGTCATACTTAATCCCCTGATTCTGCCCTGGAAAGCCCAGGGTTCTTGAATCAGAGCAATCTTAATCTTACCTTCAGAGAGGATCCTTTGCAGGACCCCCGAGGCAGCCTTACAATGTTGGAGGTTGACCTGAAGGCAGCGGATGCCCGCCATCTTGGTCTGCTTCCTTCGTTTCGACCTCTTTTGTTGAGGTCGTTGGGGTCTCCTCTTGACCGTCTGCCTTACCGAGGAACGTAATTTCGGCCCTCTGCATGCCGACGTTTGCTCGGAAGTCCGGGCTTGAGATGAAGGTGGCGGAGGGCTCGTCTACTCCAAGGACGAACCTCGTCCCATGCTCCACCTCCTTCCTCTCATAGGTTCTCCAGAGAGAAGTTTGGAGTCCTGGGTTGGACCTCTTCATTCTCTCGATGAGAGTCTTAGTGTCCGGTTTGCTAAAACCAGGGACCCACACCATCATTCTTCTTCTCCTGATGAGGCTGTCGGCATCAACCACCTTCACGATGGTGTCGCCAAACGGTCCCATTTTTCCTACGGCCTCGACCAGCCAGTTGGCTGAGTAGTCGTTGCCGCAGGTGAATTCTACCGCCCCATTGGTGAGCCTGTTGGCTTCAAAGAGAGGGATCTCTTCCTCAGCAGGAATCTTATCCCACATCTCTTCCAGCCTCACAATTGCAATCCTGTGCCATTCCTCAGTCATCATCTCCTCCGGGTAGGAAACCGGCATGATTGCCATCTTTTTCATGTTCTTGGTCACCTGTGCGTAGGTGGAGGTCCTTGGTTTCTTGGCCTCCTGCGCCAAGTTTGTTGGGGTGTCACCAGCTGTCCTTCCCCTTTTTTGGGATCCACCTCCAGATTTCTCGGCGGAGCCCTTTCTTTTCATTGGAGATCCGATGGCTTTCACGCCTTCGGTGGTTGAGCCTGCCCCCTGTGGCAAGCCACCAGAGGCTAGAGCTCTTTTGGCGCGCCGTTTCTCGTTCCTCTTTCTCCTCTTGGCTGCGCCGCTCCCTTCTTTCCATGTGGAGAGCTGCTCCATCATGTTGGAGATGCTCCCCAAAGTAGTGGTGGAAGCTCCAGAGTCTGACCTGGGGGACCCTGGTGCTGCCTTTAAAGTTGACTCAGAAGAGTCGGAAAGGGGCTCGCCCTGCTCCACGGATGTGGAGGGGCAAGCTAAGGAAAGGGAAAGAGAGGAGCTGCCGTTGGAAGCCCCAATGGGGCTCGCCAACAGAGCGTCCTCCAAGGAGGAGGTGATTGGACTGACGTCCTTGGATTGAGGTTGCTTTTCAGCAACCCCCAGAGAGTTTTGTTTAGATTTATCCATGAAAAATCCCACGAGCAGCTAGGGAAATAAACGGTCCACCCACACAGAGCCCCGCATGCATGGGTAAGGCTAAATAAAACCGGAGGTCGCCCTGTATCCGGAGTTTCCCCGCTAACGACTTCTTACCCTCCGCCCCGCAGACGCGGTCACCGTCGGCGCGAGGAGCAACCTTGGTGAGGGGAGCAGTTTATCGACCAGCCAGGTCTAGATCCGTCATGTTCTGCGAAAACCAGGGGCACCTCGTGGAGGATGTGGCTCTTCACCACGCATGACGATCTTGGTGGGCAAAAGAGCTTATTCAGCCCTTAATTCCACCCTGGGATCACACATCCCTCACCCCCTATTCCACGTACAAATAAATTATATGCTTTTTAACACAAATTATGCCTTAGTGATATGATTCTGATTGATGTGATTGAGCAACTCGTAAACTATCTGCTTCATTGCATACTTGTTGTTCCTCGCTTGTTTGAGAAGCTCACGTGCCAAAACTCATTTGTTGAAGCTACTCACGATTTTTCTAGTGTACAATGGTTTTAACAATTCAGAAACCTTTGCAAGCACGTGCACAACAACTCACAAAAGTTTCATCGCAATCTGATGAATGGTATTGGAATGCATAGAAGTCGAACAAACACACATTTTTATTTATTAGATAAGACCTGAGATGAACCGCTAAGACACTTCAACCCGATGAAGCTGTCATCCACAAAATATCGGACTATGAAGTACGAGCATTCTTTGCATAAGTAAGCCAGAAAACTGAAATCTTAAAATAAAATCCGTGCCTTGTCTTTAATTTAATTCCAAGACGTTGTTAGGGTAAATTTATGAAATTTTACTGGAACCAACTTTTATCCATTAATTACTACAGTGAATTTGTTGAGTAACCAGGCCTTGATACATTACATTTCATGTATCATAACTGCTATCCCTGATTTCTACAAGATAAATAACCAATTGGATCAGATTTCATTGTGATGGCATGATTTACTTTGAGTCCTTGGGATTTTAATTTGCGGATAGGACACAACATGGGTGTAAATTGGATCCTGATGTGCTCTATTTCAAAATCACCTGACGTTTTGAAGACTCTAACTACGGAAATACTACTCTATGAAAACTTATTATCGTTATCAGGATTTTACCAAAGAGATGAGTCAGATTTCAGCCTCAGCTGCGGTAGATTTTTTCCATGACCCCTACCTCTTTCAAAGTTCTCCTTGAGTAAATTCTACAAATTTACGCTTCAAACAGTTAGTCCTATTTCGTTTTTGTGTTTTATGCTCCACACCAAAGTCAAGCATAGAAGACATAAGTCGCAGAGGGGAAAGAAAATAACTAAATAATGGAATAGAGAACGCTGGATCTGGAATATCTCCGCGATGCTCATTTAGGATGAAGTTTATCTTTCACACTATTGTGAATAAAAAGTTCCAAAAATCGAGGAGTGATTCGGATATCACTTTTTAAATACGAAGTATTTTTTGGCTTCTATGTTTTAGCTTACCGAATGTGGCATATAAGGACACCACTGGATAAAATGGGGTTCATCATAACACTATGACACAAAGAGATTATGCGTAGAGGATAAAAAAATAATCACTTACTTTATTTAAGGGGCACTTACTTTATTTACTGGATTAATGTTTTGCCGAATAGAACTATAAACACGAATCATCGAAGTGAAAAGGAACTTGGTCATGAGTTAATGTTTCTTACTCGAACTTCAATGAGCAGTGAAACCATTTGGCTTGGAACGAAATAATATTTCTCCCCAATTTCGTATATCCAGTAGGCGACGAGGAAGAAACCACAAATTGTGACCAGAGAAGGATTTTTAAATGGACTGAGTCCTTTGCGCTTTTTACATATAATTAAGAGATAATGGAAGGGCAGTTGGAAGCAGGGTCGGGCCAACTATCATCTTAACTGCGTAGATGTTAGAAACATCGATAAGAATTGGATTGGTGAAGCGCCGTCATTGCAAGCAAAGGCATGTCCTGGGCGGCAGTTGAAGCGTTCGTTCTTTCTCCACAAACCGTGATCTGAGGTTCTATTTTCTTCGGTATCATTCTCCACGACCTCCACATATATATTCCAACTGTCCAAAAATATCGCCATTTAGAACCGCAAACTTAGTATACTCCGAGATAATTAAGATATATGGAAAATGTCCGGTTCACACCCAATTTGTCGTCTTGCGATTAGTAATTGGAACAAAATAATATTTCTTCTCAAGTTCGTATATCCAGCAGGTGATGGGAAAGAAACCACTAACTGTGAAGGATTTTTAAAAATGGAGTGAGTCTTTTGCTCACCTGTGATTGAGCGATGAAGAAAGGGTGATTGGAAGTGCGGTCGGGCCAGCTACCATCTTAACTGCGTAGATGTTAGAAACAATGCCCATACCAGTTGCACGTCCTTATTAGCTGCAGTTTAACAAAGCTTAAGCCTCATAAAAAAGCAGAACTTGCTATATATACATCTTCTAAACAGGGCGAAAATTTTGCAAAGAAAATGATATCAAGCTAAAAATGATTTGCATAGGGAACTAAGTAGTGATAGTTATTTCATGAACGTTTGTGACATTTAGCTTATGATTTAAAGGCATTATTTCGAATACTTTCTCGAATAACAACCATTAATCGTTTTAAAACGTTTCCAAAGTTTCCAAGTCAGGGGGGAGAGGAGAAATACTTTTCGCGATTTATTAAAAAGGTTCGAAAATACGAAACTCGAAAATACGAAGTGCCAATTTTTCAATCCTGCCAACTTCGTATTATCGAGTTGCTACTGTATTGCCACACCCAACTCCACTAGGGCCCCCATCCGAGAGGGGCCAGTTGTGGGTGGCACTTCTGGTTGTCATTCTTGGAACCAGATCGATCTGCATGTGGGGTGGTTAGCCCCATATGCAGACGTCCACCATTGGCGGGCAGAGCCGTTACCAGGTATGCCACGTGGAGGCTGGTGGTCCGCTTTCATACCCTTATTATTAATATCATTATTAATTATTATTAGGATGCCAATTTTACCTCCTTCACCATATGGAAGATAATCCTTTGTGACTGTTGGCAGAAATCGTAGTGTGAATGAATGTCAAGACAGCTATCAAACGTAGTCCTAATGATGTCTCTTTACATCCACATGGCGCTTGGGTCACACGAAGAACACCAGAAATATTACACTTGATAATTTGAGAGATGAGAAGGGTTCAGGGTCACTCCATTTAATAACGAGGAATGAGTCATTGGCTTTGGAAACCATTCTGAATGCTTATTTCAGTGGGTATCATAATGCTCTGGCTCAAACTAAGTCCCCTCCCTCTCCGGTGCAGAGGCTCACACCCTTCCCTCTCCAGTTGAGACCACCTGGATTGAAGATAAGCTGGTTGAGGGTTGATGAGAGGAAGACAGATAAGGGGGAATGATGCTATCGGGTTATATTTTCTCTTACTAGCAGAATGAATCCCGGGGATGAATTTTGCCACATTCTTGAATAAGCAGTGAGAACATTCCTGTGTTGAGTGAGAGTGGTGTTTTGGCTCGTGAAATTTTCGGGCGCGAAGTAGACTTTGTCGAATTCACAAATATGTCAACTTCATTTTTTCCAGCAATTCTTTGGGCAAAAGGGATAAGTAGTATTTTTCATTTTAAAATTGGCTATTATATTTTATTGGCGGACAACAAGACCTTTACATTATTTATTTTTGTTTAATATTTATTTATAATTTAACATCAAATTATTTAGTATTTTGTTGGGGGTGACAAGAAATATGTAATTATCTTTTGTTATTAAATGAGCATTAATTTATGATTCTTGGATCAAGTGGCATTGATCATTAAATTACTTAACCTTAGGGATAACAGTGTAATCTTCTCTCAGAGTTCAAGTATATAAGAAGGCTTATTACTTTAATGTTGGGTAAAGATTATAATTAGGTGCAGTAGCTTAATTAATAGACGTTTTTGTCCCTGGAATCCATTACATGATCTGGGTTCAGACAGGTTAAAGTCAGGTTGTTTCCTCTTCCAAATTTTTGTTATTTTTTGTGGTATGAAATGACCATTATTATGAAATTATTTTTTAATTTGATTAATATTTTCTATTTTGGCTGAAAATTGCCATAAGTTTATAATTCATTAATGTGAGGATTAATTCCTACACATTGTACTTCTATTTTCATGGAATTTTATCATTGTTTCATGATGAAGATTTCATCAGCATTAAATTTGAAGACCTCCAACAGTACACAAATTTTCTGGTTGAAGTGGGGAGGCAATAGGAGTCGTGTGCCAGGGTGTATTTAGTTCATGTAAATGTTTTCAATGATAATGAAGGAGATTGTAGGGAATTTAGAAGAAAACACATCTTAAGGTTTGCTTTTGTGTTTTGACATGTTTTTGTCATCGTGTCATGCATTTGTTTTTACCTGTATTCTCTGATATCCCTCGTCCTCTTCGTCGCAAGCTGTTGGCACCTACTCATCATCGTATGTACCACTAATTAAAAAATTACTGACTTCTCCATTATAGAGCTATTTAGTGGTTGTGACTGAGGGAGAATATGGAATTGTCATCTTGAAGTAAATCAAATTTGTGAGGTCTCATGATTTGATGCTATTTGGTCTCTCATCACTTATGAAATAACTCATTATGCAGTTAGGTGTTTGTTCCTTAATTGCTGTCCTTAGGGAGAGGAATGTGAGTCATCAGTGGAGTACAAGCAGGCACTGGAATCAGGGAAGATGCTGGTGGCCCCTGCCTGGGTTGAGCTATGTGCCGCAGAGGGCATGCATAAGGATGAGGCTCTCTTTCCTCCAACTGACTACCCTTTGAGATGCTCTGGAGAAACTCCTGTCAACTGGGAATCCCTGAAATCTAAATCTCAGGCTCTTAATGCAGCACCTTGCCAATTACCAGTGAGTAAAACCAATGGATTTGCTTATGGTTTTTCCATTTTTTTTATTTTAGTTGAGTTATGATTAACGCAATGATGCTTGTATTCCTTCTAATGAATTTTGTGTATAAGTTTCATATACCGTAATATTAGGCTGGATTTATGCTGTAAGACAAAGGTTGACCTACACTTTGGGTGTGTTATCATAAAGATAATTCAAAGTTTGTGTTCACACAAGGTGTTCAAAATTCAACTCCTAGGTCAAAGAGTAGAGGAGGATGGCCAATTGAATTCTTACCAACCTTTTCATATTCTGACTATAAGAGACAAATAGTTGTCCAAATTAAGGAAGTGTGAAGTGTCTGGGGAATTCCTAAATTGAGTATTCATAGTTTTTTGTGAATAATCTATCAGTGCTGACTCTCAATTACTATCCATGAGATAAGAGGCCCTCATGATTAAAAATTGTGGCTTGAGTAGCAATTGAGTGATTAAAGATTTAAGCCATTAAAAGATTAACTTGTACATAGTCGGATCACCCATTTTTTAGACCAAACATTTGGTCTAAAAAATTTAAATGTGAGCATACTTTCAGCATGTTCTGGTTTCTCATCAAAAGTCATCATGTATGACTCATTGCTTAAATATAGTGCAATGAAAAAAAAATAAATATTAATATTGAATGCATTGTTATCAACCCTAAATTTTACATTGATCTTATTTAAAAGGGGCAAATTTATTTCTACCTGAATTTTATTTGTTGAGAAGTACTTTGTGTCTCTAATGAAATAGAGGTATGTATATAGGTGTACAATTTCAATTGAGTGTGTCTTGTTTATGCCGCTTTCCCCATCATCTTCTTTCCTAACCCCCCTGGTCATTTCCATGTTTCAAAGAAATGTATTCCCTTTTCTGTGAAGCACCTTCAGTAATTAAAAAAAAAATTTTATTCCAGTGCCTTTGATGCTAAAGTGATGTAAGATTCTCAACACCTGTAATGCTTTTTTTTTTGTTTTCCTTGGTGCTAATATCATGTGAAATTTTTTTCCATTGTACATTTCAGAGTAAGAAGTCTGATGTAGCTTGGGAATCTCATCACGAAGCAAAAATTAATCAGCTGCATGAATCTTCAAAACCATTCAGGAAACCAGAGGTTCATATGTAAGTAGAAGTTTGTCACAAATTTTGTGAGTCATCCTTGCATCAAAATTTTGCTCTTTCCTGTATTGTATGATAACCCGATGGAGCTGCATATTAACTGTGCATCTTAAATTAGTTTAACTGCTGTGTAAACTCCTGTACCTTGCACAACCTTTTTCCTTCTATTTGTGGTTAAACAAGAGAGTGTGTACTGAATTCCTTATCTCTCTGACCTTCCCGGAAATCCCTTAGGCATTTGAGTCCCTTGAAGCTCTGCATGAGTCAGTTGGAGGATTGTATCGTGTCACTTACTTGCCATTCAAGGCCATCCGTACCAACATACTGTACAATCTCTTGACTGTGTTCACTTTGTGCATCATGTTCATTTCTCATACGCAAGTTTTTGTTTGTTTTCAGATTTTGACGTCTGAATATTGATCTTTTCCATCGTTTTAACAAGGATTTTACGTACAATAAATTGTGTGTTATGTTTAGGCATTCCACTAGAACTTGCTTGCCATTGGTTGTAGCTAAATGTGATTTGCAAAAGTCTTATACCGTTTGAATGAACAAAAATTGCCCTATTCACTGAGTGGGTCAAGTTGTATGCCACGGTTGGTGATTGGTGCAGGTGCAGGAGATTAATTAAGTTCTCAAAATCAGCACTGTGAGTCAGTCCACAGTCACTCACGAAGTAAACATGGTAGATAAGACTAGTTTGTTTTAGTTGAACGAATATGGATTACTTTAATCATTTCATCGCAGAAAGAACATAATAAAAGTATTATTAGGTGTCTCGAACAGAATATACTTACCTCAGAGCTTCTTCATAGGTATGAGAAATGCTGCTCTAATTATAAGAGTGTATCACTGATGAAAGGCATTGGTTTTGGCCAAAAGTCCTATAATTGGTTAAACCTCCTTCTAGGAGAATGAAGAAAGCCACCAAAGTTAACTCAGGGAGTGGCTGTATTAACATTTCTCATTGTGGTATATATCATCGAGAGTTTCCAATTATACATTAGGTTATTATATTTGGATCAAGCTATTAAAAATAAGGTTTTCAGTATAAAGTCCTTCATTGAGCTCAAATTTGAATTATCTTATTGTCATTGCCGCTTATGGGATGCAGATCTTGGGCCTGTTTCTCAGAGCTACAAGTCTACAAGTTACAAGACACGTGACTATTTTCACAAGGTGAATGGGTTACTCAGATATACCTAACCGAAGACTTCTACTTGTCCAAAAAAATGGCGGGCCTAATCAAGACCATACATAACTTGTATTGTGATAATTACGATACATTTTGGGCATGCACCTCGCAATATTACCAATCCAAAAGTTAGTGCAATGTTTTTGGGTAAATACAAATGATTGAATATGTGCTGGAAAGTAATTTAATGTCCCAACTTACCGTAAAATATCCCAAGCAAATGTGAGTTTTTGGGTTCACCTAACATCATTAGATATAATCGTTTATTTCGCCGTATTTCTTGTTGGATGAGCTCTAAATGGTAGTTATTAATTAATTCTCGCATTTCAAGATATCATGTTTAGTTGGTTTTATCATTATTTAACCACTATTAATGGCGTTACAATGTAATATGATAACGAAACTTCATGGTAACATACCGTATATTGACGTAAATAACATTTATTGTAACCTAATGTTTGTATTTCCTGTTTTTGATGATTATGTTACTCAACAGAAATTAATTGGTAGTAGTTGTTTATTACTAATAAGTTAAAGAGTGTGAAACATCAGGATATTTAATTATTTTCTCTCGACCGCTGTGTCATTGTGAATTTCAACCATAAAACAGTTTACCAAGCTCAAAATACGTGCTAGTTGACTTTCATTTGTTTGTCTAGTACAAGCCCTTAATAATAATAATAATAATCATTTATTTGCCCGGAGATCATATTACATTCTGTATGTAAAAGATATAAGGTACGTCACATTTATGTCAATAATCATAACACATTATACAAACACTCTGTTTGTCACAGTATGTACTCAAATGTATGGTTTTTTTTATAAATTTGTGTTAAAAAATTCTGTCAAAGAATAAAACATTCTGGAGTGAAAAAACTTCAATTCATTTTTTCTAAATGCTTCAATGCTAATCTTAGATTTCAGGTCCAATGGTAGGTGATTATAAATCTTTAAACCCATGGATATTGGTCCATGCTTAGCGATGGTGGTCCTAACAAAGTTTGGGTGGAGGTCCATGTGCCTTCTGGTGTTGTAACCATGAATATCGTTATTTGTCACATAGTCTGCTAAATTATTCCGATCAGACACACAAACAGTATACATATAAACACTCTGAATCGGAAGTAAGCCAAGCTTCTTAAAGAAAGGAAGACATGGTGTATCTGCCGAAATATTACTAAAATGCTGCCTTCCTGTTGTTTGGAAGAGTAATCCTAAAGCCTGGGTCACAATGACCATTTTCTAAGACTGGTTCTCTCACAGTTTCATTCCGGTAGTTGAAACATTTTGCCAGGAGAAGGATATACCCTTCAATATCCTCCTGTTACTTGACAGTGGTCCAGGCCACTCACCATGTTTGGATGACTTTCATCCTAATGTAAAGGTAGTTCACCTGCCACCACCAAATACAACCTCACTGATACAGCCAATGGACCAGGGCGTTATAGTGACATTTAAGAAATTTTATCCGCGTCGTACTTTTCAGCAGGCTGTAAAGGCGACCGATGAAGATTCAGAAATTACCTTGTGCCAATTTTGGAAGGATTATAATATTTATAAGGCCATAAATAACATTGAAGTTGCGTGGCATGAAGTCACGGTTTCCAACATGCAAGGGGTGTGGAAGAAATTGTCCCCCCAGTTTTTCCACGACTTTCATAAGTTTGATGTGGTTTTAGAATCAAAAGCTGTCATCAACTACGTAGTTAGCCTATGTAATATTCTGAAACTTCAACTTGAAGAAGATGACTTCATTGAACTCCTTGCTGTGCAACATGAGGAACTCACGAATGAAGACCTTATCGAGCGGTAGGCTCAACAAATGGAAGAAGAGAAAGACGTGGTTCAGGAACCAAAGTGTTTCTAGACGAATTTAATGGCAAAAGGATTTGGCTTAATTGATGAAGCTTTGCCATTGTTTGAAGGTCAGGACCCGAATGTGGAACGGTATAGCAAGGTAGTGGCAGCCATTCATGACGCAATGACTTGTTATCGTCTCATTTATAATGTAAGGTAGACAGCCGCTTACCAGGCATTATTAGATCGGTTTTTCAAGAGGGTGGACAAAAGTAAATTGAGCCATGAACTTGAACAACAAGTGTTGGAGACTTCAGGCTTGCCCTCCAACGTTTGCTCCTGATGACATATTGCCGTCACTCCCCCACTACCTCCTCCTCCTGCCAGTAACAAGTTTCTCTCGCCATTCAAAGTCTATGTCTATGTACGTCGGCTGCTACTCTTTTTTGAGGTAAGATGAGCAGTTTTTATTTAAAATAAAATAAACTTTCCTTCATTGCCATCATGGAATGATTACTGAATTTTTAAATTTTATTTTATGAAAGAAGTCCATATTTAATTTCCTAAAAACTATCCATATTTACTCTCAGATGTGTCCCTATACAGGACATAATGTAATAAATTTACTAAATGACAATAAATTTAGAAATAAAATACATGCGGCAAGGGTTCTGGCCAACTGTACATGATATTATGAAGTGCGTGACTGGATATAGTTCGAAGATGATTCATTCTTTATGGGGAAAAGGGGCAGTGTGGTTTGAGTACATGGGTAAAAAGGAAGATTTGAAGAAATTGACGTTTTCATGAATGAATGTATTGCGAGAGGCGCCGCAGACACGGACAACCTTGGCGTAAATCCAACTTAAGATTGCATTTACGAGCAATGAAAGTTTTTTCATGTGACTAGTTATTTAAAGTATTAATTCAACCCAAATGAAATCGAGAACTGTGAAGCCTTTCGCACCTGTTTGTGCTTCCCGCGTGCAGCGTAAGTTTTTTCAACTCCAGCCACGTCGTCCGCACTGCAACTTTGGGTAACAGCTTGCGATGTACACGAGTTAACGCAAAATTGACACGCAGTGCTGTATGTCGCAGGATAACTACAATTTTGGTACCTGGCTAACGTTTATCAACTTACGAACAAGTTCTCAGAATGCAACTAGTTCGTATGTTGAGGACTTACTGTATTTATTTCATCAAAAGATAATTTAAAGCAAGCTTTGAAGCTCATGTTGTTGTTTAAATCAACTTAGTGCAGCTTCACACTTGACGATTGTTTTCAGCGGAACAAATGTGTGCATTTGATGTTACTAGATATAAAACAGAGGGATTTTGCATCTTATGTCGACTGCTTTGGAACCTCATTCTTCCTGGCAGAACAGAGGATGTGACGTGACAACCTAAGATGACATGACCTAAGATGCGATTTAAACACCTTCCACGACCCCCACCTCCTTTGAGTACCTTATTTGGAACACTTGTGTGAAAAGGCTGAGCTACATGTCTATTTTTATGGACCAGAGTATTTTTCATTAAACGTGTAGCCTATAGAATAAATCTTGAATCTGTCAATTTTTACACAGTGGTCTGTGTAAAAATTGACAGACTGACAGATCCAAACTCATGTTGGTCGCGTCATGGATCATGTCTAATGTTGCTGTGTATGATGTTCTTTGTACTCTCATTTTGCTATTTTTGGAATGAAATTGCTATATTTTGTGAGTAACTTAAACTTTCTGAAGTAATAACCTCTCTGCCATATTATAGCTTAAAATGCTGAAAACCAACGACCATTTTGCCAATGCCATTGATTTTTTGAGCATTTAATTCATGCATACTAATTCAATGATAGAGTCCCATTACATTTAAAAATACCCTTCTTCAATATTATTGTGTATGTTTGGGACTGATATTCACCATTTTTGCTATGCTGTTAGACTTTTTGGCATTTCTTGCTTATGGAATGGATTATGGAAATGCCCACTCCATAATGAATGCCAATTTTCAAGAGCACTTCATTTCATTGTCTTTTTTGGGACTGAGAAGTGGCTAATTTTCTTGACACTTCCAAAGACCAATATGTCTACCGAGGGATAAATTGCTGTGTTGCCTGAAGGATTCAATCTTCTACTTAACCAAATAGGCAGTTAAAGAAGCTGGATTCTGTACTTGCGGAGGAGATTCAATCCACTCCAGAGAAGGTGAGGTTGAGCAGAGCAGCCAGCCATGCAGCAACGTGGGAAGATAGGGTGAACCCATTCCCAGATGCTGGACCCAGCAATCAACTGGCCCACCAATCACCTCGAGCATCTGCAGGGGGCTACTATGCCATGGGAAACCCTCCCTGTGAGTTGTGCCCTAATTCTAATGCTCATGGATTCTTTTCTCTATGTCTTTGAATGATGAAGGCTGTGTCTATGAAATTATTGGCTATTCTCTTCATCAGAAATCAGCCTGTGCAATAGTGGTGTGATTCCCTTCCTACATACTTGCTGTAATTTCAGTATTTTACTGCTCTTTGTATTTTATGTGATTTGGTCGATGCTGTTCTAATGATTTAAACTTGAACTCATTGATTTCTGGCCTTTATTATGAGTCATTTACAGTGAAATGGAGATAGCACTACAAGAAGGTAAAAAAAGGTTCTTCCTTCATGATGTCCTAAAATCAGGCAAATCGAAAAAGCAAGTCAACGTGATATTCCTTGATTTCAAGAAGGCATTCGCAAAATTCTTCACAAAAAACTCATATGCAAATTTCAATATTGTGTAGTGAATAAAAAAATAGTGAATTGGATATTAGACTTTCTTAGTGATGGAAATCAGAGAGTAGTTATTTATGGTTTTAGCTCTGATGTGGTTGGAGCCACATCCGGTGTTCCTCTAAGAAGCGTGATCAGCCCCCTGTTATTCATTATTTATATTAATGGCCTAATTTCTCAAGTTAGCATTAAATTAAGACTATTTGCCAATGATACACTTACCTACTGTGAACTCCGTGAAAACATGGACTTAGAAGTTCTGTCTTAACAACATTCATTCGTGGTGCCAGGAGTGGGGACTAGAATTAAATCTTAGTAAATGCACCACAGTTCACGTCCTGCGAAAGTCATCTCACAAATATCATACATACGCTGTGGGAGGAGTAAAGATAAAATCTACAGATGCAGTAAAATATCTTGGAATTACTTTAACTTCTGATATATCACGGGGAACACACATAGAATATCAGGGTGACGATCCTCTGGGAATACCGGGAAAACCTGGAATTGTGAGGGACTTTTGAATTTCTGGAAAAGTCAGGGAATTCTCGTAACTGTCAGGGAAAAACTGAGATATGAATCCTCATTATTTTTCTACCATTACATTCATTGGCCATTACATTCTTTCCCACTCTTTATTTCACCAACTGAAATTAAGTCTGTCACTGACGTGCATGGAATAAACCCCATCAATTCGTGAAATGTTCAGTTGTGAATCTTATTAGTTGTGAATCAGACGTACAATATATCCCTATTGTGCATCTTTATTGCGATGTTTGCCTAGTAGTGTTAAAATTCATGATCACAATATATTATGCTCAACACAAGGAAGCCGAGGCTATGTTTTTCGGAAAATTTTGCCTCGCGTTTTATTTTAACTTCCGAAACTCAGGTTGAGAAGTAGCTGGAGCACACTAGCATATAGTAAAAACATGCTTGCAGTTCTAAAATTACGAGACAATGATTAGAAAATTTAAAGCTGCCGTAGAAGATTTAATTCAGCAGAATAAAAATATTACAATAATAAGTGGCCTTTTGGCGATTGGTCAGGGAAATTGGTAAATCCATCAGGGAAAATTCAGGGAAAGGTCAGGGAATTTCAAAATTGAATATCAGTAGCCACCCTGAAAGTATATGCGGCACCGCATTAAAGAATCTAGGTTTTGTTATTAAGCATATAATAGGAAGGTCCTCAGACAAAAAAGTCAGAGAGATGCTTCTTCACTCTGGTGAGGCCACACCTCGAATGCGCCGCGGGCATTGGTCGTAAAGATTTAACCAAAAAAATTAATAAAATGTAAAGTAAAGGAGCACGCTTTGTGAAAAACTGCTATGAGCAAACATATAGTGTTTTACAACTTAAAGAGAGAGCCCACAGAGACTGCGAGGCTACACGCTAGGCCTAGCTTGCTTGAGAATTCGAAACTGATATTTTTCAGAGTGACACAGAGAACTTATCATGACGTATCACTACATCTCTATGTCAGACAGAAATGATAAAATAAGAGGAGTTCAAAAATTCGTTCTTTCTGTGCACTATAAGTGATCATAATTTAAACTGAGCTCCACTAAATACACTCTCATAATACAAGTCACCGTTTCATGTCCCAAAACCTACATCCCTTCACCCTTCCTTTATCCCTTACATCTTTTCATGGCTGGTGTCCTAATTCACCCCCTGCCACATGCCCATGTGGCGGCTTGCAGGGTAGTCGTGTATGTAGATAATCTTTCTTTCCATTTTTTTCAAGTAATGTTATAAACATTAAAAAAATCAGGTTTTTATCACTTTTTTTAAGTTCATTAATAAGTTATGAAAAAAATAAATACACCATATCATAAAATTATGAACAACTTGAATGCTCCAAATTCCTAAATCAAGGAAAAAATACTGATACTGCAAAGCAGCTGTCATCCTGAAAAATCTGTAACATGGCTATATTTAGGCCCCAGCAGTGCCAGATTTAAGATTTGCAAGTATATGGGCAACCATGAATAGTGAATGTAGATATTGCTGAGGATAGGATAGGATTGTTGAGGTAAAAGATTCTTTAGAAGCGTGTTTGTGGCTGAGATGGGTGCGTGAGTGTTGCATGGTTAGCAACCGCCACATAATTGGTTGGAAGTGCATCACAGAATCACAAAATGAGAGGGAAACCATTAGACTTACAATATTTTGTTCAGCTCCCTTGATGGAATAATTGCCAAAAAAAAAGGGCCCTGGCTAGGGTTTAGGGAGGAGTGATTTAAGCTTTGTTGAGGATAATAGAGCTGTTGACCGATAAATAGCCTATCAGTTAACACATCCAACTCGTCCATGGTTGTGGCCTGTGTTTAAATCATAGGATCTTGGGAAAATTGTTTGTCTCATTTCTTTCTTAGCCAAATAAATATATTTGACATGTGGTATTATCTTGGATGGACTCAACTTATGCCGATGGTGAGGAGGTCAGGACCACTTCTCACCCACAGCTCGGAGCTTTGTCGGTGGGTTGCAATGATGGATGTGGAGGAAACTCGAGGATGGCTTAGGGCAAGGCTGGGTGTGTTTGAGGTTGGTCAATGTTTGACCTATGGTTCCAGAGAGTATCGGAATTGGCCAAAAGTTAAACATGCAGCCAAGATGAATGCCGAGGGTGGCCAGAGACTTGGCCTGCTTGAGGCTCAGAGGGAAAAGGTATTGGAGATGAAAGAGAGAAGTGAGTCTTGGATCACCTGGCATTATAAGGCAACCTTGAGAGTTGGAGGTTACCCTGGTGACCCTGGAGGAGAAGGTGCAGTCGTCACTCCTTGCGGAGGGGGATGGATGACTGGTTGGCTTAGTTATAAGAGGGGCCGCAGATATTGCTTGCATTAGATGCTTGGCCACAGATATTGCTCGCATTAGCATAGTTAAGCCTTGGGAGAGAAGATGGGTGGTGGGTTTCCGACAATGCCGCATTTCATAAGGTGGATGGCCAATGTAGAATTAAGATGGACAGATGTACGATGGGGATTAAGACATAGTTGACCATTATCATTGTTGCTTTCATTATTTATGCCAAATAAATGGTGTTATTTGAATGAGGACGTGGGAATGAGGCCAGACGTGGGAATAAAAAAGTGGAAGGAATGGTGATTGATTTGGTCCAGTTTGCTGATGACCTAGTGGAAGTTCATCTGCCACTCAATGAATTGCTGATATGCATCGGCTGACCATCGACTCTCAAGGTTCAATTTAGGCATGGCCACTCTGGCTGCCCAAAGTTTTTTCCTCTAAAGTTATACACCAAATAGTGGTCATTGCATGCTGTCACCAGTGAAGTACATCCTAAGTTTTGATTTCTTGTAGAATGCAGCCAATAATCCAATAATGTTAGTCAGAAATTATATTTACATTTTGCAATTCTACAATCCTGAATATGTTTATTTTTGTCTATGGAATGATGCAAAGAAGTTATGTTTTTTTTCTCTTGGTTCTATTGGTTTTCAAATGACCCAAAGAAACCAAGACTGACCAAAAATATTTTCTTTGGTTTTGGGGTGTTTTTAACTTAGAATTAAAACATTGGAAAGGAATGACATTATACAAAACCAATTCTTTTAAAGTCTTGAGTTTATTTGATGTTCAAAACTGAATTTTTACTTTTTCATGCAGCTCCTAGCACTCAAGGTTCTGGAAGTGAAGTTATTTCCTGGCAAGAAAATGGAGTAATTGATGAAGCAAAAAGGGAAACAAGAACAAAAAGTATAGCAAAGGTATGCATGCCACATGTCCTTTACATTCCTGTGTACAAATCAGAATGTCCTTAGTGGCTTAATCATATCTCTTGATATGAGATACACTCACAAAGAGACACCAAATGTAATAGCTTACTTTCAAGTGACCTCAATATTGCTTGGTGTGATTTTCATCACATGCGTGACTTAGAAAGTGATGGAAGATTTACAGTTAATTAATGTTTGATCGAAGGCAACCAAATTTTTGTTTGATCCTTTTTTCCCACTGCAACAGTGACTTTTTTCTTATTTAGATCCATATCTGTGCATTTCCCTTGCTTTTTCAAAACTTGATGATGTAACCTAATAAATGGTCCACAAGCTGAAAAAATAACATGTGGTGAAGTCTTTTTATTGTGAAGCAAAATACAATGAAATTTTTATGATCACAGAATGGTGGTTCCATCCATCAATATTGATCATAAATGTATACAAATTTTAATATATTAGGTACTTCTTGGCTAACGATCGGGACACATTGTGAAGACTTGGTCATAAATTTGAAATGATGCATGAAGAATAGATATGGCTTGACTTAAGAACCTGGATTCAAATGGCTTATTCATTGTGCATTACAGATTTTTCTTTAAATAAATATTCGCTAGTTTATTAAGTATCAACCCTTGGCATTTCAATACTGATCCATGTGAATTCTTCTAATTTTGTGATGGTATGTAAAACAATATGCTGTTGATTAGTAGGGGTGTGTAAGTCTTGAGCAGGCAGTGATTTGTATTGTACATGTGATTGTTAGGACAGTTAAAATGGAAAGCAAGTGAGTCGTGAAGCAGATTACAGCAGCAGAAAAATTTAAAGTTCTGAAAGAAGAAGTCTAAAATCCACACATGAAGCAAGTAGAATTGGTGTAATGGTTGAATATTCCTGCATCCACTGTAAGCATAGTTGTCAGTAATCACAAAAAAATCCAAAGTGGTCATTGCGTCAAAAAGCAAAAGCATATTCATGATGAGAAATTTTTGAAGGGCGAAGAGATGGATGCGTAATTGCTGACGCCCAAGTAGCGAGCAGAGGCATGTGAGAGTACAATAATTTTTAGTCCTCCCTCTCGTCCCATTGCTTCAAAATGCAATTATATTATTATGTCGCATCAATACATGTAATGTCATGAAGTTGCTGAGATTGGCTTGCAGCTAGACGGCAAGAGCAGTGGCAAGGTGGTGCATGTCATGTATTCACGCAAGGAAATGCGATATGGAGACATATTACCATTTCTCATGTAAAGTTTAAATTTTGGTCAAACCACATTTTAAATAATTTGATTTCTGAATATTTCTCACCTATACTGTAATGTGTACCACTGAAGAGGCTATGCTGGAAATTACATGATGAAGAGTCCTGTGGAGTGGTGGGGGTCAATTGTATTATTATTGTTATCATCATAGCATTCTTCAACTCCCATAACTAAATGGTAGAGGCTGATTCATTTAAGGGCCATGTTACAGATGGCGTGAAAAAAAAATAATGAGTTCCGTGGAGCTTTTTGGGATCCTTAGCCCTATTTGGGAAATGCTCCTTGTAGTGAAATTCAATTGAGTGAAATGTGAAAATTTTAGGTCCCATCAATTTCTCTTAAAAGAGACTTCACTGCTGTGGTTGAAGTCAGCCCCGATAATGTTATCAGATTTATACATGATTCCTACTTCATCTTAATCTTAACAATCTTATACCAATTACATATGAATTATTTTTGATATTGTTAGAACATAGTCTGTAATACAAGTATTTTTTCATTGCTGGTTTTTTAGCATAATTAACCTGATCTTTTGTTATGGAATTATTATCAGGTGAATTACAAGAGTAGTTGTTTTTTTCCTCATGACTATTAATATTTCATATGTGCTAATAAATGCAAATTACTTTATTTTTCAAGACTCCTGAGCGACTAGGGATGGAGACTGGAAGACCTCCTAAGTTTATGTTTTCAAGCATGGATGAGACGGTAAGTTTCATGCCACTCATAATAGTAGACATAGTTTTTCCTTTTATGGAACAGCTGATGATAATTGTAATATTTTTCATTCCTATGATGTATTTTGGGAAGCTATTTGGTAAATTGACCTTACTTCTTCTATTCAATAAATGCTATTGTGGAAATTTCACTAAAAAATCATTCACCTGGTCTGGGATTCAGACTCATTGATTTCTTTCTTGAGCGTCCTTGAGCTCTCCAGACCTCCTCTTTCCCTTTGAATTTCATGTGGTTTTTAAGGAACAAGTTGTGCTCACCGATTCTGTGAAAGAGGACACCTGGGTAGATTAATTTGTAGAGCACTCCATATGAAATCGATCATCTGCCTTTTGTTAATTGAGGTAAATTGCATTGTTAGCCAGAATAATTTATTTTTATTCTAAACTCAATATATATCTTTTATTATGTATCACCTTTTGATTGTTCCTGAATATTAGAGATGGGATGTCCGAATAGCCGAATTCTAAAATATCCCGAATAATGAGCTATTTGCACTGTTCCATATTCAAGAACACAAATTAATAATTTCATCCTCTCGAATATATTACACCAATCGACTATAATGTTTTTTAAATTCACGGTCATCGGTTGGGTCTTACATGTTACAAAGCGTTTGGTCTACCCGATTGGGCTGGTACAAATTCATCAACTAATATTTCAAACAAAATTTCATCTTTCAAGTTAAGTATAAATATATATGGCTCATTATAACTTCAGGGGAATTAAATGAAAAAGCAAATGAATGAATTTTGAAATGCTCGCGAGGTTGGTTGGTCCTTCTTTTGATTTCTCGTTGCATGATGACACATTTTACTAATTCAATTTTTAAAATAATTGTGATTTCTTTATTTAATTAAAGGTTTGTGATTAACATAGTAAAATACTAATAATAATTAAATCTTTAAATCTTCCACATTCTCATAATCTTCTTTTAAAAAAATTTCCATGTAGTGTACGATATTCAAGTGAGATATTTGAGAAATATTAGATATTCGAATTCGAGAAACATGCTGTTCAACCCATCTCTACTTAATATTTTATCCTTGAAAGGTTCTTAAAGGTGACTTTCAAGTGGTCCATCACAGCTTCACTCAACAAAGTAATAATTACAAGGCATTTCTTTGTGTCAAAGTGTACATGGCTTATGGTTGCTTAAGATTGAGTTAAAGAACCAAAAGAGTTGCTATCCATCTCAAGTTATTTTGATCTCAATATAGTAATATTATAATTTCAAAAAAACTATAAAACTCATGGTGTAGATATTTATCATATAATTATTGATATCCAACCATGCAACTTTTGTTTAACGTGTATGTACTCGGGTATTTTAATCGTAATATCTACCATATAAAAGGTGATGCATACATACTTATGATTCCATTAATAGGCATGGTGATTCAGATGTGCGACAATAGATGACAGGGCGAGCTCCCATGTATGTTATCCATTAACTGACTCATGGTGCATTTTCAAAATGCATCGATCACTGTGGGTAAACTGCTTTGTTACAGCTCCAACTGCTTCTCCAAAAAAATTGCGTACAGAGAAATCTTAAACATTTATATATTGCGTATATTGTGTATTATAAGAGGTCACCTTTGGGGTCTGTCATGGGTCAATTATGGGAACAACACTTTGGAAAAAGGAGTTTATTTTCGGCAACCACACTTAACCAGTACCTGGACAACCTGACCAAGTACTCGCCTTCTCAAGACTGACCCAGAAACCATGGTTTGACATCCCCATGTGACCAAGCTGTGTCAATCTCATTGGTCACCAACAGCCACCTCCTAGGTGAACTAATGAATGGATAAATCCAAGGGAATGACTGTTGCCAGCCATGGTCTCAGTTCACTCAGAAAATTCACTTAGGTACATTACCACATTTACCATATATTCTTTTCATCATATGTAAAAACCCACATTAATTTCTATTAATTATTTATTTGGTACATTGAGTTTTGCCTATTTCAGCCATATTTTTACATGTTTGTACAGGTTTTTCAATTGGTTGCAATATTAAAGCACTCCTTGTGCCTCAGTATCAGACATATATAATGGTACGAGAGCATTAGCTTTTGTGCTGCTTCCTATAAACAAATAGTCTTCCACCACATCTAAAATAAATGCAGTTGTAGTCTTAAAGGCAGGTTTTTTGTCAGTGGTGGCCCTCTGACCTCTTGGCATTGTATGAATCTACTAGAGATGGGACATAGTGAACTGAGCAGTTCAAGTGGAACAGTTCCGAGAAATGAACTGATCAGTTAATGAATGGTTCATACAAACTACCTGTTCCACACAGTAATTCAAAGTTAGAGCCAAGTGCTACATTGTATGATCAAAGCAGCGGAGGTTCGTAAATTGTTTTCATCAAGTTCCTTCAAGTATGACCAGACGGCGAGACTAGAGGCGCACCACTTAGGGGATCGGGTTGGTGTGGTGGCTAGAGTACTGGCTAACCATATGGATGGCCAGGGTTCAAATCCCTGCAGAGGTGGATGTTTTTCAGAGGAAACCCGATCACTACTTGAGTGCCTTGTGGAGGGCACTTCAAGGACAGTACTGTGTCTGTCGGATGAGACGTTAAACCATGGTCCCCTTGGCGCCTTTCGTTAAGAGCAGGCTAATGTCGACGCCCGGTTTCTATCCACTCTTCTTCCCATACCTATCCCCTATGGCACAAATGACCTTAGCCGTCGGTCGCCTCCCCAAAAATCCAATCCACTTAGGGGAGGGGGTGTTGGGGCCACAATCCACCCAACCATTAGATAACGCCCCTTGCGCCTCTTGGAGGGCGGTGCTTACACTCATTCTTGTGCTCCTAGAAAGAATCTGAACAGCATGTTCAGTAGAGTTCAGCATGCTTTTCAGAAAGAACAGCATGCTTAATAGAGTCCAGCTATGGAACACTTCAGTAAGAACCGCATGCTCAATGGAATTCAGCTACGGCTCGCTGTTCAGTAAGAATAGCATGCTCCATAGAATTCAGCTCTTCAGGAACTCTGTTCAGTAAGAACCGCATGCTCAATAGAGTTCAGCTACTGTACATTGCTCAGAAAGAGGCGTTGTCATCATGATCAATGAGTTTAACTGCAGAGCTTCTCGTAAAGATTTGTTGAACAGCAGGGCGTTCAGCTAAGGTAGCATACAGAAAGTACTGAAATAAGTGCGTTAGCTCGATCCTATTGCGATCAGAAATTATTCATGCATTCTTTGCCAATACGTGGGATGGGTTGTGATTCTAAGGGAAATAGAAATGTAAAGCTATTTTATTCACAAGCATTTCTGTGGACTCGTAACGTTCAATTGAGTGAAGATTTTAGTTCGACATAGGAAATTCACTCTCAAGTTTTGAGTTGAATGTTGAGTTAGACAGTGCAAACTAAATTACTCCACACTACGGGTATTTTAAGCCTTATTATTCTTTACCATTCATCGAAAGTATCTGACAACCTGAACAGCAAGAAACGAAAAACCATTTAACTTTGTGTACTTCGCTAATTTCAATACATTAATTCTTCTGCATTTTAATACAATACTTTGCTGCAAGGTGGTGATAATAATAATTAATATCAAGAGACTGAGTATTCATACTCAGAGTGATATCTGCCTGGAGTTTGCACTGCGAACATTCCAGCATATATATTTTCTCAATTATAATTGTCCTTACAGTATTTCATACAGTCATTTCAATCGAGAGAAAACCGCCATAAGTGTCATTTCTGCACATTGTAATCTATCGCTTTGCGGAAGAAGGCAGTTTTCATATTTTTCTCATTTTTTACGTCATTTACTTATTAAACGATCATTTTTACTGTATTTGAAGCCAAAATTTCCAATATTTTTCTATTTTGAAATTCAATCATCTACCATATTTCCCGGCATATAAGATGCACTGGCATATAAGGCACACTGTGATTTATCAGATCAGAATTTATGAAAAATACGCCTATAAGAAGTGCTGTGAATTATCTGGTTGGAATTTACAAAAAATACTTCGATCAGAAAAATGAGGATCAAATTATTTTGATGATAATACTTTATACAAAGAAAACAAAACTGTCACATTTAAAAATTGCAAATATAATAGTGAATATTCATCATAGAAATTCATCATCACTATTGCTGAAATCACAAACGCAGTTCTTTTTGCTGGAGTCATCACTTTCCTCATATGCAAAGTCATCTTCACTTCCATCTAGCGCATTGCTAACTCCATGTTTTTTAAAAGACTTCATGATAGTCTTCCTTTTAATTTTCTGCCTATGATTGTATGATTTATTTAGGAATTTTTTAGGATGTACTGTCAAGGATTCTGTCAAATTCTATTGCTTTCGACTGGCTCAAAACTGTGTTACTATTAACTTTTTCAATGAAGGAAACCATAGTTTTACAACCAACCAACCAACACCTTTTAAGAGACATAGTTAGCTTTTAAGTATTCTTTAAAATGAATATACCCAATCTTCTCCAGGCAAATTGTTCCTAAATCGTGGCTCTGAACGTCCAGATTTTTCTAGCAATTGTTTGATCAAAATTCACAGGTCAAACCTCATAAATGGGAAACCCCATTCCGAAACCTTAATCAGATTTGTGCTGATAATTGCCTCCTCCTATTCATTGAACACTGGCTGTGCACCATGTTTCCCACAATGCTTCCCTCGAAAGTGGTCAGAAAGAGTTGATTTTGGGATCGGGTATTTCTTGGAGGCAGCTCTTATGGAGTTTCTTCATCCTTACTTCTTCGAGTGCCCTTTCAATGTCACGGTAACTGGCCATTGACAATTCCGGACCCCACCACCTCCGCAGCGAAGCGTGACAAACATAAATGTGAACAGCGGCAGTATGATATTAACTCACTCCAACCAGCGTCGCTCTGTCCAACTTCAGGTGGAGAAATATGGGTACACTGTCCGACTCAAGATTAAATGACGAGATACTAACTTTGTATTCAGTCCTTAGATTTGTGTACATTTTAACTAACGTGCAATTGTTTGGCACAATTCCGTGTCAGGAGTTATCAATCTTTTGATTCATAGTGATAAAATTGATGGGAGTTGTAACTCAAAGTTAGACAGTGAATATTTTTTTACGAAAATGTTGGTAATATACTTTGTTTCAACTTTGAGTCCAATGAAATGGAGACAGACTGTGTCGGGTGTGCCTAAAAAGAATGAAATATATGCTATGCAATCCGATGTAATGGGTTTGTATGGCACGAGCAATAACAATTTCACAACATTGTTATGACAGGTCTCCTCAGTGTCCAACTCCACACCCCCTGTCCGACTCCAGACCGTTTGACGGTACTTTTATTTGGATAATAAGAATGATCACATAAAACCTGAAGCCGTTGGAGTGGATGAAAATCTCCATTTAGCTTCATTTTAGCAGTGTATACATGATGTAGATGTAGATGCCATGGTTTAGTGCCCCAAATATAAGGAAAATTTTGCTGGTCCTTTTTAAGGATTGATTAAGGAATTATGAGCAGCCCTGAAAAATTTACAGCCTTTGCTTAATATGTATCTATATAATGACAAATTGAAATATTTCTGGATAATTTTTTAAAAAATTGAGAGTAAGACCTTTGAATTTTATGTGAAATTCCCCTATTCCCTTTCCACTTATCGTGATCGAGAAGCTGTTATCTGCGTGGATATTCCGGGTAGTCTCTGGATCTCCTCTCACGGGGCCGGGCCGGAGTGCACCTTCCCGTATTGGGTTTCCTTTCCACCTTTTCGTCTGCACCCATAATCCTTGCTTTCACCTCTTGTTTCCAATCTCTCGAGTACGCCCACACACTTTCGGTTTTATTCCTCCTTGCTTTCACTTGTTTTTTTTCTTTTTATTCCAGATCTCTTGGACCCATCTGCACTCTTTGACTGTCTTTCTAACTCTCCCCTTTTTTGCACCTGTAACTACCCACGCTCGGCTTCCCTATTGTCGTCTATTATTACGGCCGAGTGCATTGCCCATTGTTTTGCTGGGTGTGGTACCAACCCTCTGGCATTCCACCCGTAGTATTGCCAACCGTAGGTTTACAAGGTGTAATAACTAGGTACCTTGGTAATGACACTCTGTGTTGAAACCTGGTCAGTGACAAATAAAAAGTGTGAAAATAGTAAAAGTTTATTGTTCATCATGAACGTAACAAACTTTCACCAAGTGATGCCGGATGTTACTTCTTATACAGCTGTAGTGAATCAAAGTCCCCCTTAAGCTTCATTTATGAATGTATGAAGGATGATTTGAGTATCTGAATTTGAGGAAAATGGCAAAATGCAGGTGAAAATTGTGACTACTATGCATTTCAATTCAATTTCAAAAGGTGTATTTTGAATATTATGGTGTGATTAGGAGTTAACAGTCTCTTTTATTTTATCATTTCGTTGTGTAATTATCCTTGACTGTGCTGAGTGCAGTTTAATCCATGTCCCCTTTTTTATTTAATCCATTAATGAAATCAAATTTCTCATTCATTAATGCTTAGGAATGACCCAGGTTAATTTTACTTAGCATTTGTGACTCACTACTCAGCTTAAAATGCATTGCCTTATATTAACTGTGAAAAACCATGGCAAAACAGAGCAATAAAAACTGTTTGGTGAAAATTTTGCAACTTCTACAGTATGAAAAAGCAATGTTTAATGAAGATTTCCAGGTTACTCTGTTTAATGGACCAAATGAAAAATGCTCTGCCTTTCAGGTAGACACTTATTAAAAAATGTTAGGCAAAATGGTCTGTGGCCCATGCATTGGCTTTGAAAATGATGGATTGGTAGGCGATGGTGGTAGTGTGTGAATATTCAGTGGACTGCATTTCAAATGAAACTTTCAGTGATTAACAGCCATTGTATCTTCACTTAGGAACACATTTTAGATTGAATTAATTTTCACCCAAGTCATCTATACATTTGTGGTGAAATGTTGTTGCAATGGTAAATGGCTAACAGATGATGTAACTGCAACATACTGTTCACTGCAAAGTAGCCAATAAGCCACGTGCACAACTAGAGTGCGAATTATTTTATGAAGAATTCAACTAGATCTTTTATCCACCTATTTGGTAGGAGCTCTTTGAATCCTGACTTCATCACTTATAACAATATTGTGAAGCAATGCCCACCATTTTTTTTAGGAGTGTTAACTCCAAATGGATATTCTACCAGGAGGTTCTTGGAAGTGCTGTTGGGCAGTAAAATGCTGAGTTTTGGGGTAGATATTTTATTGTGTTAGTTCCACCTGAGCTCACTTCTGTGAAATTCTTTTCAGGAAAAGATGAGGTATAAGTCCGTGGTTGAAAGTCTTGGTGGTCAAGTCTGTATGGATACCAATTTTGACACATCTGCCTCTCATCTAGTAACTCTGAGGCCAGCACGAAGTGAAAAATTGCTGGGGAGTATAGCATCTGGCATCTGGGTGCTCCACCCAAAATATCTTGATGCTTCCAAAGCAGAGGGAAAATTTGTGGAGGTTAGTAGCATACTTTTATTTTTCTACTACTTATTTAAAGAATTAATTAACCCTTCTGCAGGCAGAACAGCTGTAGCTGCCTTGACCAGGGACATTTTACATGATATTTTTTGCTCTCCTGGAACATCAAACTTTCCTCTTATGCCCTGCCAGCATGCTCATTGATGGCAGGAACTGTCATACATCATTGAGTCTCTCAAATTTTGATGGCAATAGACATCATGCCCCCTGGAAGACTAGATTACAATGACATTTGTGGCCGTCTAGCCTGCAAAAGGGTTGAACGATGTCATACTTTTTATACATTCACAAAAAATAAGATGAGTGTATGAGTTGGAATGGATGCCTGGATTGAATTTTTTTTTTAATAAATTGTACACCTGCTACATCATTTCTGATTGGTCTTAAAATCCTTGTAATTGTTAAGGAAGAGCCATATGAATGGGGAAACCCTAATGGACTTGTGCCTGTGCCCACGGTGGAAATTGAGAAAATCCTCTCGGCAGCCATCCACAGGTGGAGAGTGAAAATTAAAAGCCAATTGGGTGGTGATAGTGATGAATCCTCGGCTCGCCATGGTGCATTTGAGGGTGTGTGCGCCATTGTTCATATGGTGGAAGAGAGAGCTGCTGCTTTCCGACGCCTTATTGTTGCTGGTGGAGGATCCATCTCAGTAGCAAAGTGAGTTCTGAATATTTGCAGCCTGAAAGATTTTGGCTCTGTGTTCTCTTAATATTATGACAGTCCATCTTAGATAATACATTGCACAGTTGAAATATGCTGAATTTTCTCCAAAGTTGGTGAAAACTAATCAGTTTTCTGCATCGTTGTATGATTTAAAGAAAGGTCACCATCATGGATTCTTCAATCGCATGATTCCCACCTTCAAACACATTGGACTTGTTTACTGAATGTTTACTTTATCTGTCTCTGCACTATTAGCTTGGACGGGATGATTAATTTCAAGTGTGTTTAGATCCTGGGTATTAAGCCTAAGAGAATGTTGTTAATTTTGTTTGTATATTGTTAAATTAATAGGTAGGCAGCTTGTAACACCAGAACCACTGGGCTTTGCGAACTCCCTAAAACTGTGGCTGGGACAGAAATATCCCATCTGTGTCCAGACAATTCCTGTGCCTGTTAATTTCTTCATCTTCAGTAAAGGATTTGTGTATTTAATCTTTATCCGGCGTACGCGATATATAAGTTCCTTTAAATGTTTCCGTTCACTGCCGTGCATACCATATTCTCCCTCTGGGTTTCACTGCATCTTCCCTACGGTCACAGTGGTCATCTTTGTTCCAGAGCTAATCTGTTGACATGGTTGGGTCCTCCAGACATGTGGATGGAAAGAAGCAGAGGACCATATGCCTAATTGGTTTAGGGTTGATAACAAAAAAACAGATCTTGTGCAATATTTTTTTCTTGCTGGTGCTACAGTTACCGAAGCATCTCAGTCCCAGTCGTCAGAGAGCTATGAAAGTGTTCGTTGCTTCATAAGTAAAGCAGAAAAAAATAGTTTTTGATTCCCCACTATTAATGGGTTCCAAACGTAAACTGACGGAGTTAGAAATTGAAGGAGAGTTGATAGCCGATAGTGATTCGGTTTCTTATGAAGATCCAAGTGCTGGTGTGGAGAGTGGGACAACAAATCTCAAGAGGAAACTCCGGGAGAGGTATCCATCGATAATCCATCTTGGGAATCTCCAGGGAATCGGGAACATGCTAGTGTATCTAAAGCGTTTACTGCCCGTAGAAAAGGAGTGAATTTTGATGAAGCTAAAAATATCAGCAGTGACTCAACCCCTTTGTCTGTTTTTTGATTGTATTTTGCGGAAGTGATCCCACTATTGGTGGACCAAACAAATGTATATTATCAGCAAAGTTGCAGTGATGTAGATGAAGGCTCTTTACCTCAACCTGATGTTAGTCTACATGAAATGTATTTGTTCTTGGCAATTATTTTACAAATGGGGCACTGAACTAGAGACACGCTGAGAGATTACTGGTCCACTCTTGAACAGTTCCATACTCCCTTCTTTAGTACTGTAATGCGACATGACTGCTTTCTCCACATTTTGCGATTCCTTCATTTTACTGACAACTCTTGAGGCACCTGATAAAAATGACAAAAATTATGACAGGTTATGGAAAATTAGAACACTTTTTGATAAGCTCAATGATAACTTTGTGACGTACTATTTTCCCAGCGAGCACTTTGCAATCGATGAAGTAATAGTACTTTTCAATGGAAGGGTGATATTCAAGCAATACATACCAAAAAACACAAACGTTTCAGCATAAAAATTTACAAACTTTGTGACTCAACAGGTTATACGAATGATATGAAGGTATATATTAAGGCAAAGATAGACAGACGTTGACACAAGACATTACAGCAACTGATGCCACTGTTGGACAATTGACTAGGAGAGTTGAAGGAGTTGGCCATTAACTATACATGGACAATTTTTTCTCATCTCCAGGTCTTTTTGATGACCTCAAAACAAGGAAAATATTTTTCTGCGGAACTACGAGACATAACTGTAAAGGATTGCCACGAAACATTGACCGTAAGTCACTATAATTGAAATGGGGTAACATTCGACAATGGCACAGGGTGACTTGACAACAGTGGTATAGAAAGACAAAAGGGAAGTGTACATGCTCTCAAGTATTCACAATCCACCAATAGAGGGTAACTTCTGTGATAATCATGGGAATGCTATCCGTCCAGCTGTTGTAGAGGACTATAATCGCCACATGGGATATGTTGACAAAGGCGACAGTGTGGCAAACAGTTATTCCATCACTTGTCATACTTGGAAATGGACCTAGAAGCTGTTTTTCTACCTAGTTGATCTTACCATCATAAATAGTTGGATATTTCTATCTTCATGTGGTGTAGATTTTTCACATCGCCAATTCCGACTTGAACTCATTAGTAATGATGCTCAAATGATTTCGTACTGTCTACAAAATTTTATTTCCACCTCTTGCTACACGTGTTTCGACTGACTAGCAGTCATCATCAGGCAAGACAGATGTAAAACCTTGAACTCATTAGGAACCTTGTAGAAAACGGGTCACCTGCTCTTCCCAATCGAACTGCCATGCGTGGACGACCAAATAGTAGTGTGAAACATGTGGTTTGTTTGGAAGCGAAAGACAACATGCACTGGCCAGTGAAAGGCAGATGCTCACGTTGTTGCGTATGTTCTTCGACAGGGGTTGACTCCAGAACAACATTCAAATGTAGTAAATGTGATGTTGGACTCTGCATTGTCTCCTGTTTTGAGACCTACCACACTAAGACAAGATTTTAGAATAGCAAATGATAGTTAATGTGTTTTGGAACATCAGGAGGAACTTCACTACAAAAATATGTGAGTAAATAATAAAGTATTATTATTTCTAATGTTTTCATTCCTTCTCGTACTCAAAAAGTTTATTTACAATTTTTACATATCTTATAAAGATGAAATTACAGGTTTTTCAATGTTTTCACATAAACATACTTTTTGTTTTATGAAAATTCGATCATTATTTCATGAGATACTGAGCTTTTAAGAAAGTGGTCTCTAAGGTTAAGGATGAGTCGAATCCAAATGTCGAGAATTGGCATTTGGATTTGACTCATCCTTAATGTTTGATTTTATCTTCAATTGCTGGAAAAAATTTATAGTGGCTTATCCTATGGAAAATGCTAATGTACGTAATAATTATTCAGTCATAGTAAGCATACTCATCATTCATTTCAAAACAAGTCTTTTTACAAGTAATTAAGTTTCCAAGTGGTGCATCCCGATTCCACCATCTTGGCTGCTTATGGATCTCATAACTGCATTCCATAAGTTATGAAGCCATTTATGAAACCAATAAATTTATTAAATGTTTCTACAATGCTTATTAAATGATTACCATAGCTTATGGGTCCCATAACTCTATGGAATACACTTGTGTCGTTCCTGCAACTGGCCATTAATCATCATCAATTCTGCTTTTTCCCTTTTGATTCCTGTTGATATCATTTCCTGTTGTTTGATTTTTCTTCACCCAAAATTCCTATGAATATTGTCACTATATTTCTAGCCGTTGCAATTGATGACTTTTTACACAAATAATGTAATAAGTGCAGGTACATTAGAGTGCTGATTATCCATGGAAATGGAGGGTAAGCCCATTGGTATAATCAAGAGGGCTGGATAATCCGTTCCTTGAGTGGTAGTTGTGAGTTGCAGGAAAATAAATGTTCTGGTGCAAGGTCAACCGGATTCCACCCTGCCGCCGCCAGACAGCCTTGAACAGGACCATACTTGTTCGAGGTCATCCCACCCCACTAGCCAGACGAGGTCGACGTGCGAGCGTCTGACGCAACCCAAGAGCAAGATTAGCTCATGGTTGGGGAGGATATAAAAGAACAAACGAGTGAAACTTTTAGCCATATATGTTACTACTGCAGTATGGGACAGGTCATGTCTCCTATTGTAACCAGACCTCTGATCCATAATGGGAGGGATCAAGAGTTACACGAGTCAGTCTTTGTCATATTGCTTTTAGAAGACATTGATGATACTTCTTAGCATGGAGACCTCGATTGACGACGTGGATAGAAAAATTAGCCACGCCCCCGAGATTTCTCTATGAATCATTATGGAGGACGAGGAGATTGAAATCATGCCAACGGTCAAGCCATTATAAAGAGAACGACGACGATATTTGTACATCAGACCTCGCCAATCAACCGTGGTGTAAGGATGTGGAACATACCACTATCTACAAGTGAAGAGCTGGGCGGTGTGCATCAGCTTCGCGTTAGCAAAGTGAAGGAGAACGTGAGCAATGTGTACGAAGTGTGTCTTCCCTCACCGCTGCTGGAGAACAATGACCAAATTGATCTTATCCTTCATATGAAGTTCGACAATAGATACTACATTGAAGTGAATCATATGGATAAAATGATTGCTCTCGTGGGGCGGAGTATTAACTTTTCTGGCTACCGGAATCCATTTACTAAAATTATTGAGCGGTTCAACGTGTCCACAGTGAAACAGTTGAAACTCACAGGTGAAATGTTGGAGAAAGCCATGAATCAAGAAACCTTATCGTATGCAATGTGTACGAAATACATCATGATAACGTAATAGAGTGTGGTGGTGCTTTCACGCTATCTTTACCAAAAGGATCAGAAATTGTGGAAGGTGATGGTGGTGGTGCTCGTGTATCAAAAGGATCGAAAAATATCCATGTGAGCCTCGGATTGACCTGTGACGAACCAGATAGTGTGCGCCCAGTGACATTTACAACGGGAAAAAATCAAGAATAAACTATGGACAGACAAACGAGGAAATAGGAGAATTGATTCAATCTTGTACTCTATTCTCAATGTTGTATCATCAGATATTACTTTGTTTTAAATAAAAAGAATTATCCCTTACCATGCTCTTTTTCATTTAAGACCTTACCAGGAATGGGTTTTTTAATAAAAAGACGGTATTGGTTTTGCAAATTTATTGTTTCAACATTTTTTATTTTGTATACACCAGTTAGCAAGCTTATGACAATTCTTTCTAGCATATTGTAAATTGCTTGAAAATGAGCGTCAATTAAACATTCATCATCTGTAGTTAATTTCTTAAGCGAGGGGCATCCATAGAATTCCAAATTACCCACACAAATTCCCTTGGGAAGAAGACTACTTAAGAAAGATGCCTTTTGTGCACCTTTGGTGAACAGATATTTGTATTACTTCGTGTAATTATATAATACACTCTCCAATTCTGAATAATCTACATCTCCAGCTTATTCTGACAAACCGTGATAGTTTTTCTCAACCAAGAAGCATCTTTCGCGTATAATAGTCGGGTCGGTGATTTAAAGAGCCACGTATTGCAGCATTTGTTTTGAACATTAAAAATGGCCAATTCCTTGACTATGTAACTTTTATCCTTAGCGGTAAAGCTTTGAAATTCGATAATGGCAGTCATCGCGATGTCTGTCCAACTTACAAGGTTTTTACACCCAATGCCAGGGGTTAAACACACATCAAAGACCTTTTGACTTACAGAATTTTGCTTCGTGCCAGAGGTCAAAAAGCCTTACACTCACCCGCGCTGGAAAAATCAGAGCATAACCACGTTATACTTATTGATTACCAGGCAAATCATACGTTATGAGTACCATCTCCAATTCATGTCTTTCCAAATCCAAATTAAACATATTATTACATAATTTGGTTGCGAGAAATTCTCACTTAATCACGACTGCTCGAAAGTCGCCGAAGAAATAGATTTATCAGCTTGGAGAATTTCATCAGAGCATACCATTCATCACCATTCAAGTTAAACGAGCTTATGTTCTTTATGCAGAAATGTCTTCCCAAAATAATTTGCATAGGCTAAGCAGGATGAAGTTAACTGTTCTTTTTCACCTTTGTAGAAAAAAACATCCACAGTCTTCCAAATTTAGAATTTTAGTCCAATCAGCTTGCAAAACAATTACTCTTTTTGTTTACTTGGTTAAATTGCACCACCAGCTCAAAGTCTGCCAGGATCGTAACCAACACACACACTCTTCGACTTTGTACTATTTAAATAATTCACTGATTAAAGTAGCAGAGTGGAGATACAGCGGGACTGGGATGATGATGTGCTGCTGGTCTCTTCCTCGTGATGGGGGGAGACTGCAGGACCACTTCCTCTGATGGCGACACCATAGCAACTGACAAACGTCGCGCTCGCAGGTTGCTTAAGAGGAAGAGGATGTTGGGGGAGGAGTGGGGGAACAAGCGTCATCGCCGGATGGGCATGGGTCAACTTCAGCCTTGAGACAGTTATACTGGAACCATTGAGCGAGGGAATGTGCGTCTCTCAGTGTGCAAGTGCTACTGCGAAATTTGTGACATGGATTGAGGCAGGAAAATGCAATAAAGCTACATTTTTCGGGAGGGGGACAATGAAGTTCTTTCTTCAAAGAGAGAGAAATTCGCACTCTTTCTCGCTAAATGCGAAGAGAGCAGTCGCTCCCTCAATGATGGCCTCCAAAGTGGGGAGAAGCTCAGCGTAAGAGATGAATCCACTGTTGAAGGAAGTCTCATCGCAGTGCAGAGGGTCTTGAAACCAAAGCTTCTTTCCCCCAGCAACTAGTTTCCCTTGTTTCTTGAAAGTGCCCCAAAATAGGTGGTTGGAATAGGTGATGAAGAGACATTCACTTCCTTAAACTGCGTTCGGTTTAAACGTATCACACCAGACATATTTGAACTGTAAGGTGAAAAAGATAGTAAAAGACTTAGTACTGAGGCTATATATACGATTTCACTAACAATTGGGTAAAAGAGTGGTGGTTGATACGACTCTCAAGGGTGGAAGGGCGGGTCTCGTCTGAACTTGTGCCTACTCTCCTTCCATCGGCTGATGCAATATCGCAATATTTGGCACTTTCAAAGTTACTTTCACTTTCAAGCGGACATTTTCCTCTCTGATGAAGGTGACTCAAGGGCGTAAGGGTGGGTCTCGTTTGGCCTCGTGCCTACTCTCCTTTCATCGGCTGATGCAATATCGCAATGTGTTGACGCTCTCAAGGATGGAAAGGTGGGCACCACTCCCCATAGTCCGTACTAAAGGGTGTGGTATTCAGACTTAAGTATATAAGGCATGTGATTTGGAGAACACTTCACTTGCAAAGCAGGACTGCCGCTGTAAACAACCACCAGCATCTCAAACTCAACAACCTTCATCACCAGTACCATGTGAGTATAAATAATTGTTATCCCCAGTTCCGTTTCATTTTGACACCTAATGTAATATGAACTCTGTCGTAACGCTAGTTCATGGCGTAGAGAGAGTTAATGTGCTAGATCCAATCTCTCTTCAGGCAGTGTGAGAACCTGCGCACTAATTATTATTTTCTTACACACCTTATATAGAATGAACAGCAGCAATACCGATAAAATCGCTGCGGCAGCAGCCGCCGAAGCATCCGCCGTACCTTCCGCCCTCGCTGGACCATCCGCCCCCGTCGGGAATGACACCCTCGTTGAACCTTCCACCACACCCTGCTCAGTCATAGAAAAGTTGTTGGCTGAGCAGAAGGAGGCGGCGTTCTTGAAGAAGGAGGGCCTTCAGGTGGGGAGGCGCTACCGCGTGGAGATGCTCGAGAGGGTCAACACGCGGTACGCGGGGAGGCGTTAGTGGCAGTAGTAATTAGGGAACTTGGGAATAGGAATTTGGGAGGAAGAGGAAACTCTTCCTCCCAAAATATTTTACTTTGTCGGGGGCGGAAATATTACTCTACAACTACGGCGACAATTAAATCTCCATATATGTGAACGAAGATCTAATAAAAATCGACTGAAAACTTTCTTTTATTTGAAGTCTACCAACCCCAAATTTTTATTCGATTTTTGGAAAAATATAAAAAATGACCAAAACATTTTTTTAATTTTTTTTGGAAAAATATAAAAAATGACAAAAATGTTTTTTTCCCAAAAAAAGCTATTTTATATATTTTTTGTTGTAGCCAATAATTATTGTTTGTCTATTTCTAGGCTAGCGTAGATGGTCTAGGCCAAATTTTTGTCATAAGTTGGTTGTATAATCAATAGCTGAACACATTTGTTATTGAAAAAAAATTTCTCTCTTCTAACAAATGAGCTATGAGCAGAAACGTGTTTTCGGTGTTTAGTTCTTCGGAACTTATTAAAAGATAATGAGAGGCATAGCCTCGATAGGGCATTCTATACACCTCCAAATATAATGAGGTTGTTGAGGACACCCCCAAGATGACAATAAAGAAAATCCGAAAGCATTAGAGCTAACGGTAATGCTCACCTGTACTGCAACCGGCGATCCAACAATGGCTTCTGGTGGAAACCCCCCTGGTCAGGGGGGGTTGGGAGGGCCAAAGCCCACGAAGTGATACTTTCTGCACTTCGGACTCTCGTATTTATACGATTCTGGCTGGTGACCAACGCCCAAATTCCCCTCAAGTTCTTGGTGGCCAACGCCCAAACTCCTCAGTCCGCCTCAATTTCCAGTTTTCCGTGGCACTGCGAGTTCGGTCAGCCTCAATTTTCAGAGGGAAAATTTGATTTTGTGCTGTTTATAAACTAAACGTTTAAAAATATATTTTCTCTCAAATTAAGATCTCTAGCGCGATAAGAGTAATTAATTGTCTAACAAATCATATTTTGTTATCTTCTATAGCTATTAGTCAGCTAGCAAACAACTAGTAAACAGCGTCAAGAGGCTCAAAAGATAACTTGAATTGAAAGGAAATTTATACAGAAGAATTATTTTCTCTCAAATTTACCAATTTAGCGCAAAAGTAAAGCATTTCTTGGAAAGAGTCATGACTTGGCTAACAGATCATATTTTTGGTCATCTTCTAGAGTCATTACTCAGCTAGATAAAAAATAGGGAAAAGAGTAATAATGAATGACAAGGCAATATTAGTTTATATTTTTTATTTATAGAACAGTTATATAAGCATTTCAGTGGCGAGCACAAATTTGATTACTCGCAAAGGAGCCCCTTTGATTGCATCATCAGTGCTACCATATCTCATTTGAGATTCTTTATGGTCCGTGTAGCACACTGGCTTCCTTCCGTCAACCTCTGCGATCTCACCAGCACCACCTTTTGATATCAAGATCTCACCACTATATTTTGATACACATATGCAAATAACCTTGAACCTTCCATCGACTTCAGTTCTCTCTGGAACACTTCCTCCGTAGGGTCGTGGAGCTGGCTTCTAGCCCTCGTTCACATCCAGCCAGATGATAGGAAGCTGCTCCTCAGCCTTGCGACGTTTTTCCGGATCGGTGATATCAGACATCAGGGTAATGTTGAATCTCTCCACCGTCCCGTTTCCATCTGGGAAGCCGGAGAATGTCACATTCTGTCCGACCACCTCAAACTCTCGTTTTTGATGTCTAAACACGTAGTAGTATGACGTGTTAAACATTACTGTTAACATGAAATCCATACATTCCTCCTTCATAAGGTCTTTGGGGATAAATATTTTGTAGGTAGACCCATCGTCCTGTCTCTCCACTCGCAAATATGCATCACCCAAGCGTGCTCTTGGGATCTGTTGAAAACTGTCGATTTTAGAAGACATTTTCTCAACTGCTTGGTGTGTGATGGTTCGCAATGTGTGCTCTTACTTCGCTTTACTCTCGTTTTTATACCACTCGCATTGGAGGGGAGTAAGTAGGAGGGGAGGTCTGGAGGTCCTTTGAAGGAGTCTCACACATCGACCTCGTGTGGCTAGTGGGGTGGGATGACCTCGAACAAGTCCGGTCCTGTTCAAGGCTGTCTGGCGACGGCGGGGTGGAATCCGGTTGACCTTGCGCCAGAACAATTATTTTCCTGCTACTGTTGTGGCCTTGGTTTCAGCTCCACACTTTCTCATAGTCTTGCATGCATATTGTGATGAAATACTTGTATTCATGTATTATAATTTTGTTCATCAGGCAGTCGTTCATTTCATATACTTCTCCAATACATGTTTGCTACTTAAATTGATGTATTTTGGTTACGTGCAATAAATACACTCAGTCAATTCATGGAATGTTTGTTGGTGAATCTTATTTTCAGACGTGATGCATTCTCTTTCTATTTGTACTCTTCTATTTTCTCATAAGCAAAAGTTAAAATTCATGAGTTCAATGCATTATGTACTCTCATTGTGAGAAATCTAAACTATGCTGATCAGCAAAATTTTCTTTTTGTTTTTCAAAGTTCTGAGACTTGGATCAAGGTAGCCTATGCACACTTGCAGCTCCTCAGTCTCATTCCTCCACCCCAAGCTGTAGCCAACCTCAGTACGTCTCTTCTGAGCCTGTGTTCAAAGTTTACAAGTGAAGGGCACCGACTTCCCAAGTTCCCTAGCATATGATGGTACTTACCTCCTGTATACTTGCAATGGCACACTTACTTTGTACCACCCCTTGGATGCCCATTAAATTATCTTCAACTCCTTGGAAATGCTTGGCTTGGAAGCGCTTTGTCTTTCGCGAAGAATTAGACATTTTAAATCAATTTTACTACTGAAGGAAACTTAGTATATACAGAATGGCCACGGAAACAATATAAGCTTACTCATCCATGTCTCTCAAACATCTAGCAGTGATTCCAAGAACTCACTGTGATGCAACAGTGTCATCTTCATAATTCCAAAGCCTGGTGCAGGAAAACCTTGTGCATGGGTAAAATGTAGGAATTTTGTAGACTTGAATGCATCAGCTGGGTGTGCATGTGAACGAAGCTGTAGGTGGTGATGGGGGAGAAGAGGGGATGTAAAGTGAAAGAGGGGGTTGTTGTGGTCTGACCATTGGCTAATCTGATTGTTGGATAATCTGGTTGGTTTTTTAAACGTCGGATAATAGGAACTCTACCGTGGAAAAATAAAACATCTTTACGCATTGAAGTTCTCATAGCTTCAAAAGTGAAGAGATATTCTCATAGACATTAATTTAACTCTAGTTTGGAGAGCTCTATGGGAAACTGGATTACTCAGGTGAAGATATTTTTTGGGTTGAACTAATCATAATCAAATGAAACTGGGACTGGCACTTAGTCGCTAATGTAGTAAAACATGTAATGCATTTTATCTGAAAAGCCATCATCAGGCATCTGTTAAGTTTATTTTGATTTTGATATCCTTTCGCACTGCCTTGCCCAATAGTCTCCTTTGTTCAAAATAATCATGTCGATTTTACAAAACTGTATGTTCTGGATTGGAGGAGAGGTGCATCAATGAGAAATTTTGGTAGCCGATTTAAAAATTATCTTTTTTCATTGAAGATGAATCATTTACTAATGTTTTAATGACCTTTTTCATTATTATTTTATTTAAAATTGTTGATTTTATCCTTAGGCCACCATACACTTCTGCGACTGATGCTACTATATGCCTAATGGAACCCGGCCGCAGCCCAGGAACCACAGCAGATGTGGAGTCACTAGCCAGGAAGGGAATCCATTGCCTGAAGCCCCTTTATTTAAATGAATGCCTAATGAGGGTTGAAGCTCCTGATCCTCTTGAGTGTGCAATTCCAGAGTATTTAGCAGTACTTCAAGCTCTAAGGAAGTGATTGTTGAAATGCCGCCTTAAATATGTTCAGGTTAGTTTGAGAATGTTCCTCTTTCACTATGCTACATAATTTTACCCTGCCCCACAGTCTCATAGTAGATTTAAGTTACATAGAAGTTAGCAATAAGTGCAAAGATTGTTTTAGCTGCAATTATATGTACATGAAAAGAGTGTCAATTCTTGGTTTGGTATTTTCATTTGTAAAATGCTTTGTAAAGTTAAGTATCAAGATAATTCTGTACAATTGAGTGATGAGTGTAACTTATAGTTATTATTTACACCATTTGACTTGTCTCCTCAAAGAAAATACTAGCTTGTTGATTAATCTAGTCTCACTGATGGTATTTTGAAACTTCACCCTAAACGTGATAATAGAGCTCTTGTAAAAATCATTTACTTATGTATGTATGTACTTACGAAGTGTGGATATCATGTGTGAAATCTGTACATGAGACAGTTCAGATATTTTCAAAGTGAGACCAAATAGGCCATATAACCGGGTATCAAGGCATGGTATCTATTCCCTGATTTTGCAGATGGAAGTAAGTGAAACTTCCTCTATAAATTTAGTTTGATTACTATGTATAACTCTTTGCTGTTATAATTTCTTAGATTTTAAGAGCAAGAGATGTCAAAGATAGCATGAAGCATTTGAGAGAGAATTTGTCAAGGTTGAAGACAGGGAATACTGTGCAACCTTAATATTCCACCATTAAGTCTTACTGCAGCTGTATTATATAAAATAGGGCTGTAGTTATTGCTAGATTTCCTTTATTCATACAGATCAAAGTGATTATCACCCTTATTATGTATTTCAAGACTTGATGAAAGTGTTAATGGCCAGGCCATAGCTCTTCTGGTATTAGTGCTTACATGAGGATTTTTAAACTTGCATGTTTTGGAAGTTCTTTATTTGCAAATTGAATGAACTTTCTGACAAAAATGTTCTGGGATTATATATTTCTCATTAATTAGCCACTCCAAAGGCATATGACTCAACTTATCACATTATTAACAAACTGGACTAAGACATTTTATTCTTTATTTCATATTATTATTGAGTTAAAATCTAAATATTATACATGCTTAATTTATATTTACTCGTGGAATAATTTTTAAAGGTGAATTTTATTCACCATTATTAAACTTCCAAAAATTTTCACCTTCTTTTTTGGTGATCCCCTCTAAAGTGTGAAATGGATTTTTCACTCCACTTTTTTATCTCTACTTGATAACTTATAGATTTCCATACATGTAAGTACTTCCATCAAAGCATCATACCTGCTTCTTAAATAAAATTTATATGTATAGCTTACTATTCAGAGACTAACCTACATGTCACGAAAACATCCATGGTTATCAAGTTATTTGGATTATTAAACCTTGTTATTACTTTCTTGTGCAAGAATTTGGCAGATTACTAGTCCTTATTTTTCCACATTTAAATATCTCTCATCTTTACTCAGTTTAAAAAGTACAATGCAAAAATTATTGCTTGTGGCAGTTTACTAAATAGTGTCGTAATTCCACAATGCATTATGTCCTCTGTGTATATTGTGGTTTTTCACTTGGAAACTCCATGATTTTGATAATACTTATCCAGTGCCCACTATGAGCTATTACGGGAAACAAATAAATTGCAATTTCTGAGTAAAAAGAATTATGAGGAAGGCCATTTTTTCTGTTTTCTGTTCATTAATCATGTTTCTTTTGAATCAGTAAAGAGACTAAACATGGTGGTAACTTTACAATAAAAAGTACTGTAAATTAATCAGATGCACATTAGCTAATTTTGCATGTTACTGACTGATGTATTCAAATGAAGGAGGAGTGTATGCTTAATATTTAGTTTAAGTTTAGTTGTTGCATGTTATTCACTATGATTCTGAAGGTGCACTAATGTATATTGCTCATACTCCTTACTGGTGGTGCAGGAACTGCCTCCTGCTGTCTAATTTTACTTTGAAATCTTGACTGTTGATGTATGAGGTGTGGCAATTAAATAACAGGACTGGTGCTGCTACCGGCAAACAGCATGCGTGCCACTGCAGGTTTGAACATGTCTGTGCCTGTTGATGCTTCTCCTCACCCTGAGCTTGATGGGCACGGTTGTACATCACTCAGTCTCGCTGTAGCAACCACCCGTTCATGTCCTTGCACTTGCATCTCGTCGAAAAAATGCAAAATGTTCGTATGGAGCAACAAGTTAACCTCAAGTTTCTTGTGAAACTAGGGAAAACTGCCCCAGAAGCTCATGCCATGTTAAAGGAAGTGTACAGAAGTGAATGTTTATAGTGCACACAAGTTGTTGAGTGGTTTATGAGGTTCGATGGCGCTAATCAATGCATTGGAAAAGTCCAAACTCACGACGGCAAAAATATTGAAAATGAGCAAATCAAAATTTAAAACCATGATGATTGTTTTTTTTTTTGACAAGCATGGAATTGTCTACGTTCACTGGGTTCCCAAAGGTCAGACAGTCAATCAACATTACGCCGAGGTTCGGACTGTGCCTGGTGAACGAGTGAGGAGACGAAGACCTGATTTGTGGAAGAGCAATTCCTGGATGCTTCACCAAGACAATGTGCCAGCCCATTCTGCCTTCCCTGTGAAGGCATTCTTTGCAAAGTATGACATTGCCGTGTTGGATCACCTGCTGTACTCACCCGACCTGGCCTCCTATGACTTTTTTTGTGTCCTAAGGTCAAATCGGAGCTATAGGGGACGAGATTTGACAGTGTGGAAGCAGTGAAAGCAAAAGCGACAGAGGTTCTCAGCAAGCTGACAGAAGTGGACTTCCAGGACTGCTTTGAAAAATTTGTATGGAGCAATGTAGGGATTGGCAAGGAGAGTACATAGAAAGCGATAAACTTTCTACTGTAATTGGTGATCAATTAAATGTTTTGTAGCTCCAGTCCGGTTATTTAATTGCCACATTTAGTATTGGTCGAGTGTTCTGATTGTTTTACATATTAACTTACCCCATGCATCCGTATTAACTCAAGCAAAATAATTATGCTAGGCGAGCAACTTCAATGCTTCTCAAATTCTCCATAGATATTGAATTTTGTAGTTTACAAATGCATAGATACAAATTAACGTTCATGACCGAACTTTTTTCATTTCTTATCAGGTTGAGTGTCATGCAGAAGGTGATGCTTCCTGGTGTGAGTGATGAAAATCTAAATGGGTGCCTTACTACATTACCTTTGAAATTGTATATATATATGTATAGAATTTATTTATGCTGATTTTAATGGATGTAATTGAGATGCATTTAATGAAGACTGTAATTCTAACCTGATATATAGAATTCATTCCGTTGTTGTTAGTTATTTGTAAGTTATGATGTGAGTGGCAAGTGTAAGATTTTGCTACTGATATTCTTGCAGTTTGTGGCCTCTTGCATGTATTGAAAGATGAGCTGCTTATTGCAATCATCTTTTTATAAAATGAACTAATTCTGGAATTACTGCAGAGATATCAGTGATGGCGTGAGCCATGTTTTACATATCCTTATTTTCTAGTTCTGTTTATTCGTTAGTGGTAGTGAAATTAAAATGGGAGATGTTTTTCTGTGTTCTTCTTTTCCTAACACAACAATTGCAAGAATTGGAAAGGGGGATGAAAATTTGGTAAATACCTCCATAGTTGAGCCATGATAACTTTCCACTGTGATTATTCATTTCCTCCCTCCCTTCACACCCCCTCACCTACAGTACTGTGTTTTGTGCTGTCTGTATTTTGTATGAGGAAAACTTTCACCTGACTCCAACAACTGTAATTTAACCTAAGCCAAGTTTTATTTGAATAAAAAAATAACTTTTGCAATGGATTTATTTTCTGATTGTAAAATGAGGAAAAAAAATTACCACGGTCTACTGCCAACTTTTCCTGAGAAAAGTGTTTCGAATTGGTAAGAAATGAATTTTCACTGCATTCCCTGTCACTGAAACCGTATATGTACATGTGTTTGGTCTAATAATCATGTCCTGTAATGGGCCATACCTAAGCTCTTTATTTAAAACATGTGGAAATCAGCACAATCCCAGCCACTATATTGATTAATGGCATTGATCTCAAAATATTTTCACTCAGCTAAACATTCTTGGGTAGTGCCCTGAATAGGTCAAAATCTTAATAAATTGTTGACAGCAAAAATTCTCAATGAAAAGGGAATGTGAATATGAGTTTTGATCACCCTCAACATAGATAATCCCTTCCTGACTACACAATTGGTATATTTGTTGCAACTTAGTTTATCAAGTTATAACTTCAAGAGAAGCACATTCAGGAAGCCCTCCCCTCTATGAAATCTTTGTGAGGCAGGGAAATCTCCGTTGAGTTGCTACTTCCTTTGAGATTCCAGGAATGTGCCATAATTGTAGCATATTTTGAGAATAAATCCTTGATTTTCATGTAGTTTATTGTTGTTGAAGTGTAGAAAAGTCTCTGGTATTTACTTATGTTGCAAAATTTAACCTTTTATTAGAAATAATAGTTAACACATGCAGTGTTATGGATTTGAAAGTTATCATGAGGTTCTTTTGGAAGAAAAATCCCTGTAATATTTTCAAATATTTCATGCACATTTTGAATTACACAGTGGTTCATGTCTAGCACTAAGGGAAGGGGAAGTAATTTTACTGTAAATCATTTTTGTTATTGCAACTGTGAAATCCCTTTAAATATTTTGATTAGTGAAGGATAAAATGAATGTATCCAGTTCAGGAAACTGATTGAATGTCAGCATGTTACAGGTGTAACTTAATGAAACCTTATACACCAGTGTTAAATAATACTCTTGCTTATAGTCCACACTTTATTTTATGTAGCACCAGCCATGGTTTCGGCACTACATTAAGGTGTTTTTTTTACTTTTGAGGCCAAACCTACATACATTTATATCCAATTTGATGTACAGGATGGGGTGGTTGGCAATATGGGGTGAGGGAAGGGTGTATTCATTGGGAAGGTCATGGAAATTAGAAGGATTAAACAAGTGTGGTCAAGTTTTTGATGAGTGTCTAGTGAGAATAGGTCGGGGTGGACTGGAAGGGAGGGTTGGAGATAGGTGAACTTTTACTCACCTATCCTAAACAATTGCCTACCATCATCCCCCCTCCCTTACAGCCCCTCCCACCCTATTTTCTCTTGACGTACAGCAAAAATTGACTTGTTTAATCCTTCCCATTTCACTGATCCTCCAAAATAGCACTTCATATCTTTCCCCTCGCTCATCTTTAGGATATGATTAGGTGTATTATTTAGCTGTGTTTCACCAATTTAATATTCTAAAATCACAGAAATTATTGGCCTAATGTTTGAAAAATCCCATTCACATTCAGTATCATTACTTCCACAGAACATGTCTTCAAGTGGTGGCTGGAAAGATACTTCTCTAGGTTTTCTATGGTGAAGGATGTGCGATGGTTGCTCAAAATAAGCTTATATGCATAGAAAATTCTCCACATAGCCTTGTATTTTAGGGATATGCCTTAAGAGTAGCCCCCTTACCAACGGAGATGATCTCATTCGTGTCTTTGCCTGATTGTATTTATCTATCAAGATTTTGAGATCCACTATTCATTTACATTCAAGCTTTTACCTTTACTTCATACAAGCATAATAATAGATGATTTCTTATGAACAGTGCACGGTTCCCTTTGAATCCATAAATTTCTCTTCTACATCCATGTATGTCACCCTTTGTACACTCAAGCTAAGGCGTGAAGATTCAAGATATTTGACTTCATCAGTCAAAAGCATGAAGCAACCTTTAATTCATGTTGGATCCAATGGAAGTGAGTCATTGCTCTACAGCTCTTGTGCATTTCCTTCCCTCTAATCTGATATGGACATAACATTGACGGAAGATGAAGAGCTTTGCACGAGCCTCATATTAATGGTTTTTCACCTACAATTAGTGTGAACAAAAAATTTTCTGAAATTCTATTGCACATTAACTTTTAATTATTCATGTCTAAATCCAGATATGCCCATATGGCAGCTCACTGGGTAGTAAGAAGATGTAGAACATTGCAACTCCACTGTGCATTAAATATTGTCAAAAGACAAAAATATCAAATTTTATATATACCTATATAATTAGCAAATATATTTTTTTTAATCATTCCATTTCCCTGAGTTTTGTTAAGTTTTCTCGGGAAGAGTTTCAGAAAGTACCTTTCTTCTTCCATACTTTTCAGCCATTGATATAAATAAGGGAGGTTTGATTTATGTGTGGTCTACAAAAAAGCTCATCGACAACATGGTAAGTTGCCAATGATAACTAACTTTATGGTAAATTGCTAATTCACAGCTTCTACCTTACATAAGATTGATGCGATGAGCTGTTCATTTGCTGTTTTACATGTGATTTTGAAGGTCTATGTATTTGACATAGAATTATATTTTTATATGCATGGAATTTGAAGTTTTGTTTATATCATAAATTAAGTATAGGTGTGTACTTAATGTTGCAGGTTTTAAGTATAATAATAATATCTTTATTTGCCCAAAGATCTGATACATTGATATGAAAAAGATATAGAGCATATTCATACATACATATATTATACACAATTAAATGTTTTAACAGACAGTGTCATTGAGGTATTCCTCAATGGAATAGAACAAATTATTTTGTAAGTATCTTTTCAGTTCTGATTTTAAAGCATTGATGTTTTTTATTTCTTTTACACACAGTGGTAATTTATTGAACAATTTTATGTCCATTTCTTTGGGTCCCATTTTAGCAACTCTTGTACGTACATAATTGTAATGGAAGTCATTTTTGTCCTTGTGTGGTGTTGGTGGAATACACTGTTCACATCAACATTATCAATGTTATTCTTCACATACATGATAGTTAGAAATAAATATATACATGGCACGGGAAGAAGATTCAAGTCCTTAAAAATTGGTTTACTGGGGGATTTATTACAAATTCAAAATCTTTATTGGACAACATTATTACTAATTTAAACACAAATCATGTATCGACCAAAGTACTTGATTCAACCATATCTTACCATCTCCCCCTATTGTCCTCAATAAGATTGGACCCATCTCCACGTAGTACACAGACATATTTCACTAGAGTTTATTCACAAGAGAACCAGGACACATTTTTATTCCTTCTTGAGTCACATGATTGGTCTGAAGTTAATAATCCTAGTGCATTTGATGCAAGTTTTCATTATTTTCATGACTATCTTCAGTATAGTTTCAATCTTACCTTCCCCCTCCTTCCTAAGAGAAGAATGATGGCATCAAATAAAAAACCTTGGATAACTGACCAAATTCGTCATTTCTCTGCCACTTTGAAAAATCTATAAGCTAAATTAAATACCTAGTATTCCAATAGTCCACTCCTGCATGAGGAATATATAGCCCAAAAAAAGTATTACAGGAGATTCCTAGAACATGCCAAAAAGTCGAATAACAATAAAAGGATACTTGCATCAAAAAGTCCAAAGTGTCTTGGGATATTATACGTGAATCAACAGGAAAATTCCATCAATATATTCTACCCAAAATCAATCAGTCAGGGAATAATTTGCATGCTAAAGTTCTGACCTAGCAAATGAATTCAACAATTCCTTCACAATAAAATCACCAGCAACCCCTCCTTTAACTTCTTCTACAAACTTGTTTCATATTCTGCCTCATTTTGCTTCTTTCTTTATTTGGCCTTGTATTGAACCCGAATTAAAAGCCATAATATCAACATTTGCTAGCAAAAACTTTTCAGGCCCGAATGACATCCCAGGGAAATTATTATATCTTTCCTACAGATGTGTAAAAGAACTTCTCCTGTTTCTAATTAATGAATCACTTAAACAAGGGATTTTCACTTCTTCTCTGAAACATTCCAAAATAATCCCGTTATATAAAAACAAAGGTTGCTCTAATAATTTGAATAATTATAGACCAATTGCACTGCAAAATGTTTTGTCCAGAGTTCTTGAAAAAGTGTTCTACATCCAATTAATGTAATTCTTGGTAAATTTTTCTTATTATCTTCAAATCAGCATGGCTTCTGGAAAGGCCAATTTACTACCTCTGCTTTATTTCAAGCTACTAATTTCATTTTTTCTTCACTTGACCAAAAACTAAAAACCATAGGAATATTTTATGATTTTTCCAAGGTGTTTGATAATGTAAATCACTCCTGCCTCCTCCCCAAAATGAACCAACTGGGAATAAGAGGTATTGCTAACAAATGGCTTCACTCATACCTCAGTAATCGAACTCAAACTGTTTCTCTCAGTTAATGGTAACAGATATTTTTCTAATTGCACTACCACCACAATAGGGGCTACCCAAGAGTCTATATTAGGCCCAGTCTTATTTCTGATCTATATAAATGACTTAGCGTTATCTTTCAATAATATCCCTCATAAAGTGGTGCATTGATAATGATTTGAATCTAAATATCCAAAAGTCACATATTGTTCAATTTGGTTGCAATAGTAATTTATTGGAAAGCATTTTGATTAAAAATTCACAATAAGTCCATTGAGAATGTACCTTATACAAAATTTCTAGGAACTTACCTGCATACCAACTTGTCTTGGGAGATGAATATTGAAGTCTTAGCCAATAAACCAAGCTCTATATGTTATCTCTTACGCCACCTAAGAAACTCAGTTGACACAAATATCCTACTGACTTTAAATTATGGTGCATTATATTCACTCATGTCGTATAACATAATTTTTTGGGGCTCTTCCTCTCATGCTTCTAAGATCTTTGTATTGCAAAAATGTGCAATTCGAATAATGCCACGAAAGCCTTAAGATGCCCCCTCCAAACCCATTTCTAAAAAAAAAAACTACACATCCTCCCATTTCCATGTGTATACTTTTATTCAATTTTACTTTTCGTGCATCCAAATCTAAATGTTTGCTGTAAATTCTGATCTGCATAGTTACGAAACATGAAAAGTCTTCACTACAATTCTATAAGGATTAACAAAGCTAAGTTGGGACCACGAGAAATGGGTCTCAGAATATATAACTAACTCCCGCAAAATTTAAAAATCATTGTATCTAATGAGTCATTTTTAAAAAATGTAGCATTTTCTACATGAAAAACAGTACTATTCAGTTAATGAATGTTTTTGACTAAAAAAATTGATTACTTTTTGTTACTCTAGTATGCAAGTATTGAAGATGTGGCACTAAAATATGGTAGCCATGTTGTGTGTGTATATCTATGCTGAGACGTGTGATATTGCACTGTTTATATGTGAACTTTTGCACTACTTTTGTGAACCTACTTAGCTTCTTTTGAATCCAACTATATTTTTTAAACTATTATATTTTTTGACGTGTCCTATATCTTTCTTTGCAAGATCTTTGGACAAAATAAATAAATAAAAATATTACACTTCTGGGCAACGATTCTATAACAGCTTGTTTCTGAAGTCTGAATATTTTTAAAGACAAGTGAGTAGATCCCCAAAAGATAATACTGTATAAATCATGTGAGTAAAAATCACCAAAATATAAACTTAGTAAAGTTTCTTGTGTTACTGTTTGACTTAGCTGTCTAAGGATGTTACAGCTTGAACTTAGCTTGCTACTAAGGAAATTCTTATGCTCTGCCCAAGACGTTTTATAATTAACAAATAATCCCAAGAACTTGCAGGTGTTAACTTGTTCAATTGATTTTTGTTCCATTTTTATTAGCATGCTTTCAGATAGCTGACCACTGGTTAAAAAGTGTATCAAATTACTTTCATTAGGGTTAACAATTAGAAAATTATCTTGAGCCCGTATGCTAATTTAATTGGTGACTTACTGAGCTTTGTCAGATAAAGATTTAAGGGAAGTGGATGATATCATATATAGTATATCATATTATAGGATTATCATTTCATATTGATAATCATCAATTAAATGGTCATACATTGATACCCATCCATTGTCATAAAAATGTTCATGTCCATATGTCTTCAGCCATTCTATTGAGACACGTCACACATGTACCAAGGATATATTGTTTGCCATGGACAATGTTGGCCGAAGGATGGAGCATCTGAATAGTTTTACTTAGTTCTCCAGAAGTTATCATTTACCGTTTACTCCAGAGCAGTTATTGATTATACCTAAATCAATTGGCAGATACATTCATGTAATTTTTTAGGCATCACTATACTCTCAATTGTGGATCACTGGAGTTCCAGAGAGTTCTGGCAGGAAAACACAGAAGAAGACAAAGCTCAGATGAACAGAAGTATTAATGATTTATCATTCTCCCTCAGGAAATGCAATTTCAGAAACATGTCTGGTGGTGAATAAAAGCTAAAAAATTAGCGATATTATTGAAAAGTCAATTTTTATAAAGTATTGAGGTGTCAGAAAGTTTACAGAAGTCTTCAGAAAAATAATCGAGAAATGCTCTATTTAACGAAGTTGGTGAAGATGACTAAACTACAGAGTCCCAGTTAAAACAATAAATTTCCCTTAGCATCCTATACTGCAAGAAGAAACAGTTCAGCATTTTTAGAAAGGACACTTCCTCTAACCAAATAATAGCATCTTAACATTTCACGCTTCACCATACAATACTACCAATTTCAATGTGACAGGACACAGACCATTGCATTTAGACAACATTTGCAGAAGAAGTAAGGAAGCTTCTCCCTATAATTTAAGGAATACCTTTCACAACAAGGGCCAAAAGAGAATTGGATTTTGCAAAAACAGAATGGTCAACCTGCTGAGAAGTGGAGAATACAAATTACAGTGTAGTGATTGCTCATCACTTTGCGTCCGGTAAAAACTTCTAGGATGCAATGAAAGACCACCTTCTGGAGAAAAAAACACCACTTTGCTGTTTGTTAAACACCTGCTTGAAGATAATACTCCTTCAGGCTCTGGTCTCAATATGCGGCAACTTTTACACAAATGACAAGGCTCTTCAGGACATTATCAGGTCGTAAGAAAAAGTAATTTAAAACGTCTTCTTTTTCAATGACATGATGAAGGATTTCGTTTCATTGGAGGTCCATCATTGGCCCTAATGACGATGGCAGAGAAGGCCATCGAAACGTTGGCAGTAATGGCCATCCTGACCCGGCTCATAACCCGAGAAGACTTCATCACTCAATGACAAGATGTTTAATTACAATCCGTCCTCCCTTATGTTGGTAACCCATATTGGCATATTTTTATGTGGAGATGCAAGAGACGAATGGAAGAAAATACTGATACTCCATTCCTGTATAAGGTGATACAATAATAGAGAACACCAGATACGTAGAAATTCAGAGAATAGATCCTTAGAATAAAACCAGCTTAAATGCGCTGACCGGCAAATAATTACCGTTTATTACCTAAGCCTGGTTTTTACACATATTTGACTGTTATTACTGGAATACTGAAGGAAATATTCTTCATATCAAATCATGCTTGACCGTGGAAGGCAAACTTTCCATGAATTAATTAATTTGAGGAAGAATACCAGCCGGTCACCCTCTCGCTGACATAAAATTCCGTAAACCTCCGGACCTTTACACAGTTTTTATTTCTCCTAGACGAGCGAACACGTAACTGTAGACCCAGTAAGAAATTCAAAAAATAAAAATATAGAATTACACCCTGCAGATCCCTAGTAAGGTAAATGTTTGCCTGGCAGGCATTTACCCCCGGCCAAACATAACACACGTGTTTAAATTGTTAGAGAGTCCGTGAACGTATTAATGAATGAAGTAAGACTTTTGGATGTTTACATTACGAAAGCCGCACATTTATGTAACTTTCCAATGGGTGACTACGTCTAAATTACTGCTAAGGTAAAAATCGATGCATTTTTGTCATGTAATTAAGTTGCAATATGGTGACTTACTTCCACAACATAATTTCCTGTAGAGCTTTCATAAGAAATGATTATAAGATTGACACATTATAAGTTTCAGAGACCTTCTACGTGACGTCACGTGTTTGTTTACAAGCACTACGCACCACAGTGGCGACACTCAATGTTAGAAAATGAAGACAGCCAAGCAGACGACGACGGCCCGAGACAGCGCTTCAGGTGTCCGTGTGCCTGAACCTCTCTCCCTTCCCCTACCTCCCCCATCCTTTCACTTTCCCCTCCATTCCCCATCCCCCTACCTACTATTGCTATGCGGGTTGCGTTCTAACGGGTTATAAGGGGAATCATAGAAATGAAATTCACACATACAGAAGATAAAAAATGCCAATTTATTGTTGCACTTTCAAAACAGTCACGCCAACGACTAACATATAATACACTGCAAAGTACAAAATTTGACTAAAGAAATCACAAAAAAGAACAATGTACAGTGAAAACTTGAAAAAGTACACAATTTATTAAATCTAAGAATGAGCCATAGATGTAACAATGTAACCAGGAAGTTTATAATGTAAGATGAAAAATTGCAAAAATCTAAAAGGATAAGCGAGCAAGTCATAACTGCAAATTTTCAATGTAATACCCTGCAATGAACAAATTTACTTGCTTGAAAGATGGAAGTAAAAATATGACAAAGAAGAACGATAACTTAAAAAATTAAAACAAATCCCAGTGACAATTAAAACTAAAGCAAAGAACAATGTGATGACATAACCCCAAACAGTATACTCTCAAGATCAAAACTTACAAAAATACAATAACAGCATATAAGTACATAAGGATGAAAACATAAAAGGACACTGCGCTAAGAGATTTTTGTGCACAAAAAATCCAAGAGAGCCCCTAATCTATCACACTTTGAATGCAAGAGCTAATCAAATGGCATTGTTCTAAGAGTGCAGTACAGCTTATCCCAGAGTTTCATACTAGAAAGGGAGGCTCCTGAGTCATGTCCTATGGCGAGCATTTGCTGACTTAATTTTCATGTATTACTTGAATGAATGAATGAAGAATATTACATAATAAATGGTGTCAACTTCACTATTTCTTAGCCTTAAGCCTGAATCACACAATCATTTTTTTTCTGTCCCTCTGAGGGATAGCTCCAATGATAGCTTTTCAGGGACAGTGACAATGATAGTTTCAGCTATCATTTTCTGAATCACACGGTCATTTTGGCCATCCATTTCTCCATCCCTCTACTCTTACTTACTGTTTACTACTCTCAATTCATTGAAAGCCGAATGGCATGAGAGTCGCTCTTTGCAGCCATGCGCTCTGATTGACTAAATGTCAACGATGCCTCCAGAGATGGAAAAAGGGACATGCCCAGTGACAGAAAAAGTGATAGGGATCCCTATCCCTGGAGCCATCCTTAAATTTGTTCGCGTCATGTGATCATTTAAGCTATCCCTTGAAAGGGACAGAAAAGATGAACGTGAGATTCAGACATTTGTTGCTGTATGAAATGAAAAATCAAGTCAGTAAGATCACCATGCATGGCAACTCATGCTTTAAACAAGCATTTATCTATAAACTAAAGTGGACTGAGGCACTTAGATTTGTTAAAACAATCTGCAGTTGCAACCATTTAATGGCTAGAGTCATGAAACAGAATACTGATCTGCACAATCACATAACTAATCTCATCACCAGATATTGTGTCTCCAGATAGTAGGAGCAGGAAAGTGTCTCAAAGACTTAACCCCATCAGTGTGCAGCAATGACTATAGTACCTCCAGAGCTTCAGTACAGAAATCCATGTCTCATGAAGAAGATATAACAGTGCAGAGGCTTGTCGTTGAAGACTGTCGAAGTTATCCCTCGATGCTGCTGAAGCTGAGCAAGTCAGGTCTCTTGACAGCTTTTGCCTATAAGCCAGGGACATCTGGAAAAAGTTAAGCAAGTCCAAGAGTTAGATAATGACAAATAAAAACTTAGGGGATAACTTAGGTTGAAGTAAACAATGATAAAAAAAGACTTACTAATATCTCCACCTATTGCATAGAGTGATAGTCTAGCTGATGGAAAACCCGTGAGAGGAAATTCAGTTTCCTTTCCCTCCATACAGAAGTTCTCAGTCTTAGGAGTTAACTCTCAAACACCAATGAGACTTCACCAGTCAGCCATCTGCTCAACTCTGAGTGACGAAGAAATAAAGAAAAAAGAAGAAATTTGCAAAAAAACTCATTACTTTTCTTACATAAAATGTAGCACATAAGTAGTAGTATGATAAAAGATTACATTCTACCAACCTTGTAAAAGCTATCTTTTTCATAGCTGCATTAGGTGGCTCATTCACACATCACCTGCAGAGAATTAGAAGATCAGTCTGTAGCAGCTGACACTCAAATATTCAACCACAGCCAAGTAATTCATTCATATATTATTCTTTATCTTGACATTCTTCATAATCTACCTGTAGTAGCACACATATGGAAGAGTTTGAATAACAGAAGTCAGAGCACAAAAAAGATAATGTTAAAATATCAACTAGGTACTTTAATGACTATTATTCTACCTATACTAAGCCAAATCAATAAAGTTATTGTGATATGGATTATATGGAGTACCTAGATGTAGGTCAGAAAAAATCGATGAATGTACTCCTGATTTATTTGGTCACGAACATTATGTTTTAACATGAGCATTTAACATTAGTGAAGAACAAATGCTGTGGAACTAACTTTACACATGATCATGGTTATTCACTTGAAAAGTGATAAGATTAAAAACAACCTTGCTGTCGGAATTAGACATCATAAACTGTGATCTTCAGAATTCTCCTATACTAATCAAAAGTAAAACGTAATCATGATATTCACCAAGAGTAACTTTCATCTTCATTCATTCATTCAAGACATCTTGGCTACTGGTGAAAATCCATTGGTAATCGATGGAAATAACAGGAGACTGACAGATTTACCCACCAGAAGTACTGCACGCCTCCCCTCTGGAGTTGCCATCCAAGAAGTACCGGACATAGATCTCACTTCCGACATATTTTCAATGCCTGCAAGACAACAAGCACGATAATTTAATTGAGGCTAAGATTTAACTAGTGATACATTAAGTTTCCTGGTTCCCGACCAGATAAGTAGAAATATCTTGGTATTGAAGTAACAATGCTCACTGACCTGTCCCAGGTGCAGCAGAATAGCTGGCTTTCGGCTCATCGTCCATTCACAGCCATCGCGGAACATACATTTCTTCCAAAGCATCACCACTTACTGGATAAGGTGACCAAATTACGTACACACTCAGTCGCGAATGGTATTTCCATTAATTTTAATTCAGAAAACATTTTTGGCGAACGTTCTCTGACATTCACATGCATACACAAAATCAAGACGGGCACCACGCATCCAAACTTTTATGTTGAAGATTCCAATTGATATCGGGGGTCATCTTGAAGACTTTTGAGGCGAGTTTAACACCGGAATGTAGAACACTTTCACAGCGATATCATAAAAAAAAGAGATTCCTTCACAACACATAGACAAAAAACTTACATAAAAAGTTACGTTGCACGTTCAGAGCAATGTTTTCGTTGATATCAGTTTGTATTCGAATAATTCAAAGCAATACTGCGTGCTTTCATTGGCCCATGACGGCGCGCTGTGATTGGTCCCTTTCACTGAGAGAGAGATAGTGAAATAGTTGTTAGAGAGAGACAGATATATGACAATTAAATGTTATTAACTAAGAAAGTTAATTACCTTAAAAATCATCAATTATTTTTTTGAGTCCTATCAAATACATAAGTTTATTTATTACTGTTCCAAATTGCAACTTACTTCACCGTGAAGGCTCACAAATTTAAAGGGCCACTGTTTACATTCGGGAATGGGAGTGCACGGTCTGTGCTACGCACAGAGATAGTCATGTTTCATTTGTTTTGAGGGAATTTGGTGGCATCTAGTGGATGAATCTTGAAGTCGTACCGGATGGGTAGAAAGTTGATGGTAGTAATTTGTTTATCTGGTTCTGGTGGAAATTCTTTACCCCATGGGTTATTTACATTTTGTAAATTAGTGGACTTGGAACTGGAACGTAAACCAGTCATGGTGAAAATACAAGTGAACTCCCTCATTGCAAGGCATCGCTAAAGTGCCTCTGGCTCTTACTCAGCACGAAGATGTGTAGTGTGGATACTATAACTTTTCAGTAACTGTTACATTACTCTTCTCTGTATCTCGAAGGTATAGTAAATTTTACGCACTCAGTTATTCATTTACACGTATCATTAATATTCCAAATGCCCTGGGCCTATTTTACTGGATGGGTTTATGACTACATGCGTTTATAGTGATGTCATGGTGTTCTTGTGAAAACTGTACATGCCTTACGTTTAAAATGTTTCATTTGCCTGCTCGTGCTTCACCTAATGTAGAATAATGAATCGCTTCTAACATTTTACACCAAGGGCTCCAGTCGAATCATATATTTTCTTTTTAGCGTTGTAATTGGGGCTAAAATTCCCTAAATTATCATTTAGAACCTCGGCATTTAAGTTTTTTATACAGTGAAATTTATTATTTGGGGAATGATAATATTTAGCTATATTCTATTTAAATAGTGCATGATGATTTTGGAGTTCTTCAGTGTCCATCTTGTTTCATTATGTTATGTAAAGAATCATTCTAAAGAGTGCTTTCTTTCTTTCAGACAAATGAACCTCTCAATTTGATCAGAAACGCGTATTCCTCAAAAATGGATATACCATTACCGGGAGAAATTATCCCTTTTCCCTCTTCCTCACCACCCCTCCTATCAAAGTCGCCACCACCAATGCCACCCCTTCCTCCTGACTTTGATCACATTCCACTGCCTCCATCAATTGGCAAGCCGAATCTTAGTCCACCAACGGCAAACCATTTGACCAAACCACCTCCTCTGCCCCCAACTGCTCCCCCTCTTCCCCCCGTCGCCAGTAAAGTCCTCCCAGTGCTTCCTCCGCTCCCATCTTCTCCCAAAGGCGTGCCTTCCGTGGAAGCCAAGGGAAACGGAGAAGCGATCCATTGGTCGTCGATACCCCCGCCGCCCGCTCCCGCCCCACCCACCGAGGACAGCAGGTACTCGCCGAGCCATGCGACACCGGCAGACGAAGAAAACGAGAGGATTTTGCTGCCCCCGGCCTTCAGCCTCCTGCCCCCGCCGCCTCCGCCGTCGGACACTGCCCCGAGTCATCCTCTCCCCGCCTCCCAGCAGTCGCCTCCGAAAATGCCGCCTCTGCCCCCGACCCGGCCTCCGCCGCCGCCCTCCGCCGGCCCTGTCGCGCCGCCTCCTCGCTCCGAACCTCCGCCGCCCCTCCCCGCGCCTCCGCCGAAAACGGCCGTCCTCGGAAAGATGCAGGCGAAGAAGCGCCTCCTGGCCTTCTCGATGACCAAGCAGGGAGGCGGTTTGGGTCTCTCGTTCGGCTTCGCCAAGAGCGCCCGCGTCGTGAACAAGGCGAGCGCCAACGCCTTCGTGGGCAGCGGCGAAGACGAGGAATCGAACGAGAAGAAGGAGTCGACGGGCAAGAACCGCAAGCGGAAGAAGGAGGAGCGGGAGGTGCTGGCCATCGAGGAGATCAAGCGGGAGGAGGAGCGGCTCAAGGAGGCCCTGGGCATCCGCCAGCAAGCGCAGCGGGCGGAGCAGTGGGCCGAAGAGATGTGGGGGATCGCGGCGCCCGTGGGCGACGCCGGGATGCTGCTGGCCGCGCCGTCCGTCGGAGCCGGCGTCGGAGGTGGAGCAGGCGCCGCGGCGCCGGTCGTCGAGGAGCGGGACGCGGCCCCCAGCGGAGAGGGCGCCCCTGCCGGCGCTTCCGCCGACGCCGCCGCGCCCGGAGGCAACCAGGAGGGCGCCGCCGCTTCCAACGAGGCCCTCCGACACGCGGAGAGGGAGACGGGTGCTCAAGGGGATGCGGCGACCGGCAGCGCGCTCGCAGAATTTCCTGCCAATGCCGAACACGGGGAAACTGTTAAAGGTTCGTTATGTGCATCTTTTTCTATTATGAGCGTGCGAACTTATTATGCCATTGTATTGTTCGTTTTCCCTGTGTTTGCTGCTTTTCGCTAATGTGTGCATATCTTCTTTGGAAAACTAACTGCAGTATTATATAGTGAAATGAGAATAATCCTAGGAATGTCATTTGTGGAGTTAACAGCAGTGAGAAGTTACAGTTCAGAGTTTTAATGAATTTGAATAATGTTGGCAGTAATTTGTCATTAGGTTTATGTGGATTGTTTTTGAGGGTTTTGATTTTGGGCACTGGTGTGACAAACTGCGTGTAGAATTATCTCAATGTTTCTCCTTTTTACTGACAATTCCAGTGGTGCTCATCCCTCCAAGATATGGTGCTTTGATTTCACCCCCCCTAAATTTTCTGGAATTCCTGATCAACCCCATGAATCATATTTATGTCTCACTTTGCACCATGTCCCCCTATTGTAGCCACCACTGGTCCATTCATTTGCATTGTTTAATTATTAGATGTGTTGTTGAAGAAAGTTGTGTAATCATGTCAGAAGTCATACTTATTGGAAAAATTAAGTTAATTGTTCACTTTGTAGTGTAATATTTTAGCAGAACTTGTGTCATTGTTTTTCCATTGACACAATGGAGGCCCTTGTATTTGAGTATGAAAAAAATTTTCGTTTTCCATTTGTAATAAGTATGTATTAATTTCCTGACAAGATCCACATAAACTAGTTGTACATTTTTAATGTATATTGCTGTCCTAATGGATGAGCATCATAGTAGCTGCCCTCTAACCTAACCTTGGGGAAACCTTGACTAAGGAGCGAGTGACCCAATTTAGTGGAAAAGGATAAGAAATGCCTCTTGGAGTTGTTGAAGAAGAAATTTGAGTAAGTATTTCAATACTCATGAAGGCGGAACAAAAAATGTTCTATTTAATGCCAGTAAACTCTTCTATTTTCTATAGTCTATCTTTTATACAGAATTATGACCTATTATTTTGCACAAGTGTGTTTAGTCTTCATAGCCTTTAAATTTTCAATAGGTTTGTCAGTGCATCTCCTTGCTGCACTATTAAATTACTCATACATTTTCATGTAGATCCACTAATAATGAATGTTTTCATTGATTTATACTGGTGCTTCTGGAAATAATGAATACCAGACATAGCAGTCGTAGCCCCTAAAAGGGCAATAGTTATATTTTCGTCAGCATTTTAGGCTGTTTCGAATTTACACAGGAGTGGTTTAATAAATGGTCTGACTTAGCCAAAACTTGGTTCTCCTCTTTTTTTCAAATTGCCAGTATCAGCCAAATGACTATTAGACAAAATAGGCAAAATATTGCCTCTCTGAAGACATTGCACCTTATATTGAAAGATGAGACAGATGGTGGGCACTTCTGTTCCAATAACGATGGCATCATGTTTCTTCATCAGGACTGATGTTTACCATAAGTCAACAATTACTCCTTCATAAAGGTATCTTAAACCGTTGGGGTATTTTATGCTATGTTAACAGAAACTAATTCAAGGTATCAGATGAAATTTGCCTGCATGACCTCTGTCATTCCTTTGTGTTTTACTTCTCATGATCAGTGTTACCATTTAGGGGGTAAAATTTGGACCATTGGCACAGTGCAGGAGTTCAGTTACTCTTTGCCAACTATTTTTGAGATCATTTTATGATCAACTTTTGGGTTGATCACCAGCAAATACTACCAAGCTAATGCCAATAAGCATTGTCTACCCTCCTGGTGTGGGCATATTTTCCGACTGTCGTCCATTGCTCTTGCGGCACACTCTTTGTCATTCTAGGGTGGGTGGTTGTACTTGCGAGTGCCTTGCCCTGTTCATAAGTGACATGCTGTCCCTTTTCCTTGGGTCATGGTGGGTGTTGAAGACTTAGCTTTATGCTTACGGGATTATTATTATTATCATATTAAATATTCAGTCAACTACTAGTTAGCTGATGCTTTCAAGAATAAATTAATTACATGTTACAATTACTCCAGCCTGAGGACTTTATTAATGTTATCAAATTGATATTGTCAACCAATGAGCTGAGCAAGTTTGGAATGGACCTGGATTGAACTGAAAATGGGCCATATTTTTTTGCAATTTTGTCGAAGGCGGACATCGGTAACTGTGTTTGGTATTGCCACATGGTGGAATTATTGTTCATTGTGCTGAGTGCTTGAAAGATGAGTGTGAATGGGTGTGTGTGTGATGCATATTCATGAGGGACGTTGGCTTTGCAGGGAAAGAGGATGGTGGGGAGGGGAAGGAGGATAGAAAGGAGAGTGGGGGGGAGAAGCGGGAGAAAGGGAAGGGGGAGAAGGGGGGGAGGGAAAGCCGCAGCAAGAAGGAGGGCGGAGGGGAGAGGAGCAGCAGGAGGCGGGGGGAGGAGGGAGGCAGTGGCGGGGGGGACAAGGAGAGGTCCAAGAGGAGTGGGAAGGGGAGCAGTGGTGGCGGAGGGAGTGGGGGGCGCAGTGAGAGGCGCTCGGAGAGGAAGCGCGAAGGCCGACGCAGCTCGGTGGCAGATGGTCCTCCTTCTGGTTGGAAGCAGCTGAAAGAGATGTTTGGCGGGGAGTGGAAAGGGGAGAAGATTCCGCACCGAACTGGTGGATCTCGGGAGGATCGTGATCGGGACCGACGGAGCTCAAGGAGTCAGAGCAGCAGGTAGTGTGACACTTTATTTATTTATTTGCCTGTATTTTTCTCAGTAGGGCCCATTACATAACCTTAATAATATTTTTACCATCTCATTGTACCGTGTATATAATTTACCATAAATATTCGAATATAAGTGTAAGTCTTTTCTTCAGCTGAAAATTTTAATATGCAAAATTCCACGGATTGTGGACCAAATTCCAAATGCCATGGCTGGTCCTGGGAGCTGTTTCTCAGAGCTACAAGTCACAAGTCGGATGGGTTACTTAGGTATAACTAACCAAACACTTGTAACTAGCCCAAAAAAGTGGCAGCCCTAATCAATATCATACAGAACTCGTATTTTGACAATTACGATACATTTTGGGTGATCACCTTGCAATATTTCCAATTTCAATGGTACTGCAAAGTTTATACAAATGATTGAACATGAGAGGAAAAGTTATTTAATGTCACAACATACCTCAAAAGATGCCAAGCAAATGCGAGTTATCGGGTAAACCTAACATCACAAGATATAATCACTTATCTCACCGTATTTCTAATAGGATGAGCTCTAAATGGTAGTTATTAATAAATTTAGGTTTGTTTATATATAGATTTATCAATAACTACCAGTCTAAGTAGAATGCGAATTAAAAATATATTGGCGTTATGAAGTACTATAATTTCACCAACCGTCATCATTTTTTTTTAATTCTGCCACAGAACATCTCTGACGTAAGTCCAATTTTTATCAGCAGATATTAAGCCAACCTCTTTCGCCAAATCTTCAATCTCAATCCATTTTTTAACTTAAATGTCTGTTGTTAGACTGTCTGTAAAGCTGCCGAACAATTTATCTTTACGTTCTTTAATTGATCTCAAGATTAAAACTTTTTCATCCACTTACTTCGACATCTTGAAAAGCTCTGTATTTTATTTACTTTTTGCTAATAACCATACCTGGCGTCTACAATTCGTTGTTAAAAAAAAGAAAGTCGACTAGCATGTATTTTGAGCTTGGTGAATTGTTTATCGGGCGAAATACATGACGCAATAACAGACGAGAGAATATAATTTAATATCCTAGCGTTTCACACTCTTTGACTTATAAGTAATAAATAATTACTTATCATTTCATTTATGTTTAATAATATAACCTATAACAACTGGGAATACGAACTGTAAGTTGCGATAATTGTTATAAATGCCAACATATGCAATGTTATCTTGAAGTTTCGTTATAATATTACGTTATAACACAATTAATTGTGGCTCAATAAAGATAAAACCAAATGAACATACTATCTTGATTTGTAAGATCTATTAATAACTACCATTTAGAGGTTATCCTATTAGAAATACGGTGAAATAAACGATTATATCTTGTGATGTTAGGTTTATCCGATAACTCACTTTTGCTTGGCATCTTTTAAGGCATGTTGTGACATTAAATAATTTTTCCTCTCATATTCAATCATTTGTATAAACCCACAAACTTTGCACTACCTTTGAAATTGGAAATATTACAAGGTGCACACCCAAAATGTATCGTAATCGTTAAAATACAAGTCCTGTATGATATTGATTAGGGCCGCCATTTTTTTAGGACTAGTACAAGTGTTTGGTTAGTTATACCTAAGTAACCCATCCGGCTTGTGAAAGTGGTCCCGTGACTTGTGACTTGTAGACTTGTAGCTCTGAGAAACAGCCCCCTGGTCTCCTAAACATGTGAAAGTATCAAATAGAATCTATATCTCAGATGCAAGTTATATTGCAACAATGTCCCTTCTAAATTTTGCTTTTAGATAAAGCAAATCATCAAAGGTGCTGGGATAAATACTGGAGTAAGGAGTGGCTAGGGTCAAAAAAGTCCAAGTTAGAGTTCCCAAAGTTAATCTTAAGTCTTTCCCTCCTTTCCCCATCACTGTGAGGTTTACTCCATTCACCCTCTCACAAAAGCAACTGTAAGACCCATGGTCTAGAAGTGTCTTACGTCACTAAGGAGGTTGATATAGCTGAGAGTCAAAGCCAAGGGATGAACGCAAAGAATAAACACCGAATGAATCATCGGCTTAGTGTTGAATAGTTGCATCTTACTATCTTCCTCCTCCCTTGCCACAACTGGCTACATCGGTGGAGAGGGAGGACATGACACTGGAGAGTGGGGGTTTTTATCATGAATCAAGGTGTGCCCACAAAACAATATTTTGGGGGATGGCTCATGCCCACCCGTAGAGCTGGTCACTTGAAGGGGAAATATGGTCAGTGTGGGAGGGAAGGGAAGTGTTTGATAAGTTCTCTGTAAGTGAGAAAGAGAGGTGATGGAGAGTAACCCTAGGTTTTGGAGCAATGGAGATGGAAAGCTGTGTGAATTTTCCTGGTGGGGATTGCCGGGTAAGGAAAAAGAATATGGAATGGGGGGGCATTTCCTTAATTTCGGATCCATTCCGGTAATCTCAGAAAAGGGAGTCAGTGAATAATAAGTCAAGAAGATATACAAATGAATGTTTATTATAAATATACTTCAGTTCTTCTGTCGACTGAATAGCTTTTTAACAAAAAAATCAGTTATTTGTTTTTGCACTTTGCTATGCTCCATAGTCGCTTCCACTATGACCTCTAATTTGAGTAAATGCAAACTGAACTGGGTGTCGACATCATTAATAGTTTAGAATTGATGTAATGTATTGAGAGTGAGCAAAACTTCATTCTTTTTGGGAGAGATCAGGACTTGATCATTTTTGTCTTGGTTACTGCTTTCCTTACTGGGCCCTGCCACTGGCTCTTCCGTCACCAGCTGTAGTGTTCGATCTTCACAAGCTTGGAGATGTGCGTCATCTATCGACATAATCGCTGGGGATTGCAGCCAATGAACTGCCAACTTGCGACTAGTACTTTTGGAAATCACTTGCCAAACCTCTTATCTTGATAGTAATTTCTTCCTGTACTTATTCTTAAAGATTAAAATTGACAAATAAATGTTCATTTCTGGCACTAACAGGAATTCATTCACAAATAAAGTAGTTTGATCGAAGACTAACCTCAGGACAGGATAATCAGGTGCTGGGAAAGTCCATAGTCCATTTGGCAAGATCCTTCATCTCCATCCCCATTCCTGAATGTGACAAATAGAGTTGGATGGTTATAATGTAACTTAAGAAAGAAAACAAGGGTACGCTGATTTTTGGAAACAAAAATAATAACCCGAAACAAGAGGCATATACATACCAATCCTGTGCAAGTAGTATCGCACCAGTTTCCTACAGTACAAGACTTTGAAATTTTGGACAATTCCTTTTTCCAGTGGCTGGGACTTACTGGTCGAATCTGGAGGAAGATAAACAACATTTACATTGGCCAAATTAAGGCCATCGAGACATTTTCGCAAATTTCCATTGTCCACCAGCAGAGAAATCTATATTTTTGCCAGCCATTTTCAGTTGCAGTCGAATGATGGTATTTTGGAAAATGCCATTGGTCATCCAACAGTTTTTATTGAAATCATAGACCACCAGGAGATTTTCCATCTTCACATTTTTCAAACAGGGATGTTTTTCACTCTTCTCAATGAAGACAGGCTTTATTTTATCCATTCCTATCTGATACATGCATAGCCCTACAGTCACTCTCATTTTGATTTTTCTTCCTCCGTGACACCTCTGTCCTTTCAAACCTAGAGTTTTGTCAGGGAGAGCATAAAAAATAGTTGGGCTATATTCTAACTTAAGTTCAAATTCCAGTTCAAATTTCCACTATAAATTTTCAGGGCTATATTCATTAATCAAGCAATCATTGTCCTAATGCCACTTATCTAACAAGTTTGTGTCCACCACGTCTTCTTGTCCACGTATCTTCAGTGACACAATGTTGAATCGGGATTTGAAATTGTACAGCCAGCCAACGGAAAACTTAAAATCTTCGATTTTCTGTCGTAATGCAATTTCTTTTGCATTTTGTTGAATGATCAGGCCACTTACAGGAATATTCTGCTCATGACCCTTGCAGAAGAAGGAATTACGTTTAATTTCAGTGTACTTAGCGCTGCGTAATTTTTTCCTTTTCAGTCATACTCCCTCCTCTACTTTCTCTAGAATTTAAGCACGGTTGACAACAATTGTTGAAAGCATTGACAATGACACTCCTAACTTTTCCACTACAGCACTCTTACTTATTTGATTCAACTCCTTGAATAATTTTCACCTTCTCCTCCAATGATATTCTTCTTCTCTTTCTCTTGATTTGTGAATGTTCCATATCCATGGCCATTAGAACTCCTTTCCTCAACGCCCCTACCCAAAGATCCTGGCCAATTGGTATCTTGCTTCCACATTGCCTGGGTACCAACTAACCCCCACTCCTGATGTCTTTTGGGGGTTATTGTCCGTTAACCCAAGGAAGAGATGAAAGCACCTCAAATTGGGCTAGGATGTTGATGACACTTTCTGCTCCCTCTACTTCGGCATGACTTTTGGTGTCTCCAACGATGGTTTCACTTATCCTCTTCTGATTTCTATCTCTGATAAGGATTAAGCAACAAAACACTTATCAGATTCTTTATCAATCTGCAGGAATGCAGCTGAGCTAGTTTTTAAGAAAAATTTTCAATCGCTGGGTCGGAGTGAAAGGGGAGGAGGGTACACCATTTTCCGATATAAATATATATGGGGGCTTGAGCATTTATTCTCATCGGTTACACATGTGCCCAGAACTAGTCACCTTTTAGAATTTGAGTGCATCAAACTAAGTGTTAGTGTTAATGAGGAAAACTCATATTTTCTTGGCTGTTGGCGACAAGAGAAGGGAAGGAAGTCTTGCAATGATAACTATTGACAGCCATAATAATTATGCCCTGGAGCAAGGTTGAGTGAAGTCAGTATGAAATAGTGAGGAAAAAAGCTTCCTTGGGTGATATGCAGGCCTCGAATGCCATGTTATCATCTCCGAACCCTGTCAAGGGATTAAGTTGAAGGGTGGCAGTAGCAATTAGTCTCTCGCGGGCAAGTATGCTGGTACTCGACTAATTTATTTTTTTTTACTCGTAGTCGGTAACTCTGGACTGGAGGTAGAAAAGTCAAATGGGTTTTGGTCCACTAGGTGTCATATTTTATGGACTACTATGCCTTTGATTACAAGTCAGAAAATGTATCATCTTTCATATAAGTCACATTCATTGCATAATGTATTTGGCAACGATGATCAATGTCTTAACTCTGACCAGGAACACCTAAACAATGCTGCTGTGACCCATCATCATTCATATAAACGAGTAACCTTTTTCACATCGCGACCAAGACCTGAGGTTCATAATTTCTAATCTTAGTTATTTTGTAATTTTGAGTACTGTTACATGCATTTAGATACCCTTTTGGTTGGGACCAAAGATTTTGATTCGTAAAATCAAAATTCGCACTTCTACTGTAAATGAAGGCTAAAAAGTTAAAAAGAAAATGATAAAACTGGAATGTATGGAGAATGGTTTTATTGTTTAATAAAATGGTCTTCAAAATAAAAAAAATATTCTTCAGCAAATATCCAGTTCTGCATGCAACTACAAATAAAAAACATTTTGGCAATTGATTTGAGCCATACTAATCTGCTTTTGGAATGGGAAAAGTGTCAGAAAGAAAAAAGAAGATTTGAAAGTAATAATCCATATAGCTGATAGTGGTGTGAGGTATAAAATATGTATTCATCGTAATTATTTACATGATATTGGAGCACAAAGGTTTGCCACCTAATATACTCTGGGAAGTCATGGAACAAATATACATTTACATAAATACAAGTATCTACAGTTATACATTACTCAACTTACTTAACTTAACTTAACTACTTACAACAACTAAATTACAATGTTACTAACCAAACCTGATATATTATCATTATATATTTGATGCAGTTTTTATAATACATAAAAGGTCAATTGCAAGAAACTTCTGCTTTGTATTATGGTAGAAGGCCGCTATAGCGAGTTCGCACAAAATTTAAAAAATCGCTCTTTATAATTATTATGGCGGCGCATTATGGCCGTCCAGCTATTTTGCAATGTAAACGCCTTGAATCCTTGCATCATATTCGGGCAAAATTGAGCCAATGGCCATTTGGTGCCTATGTTTTCGTAAATGCATCCAAATGCTAACAAAATTTAAAATTTACCGGGGTCAAATTGTCTACTAGTATCTGATTTATTTGTATTCCAAATTTTCCACGCCCTGCAAAATTTCTGGTGACATTTAGTGGGAAATTCCAATTGAACTAACACCGGAAAAATATGGCATATCGTGGTCAAATGGTATCGAACGTATGCGTATATAATGCTCGAAGGTGCCGCATGGAAGTGGTTGATATCCCAGAGGGGAATATTGAATGAGGACAATGTAACTAATGAACTCATAAGTAGCGCTAAATCAATACTGTTATAAAAATTAGGATATCACGGTAAGTTGATCGGGAACTGAGAACGTAATGCAGAAATGGGTCAAAACAGCACCTCTAGCGGTCATTTCCCAATAGAACCACAACCAATTGTACCATAGACACAATCGGGAAAGAGTTTTGTTTGGTACATCGCACTTAGGACGCCAATTTCACCCCATTCACCATATGGAAGATCATCCTTTGTGAATGTTGGAGGAAATCATGGCATGAATGAATGTCGGAACAGCTGTAAAACATTGTTCTAATTATGCTTCTTTACATCAACATGATGCAGGCATCATAGGAAGAAAACTGGAAATATTAAGCTCGATACTTAGAGAAACGATGAGGGTTTAGGGTTACTCTTTTAAATATTGAGGAGTGAGTCATTTTCCTTTGAAACCATTCCAAAAACTCAAATATCCTCCCCCCCCCCCTCCCTGGTGTAGAGGCTCACACCCATCCCTCTCCAGTCGAGGCCAACTCGATCGAACATAGGCTGGTCAAGGATATATGAGATGAATACAGAGATGAGGGGGAGTGATACTATCGGATTGCACCCATCTCTTTCTGGTAGAATGAGTCACTCGCGAATGAATTTCAGCGAATTGTTGAATAAGCATTGAGAACATTCCTGTCTTGAGTGAAAAGGGTGTTATGACTCCTCAAATTGTTGGGTCCAAAGAAGGACCACTTCGTGCAAAAGGGATAAATAGGTGACAGATTTGCCTTTTTGCTTAATTACGAGGTAGGCGAAGTAATTTAGTAGAATTGTGACATAGTTGAAGAGGAAATCAGTCATTGTAAGGAATTTTCCCCACTTTTTTAAATATGACTCACAGGTTTTGAATTACCAGCATCAACATCAGAGTTGCCCAGTCCACGATGTCATTTTGTCTGCAAGCCTCTAAGTCACATCCCTCTGATTATCCTGGGTGGTGTCAAGGAATCACCCTAAGCAATATATGAGCCTAGCGAGAGGGAATAAATGTCAGCCTCTGTGTATCAGGGAATGATTTTACATTTCGCTTACATAAAATATGTCGTTTTAAATTAGGCTCTTCATAAACCTCTTTTTCTTTATACCCTGGGAACCTGTTATCATCTCCCACTTGTCAGAAAACTCTTTGTTTGAATGAATGATTGAGTAACAAATGTCAGCATTCGAATAAAATTAATGGTTGAAGGAGTAACTTTGTGGAAGGTCACTGCAGACATGATGAAAAAGAAAAATCACTTATTAAATCCCACGCTTAAAATTTTATTCCCAACCTAGGGTTTGATTGCCTTGCAATCGAAATCGAGACCTTTGGAAATAATTGAAAGGCAATCGAAACCTAGGTCGGTAATAAAAATTTTTTAATGAGGAATTAACTAAGAAATTTTTCTTTGTCGTCATGCCATAAACATTCTAGCGTAATTGCTGGGAAAAAAATTCAGATTAATGACATTTCTTTGCTATAAAAATTTACATCTCTATCCATCGTTTACGTTCTTCAAAAAGACCCATAACTGATCTGAGCTCTCTCTCTCTTTCCCCCCTCTAAATAGTATCCTCAGTTTACAAAATGTGAAAATATTTGGCCAATGACTAATCTTCTGCCTGTTAAGTGTCAATCCAGGCTGAGCGCAGAATCCCAAAATTGGCTCTTGGTATACTCCGCAGGGTTAGTTGAAGATCCAGGTGATAGTTTGAAAGTTAAAAATGAAGTTGCTGTTGTGCATGTTAAGGATTGGGAATCTTACATTGTTTCCAAAGCATATTTAACTGAAAAAAAATTATGTAGTAAGGCCTTGATTCTGTGCTATGCTTGAATTCTATTCAACCAATGCCTTAACCCACACCACTATGGCAATGAATTACTACATGAGTGTAAAGCCATTGTTATTTATGCATGAGCCGATGCATGAACACAATCACCATTAAAATTGTATTGCATGTGCAACCAAAATTGCTCTAATACATGACCTTGTGGCCATAATATATCCCCTACTCTAATATGGAGCATTTGTCCTCGTATCTATCCATCAACATACTTGTGGGGACATCCATTGTGTGTACATGCCTAATGAAAAGTATTGTAGCAGAACGAAATTCGAGCCGTACAATTTTTGTGCAAACCCGGGGCCTATTCAAGAGAACTTGGTGACATTTTGTCTACATCCCTCTCCGGTTTCAGAAAAGAATTGAGGCTTAGGCTTCCTCAGCAAAGTTCTCAGGATGTCTCATTGTGAGACTCTTCGTGTATCACAAGGCTAGACTTATAATTTTTAGCAGTGACTTAATGTTCCAGGCATTTTTCACCCTTCACTGCACATACATTTAGCAATATTTACAGTTGCACATGTCCTATTGCACTATCAATGTAATCTTTCCGAATGGCAATGCAGTAAAGATAGAATTGAACTCTTTGACTTGGTCAAACCTGGGCCTTACACTGCGACAAATATAGAAACACTGCAACAGAAATTATTATTAAATGATTAATGTATTTTATTTATCGGGTAAATCACAGTAGATACTCATGGATGTAATTTTACAGTTAGCATGCACATGTCGCAGCTCATTTTAAGTACTCTATCATCACTAGTGTTGACGGGAGGCAGATCATCTGACTCAGCACTAACTTCCATGCTAATGAAACACTTTGGATTCATTAAAATATTAGAAAATGATGCACACCAAAATACATATATACTCTCAGAAACTCAGATGCGATATTACAACCAACTAACACGAGGCTAAAGATTACTGAATGGAAAGTGACCTGTTATTCTCTTTAACTTATTACCAGTATCTTGTATAGTGAATGGTAGGCGTGACATCAAGCTGCGTTTGAAACACTATCACCTTTTCAATTCACTGTAGTTCAATGAACAGAGGTTGCTCAGATGAAAGGAAAGGCTATGTATGAAACAACTTGGTTGTCTATGGGCCATTCCATGCCACTACGGACCAATATTGATGAAAATTTGAGGAAACGTTCGCTTAATGGTATATTGAAGACCAATTCAAGCATTTTGCAAAAGTCTCAAAAACAGCCGTTATTCGGCTGTTTTTAAAACTTTTGCAAAAAATTTTTTTATTTTCACTGCCATTAGATTTTCGAAATGGCATATCTCAAGGAAGGATCAACGTAGAAAGACGTTTAATGGAAGTTAAAATTTTTGTGTTTCAAATTTTTTCGAGCTCATTTTTATACTTGATGTACCTTCTTTTGTTATGCGTGTAATATATTATTTTTGAGATGGGTGTTTTTCCATTTAAGAGAATATTTTTTTTAATTTTAACCATAATAACCATTCCGTACCGATAGACGGAGTTATTCAACATTTGCAATACTTTTTCATCTATTATCGCAATTTTTAGTATGAAGTACCTAAGGTAATTCAAAATTAAGTGAAACAATACCGAGAAATTCCTTAAAAATAATCACTTTTGAAACATTTTAAACAAAGCACAGGACAATGATGTCCGCTGAAGAAAGGTCTCATCACCGATGACGAAAAGAAATTACACCATGATTCGTCTTAATCTTGTCTTGACTATGCATTACACATGGAAGATTAAAAATCCAAATATCCTTAACCTTTATCTCCCGAGCGTGTCTCTCCGGCACAAAAATTGTGTCCCTAGACTGCCGAGCATGTTCGTTTGGCACATTGATGGACTTTTAAAAAACACCGGTCATTTAAAAAACCCCGGCCAGCAAGGCGTATGACTACGGAAAAACTCTGGAAGGTAGAGGTTAAAATTACACTGAGTGTATGAAATTTAAAGCTTAATGCATGAATTTTACTTTGATGGGAAAAACTCAAATTATGTGGAAAGCTGGAAGTTAACTGTAGATTTGCATGCGTTGCACACCATTTAACTGTGCCTCTTAACTCGTCACTTGGACCTTTTCCATTGGAAGTTGTAAGGGTAATGCCACTTAGCTACTACATTAAAGTCCTCCTGATGATGGACGAGGTTGAGGATATTAAATCTATTTCCATAGTGAACAGTGGATCCATCATAAAAGTATATAATTTTTTCAGGTCTTTCATTTTTTTCATAAACGAAAGTAGGGAATGTTGAAAACTGTAAACAGTCGTAATATGAGTAGTACAGTCCGATATCACCGAAAGGTTCCAAGGAAGGACTTACTGCCCTTATACTGGATGATAGTAACAAGAAAACAAGTGTACTGCTTGCTTGTTGCTTCAGTACACTCCTTGCATGCTCTCCTGAAGAACAAAAGAATAATTTTTCGGAGAAGTCAGCTATGACTAGCACTTCCCTCACTACTAAGCTGTCTCTAGTACGCCAAAAAAATTCACATTAAGGATTTTTATTATGAATAAATCAACAAATTTGTCAGAGGTCTTGCCAAATGTCTCCAAAATGCATCTCTATTTGAACCCATTGTTGATATGATACCTCTCCAAAGAAATTGGTGTCAAGCACACTCTCTATGACTCCTCTCAAAGTCGAGGGCATGGGAGGGCATTTAATAGTTAACGGTGTAACATTTCTCCCCAGGAATTTCACGTAGAGTCATTATTAGGCAATCCCTGTATCAGGTGAAAACCAATTTTCTATTTTCGTTGGCCTGGAGTTGGCCTGGTTTTGCTCCTTCAAATGTAAGTTTGGTGTTTTGATGGATAAGACAAATGCACTCAATGTGCGTACCTGTAGCTCCAGCAGGGATACACTCCATAGGTCTCACATGTGCAAACTTGGAAAAGTTAACTTTTTCATCTGGAGATCTCTCTTTATAATGGGCAAAAATCTTCCTGGAATTAGAGTAGAAACTCGATAGTATAAAGCATGGATATATGAAGTTTCGATTTTACGAAGCAAAACTGTTGGTGTCGATGAAAAGCCTATGTTAAATACATATTGATATGATCACTATTAGAGAAGACAAAATTTTCGAAATTACGAATCTCGGACCCAGTCCCCTCAGAGAAACTGAGTTCGTTTTTACGAATCTTGTGGGGGGGAGGATGGGGGCATCACATCAGAAAAGGTCTCTATTTGCTGATGTAGACACCCAGCAAATCAGCATTGCCAAATATAACCTATCAATAGTGTAAAATGTGTGAATGTTTGTGCATTCATCTCTCACAAGTGGCTGAGTCACACAGTTATTTATGTAATTTAAGTCGTGGATATTTCAGATGTTGAGTGACGGGGAAAATAGGAGCTTAAGGCAATTTTTCCCTTATTTTATTTTGTTTTATTTGTTATCTGCACTTCCATAATGTAAGCAATTCTCTTTTGGTTATAACTCATGTGTGGCACCATGTACCACCTCAATGCCACATTATTGGAGGCAATTGTAATTTATTGAGTGCTCGAACAGAAAAATGACGTGATTAAATAATGGGAAATAGAACTGGGATACCTGTCGCAGTCATTATCACCAAAATTCATGGCTTCATTATGAAGAAACCATGGTTTACTTTTGCCAATGAGGAAATAGATAAAGTTTCCAACAACTTGCAAGGGTATAGCCGTCCCCGCGATTGATATAATTATTCATTTAAAACTGATTATTTCAACACAAGGTACAGTTTCAGGCTTCACTTTGTGGAACAACGACACATGGAAAGAGAACTCACTATGTACTTTCCACACATTTTATTCTCTACAACCATGGTTTCGACAAAGTTATGTCATTGTCAAGGTACAAGTTTACATTTTCGTTGTCCATATATACCAAACTGAGGGCGGGTGGGGGAGGCGAGGGAGGGAGGGTGGGGAAAAGAGGGGGGGGAGGGAGGGAAAGAAAAGGTTGGTTGAAAGGAGAATGACGTCAATGGGGATGGGTAGGTGATAAACACACACCATGGCAAGGTTGAGTAGATGACATAAACAAACCTTAAAAGCTGATTGATATCAGTGGTGAATGATGCATATCAAATGAGAGGTAATTTACCAAATTTGAATTTTGTTTGACGGCATTTACAATTTCAAATTGTTTGAGGAAGTCTAATTTTTTGCCCTTATCCTGTACATGTAAAATTTCAGGTTTAAAGTCACTTGAATGTTTACAATGTAATAAATGTTTGGCAAACATAGAAGAAACGTCACCAGTTAAAAAACATTTTCTATGCTCCTTAATCCTAATTTCAAATCTCCGTCCAGTTTGGCCAATGTACTTAGCGTGACGTTCATGAGTGCACGCATGAGTCACAATTCAAAACATAAACACCACATTTATCTGAAGTTTCAATTTTGTCTTTAGTGTTAAAAAGAAGTTTTCCTATAGTTATGGGGGAATAAAAAGACCTGTTAAACTTGTTCACAGGCATGGATTTCATGATCCTGCACATCAATTTCCCTAAAAATGGTATCTTGCACCAACGTAAAGGCTTGTCATTTATCGTAAAAGGGAGTGTCGTCAGAGAGTGAATGGCCTGCTGTTTAAGCTTTCTGTCCAAAATTAAAAAAATGGTGTTGTTATTGAATCCATTTCTCGTCGCAATTTGTAAAATAATATTTAACTCTTTGGTAAAATTTGCATCACTCATTGGTACATTGACCAAACGGAAAATCATGGCATGGAAGAATGACAGCTTGTGACTATGGTGGTGGAAAGAATCATTTGGAATAACAGCATCTGTATAGGTCGTTTTTCATTAAATTGAAATGTCATGTTTACCCTCTGAATGGAGGATAGTCGAATCTAAAGAGTGTGTAGTGTTATCACCTACTTCGACTGTGAATTTTATACAACTGTACTGATTATTTAATAACGTTACAAAATTATCAAGCTGTCGAGCACTTCCAAGCCACAAACAAAGGACATCATCCACATAACGATACCAATAAAAACAATGTTTTAACAGTGGATGTTTTGAATCAAAAAGTTTTCACTCTAAAAAATCCATAAACGTATCTGCCAAAATTGGCGACAAAGGAGAGCCCATAGCGAGGCCATGAGTTTGTTGACAATATTGGCCATTAAACAGAATTTTTGCCTTATACACAAATTCAACAGACTCTTAACTTAAGATTATTTCAAATTTTGAAACAGGTGACCCAATCAGGGTAGTGGCTCAACAATATAACATTGTAATGTATAAGGCCTGTGATAAACCGCTTAGACACTTCAACCTGAAGAAGCTGTCGTCTGCGGAATATCGTCCTATGAAATATAGTCCATTGCATGAGTAAACCAGAAAAACTGAAATCTTTAAAATGAAATCACCACGGTAGCCTTCTCTTTAACTTGATTCTAAGATGTTCTTGGGGTAACTCCGTGAAATTTTCTTGGAACAAACTTTCATCCATGAATTACTACAGTGAGTACATTGAGTAACCAGCCTTTGATACATTACATTTGATCTATCATCACTACTATCCCTGATTCCATGAGGTAAATGACCAATTGAATCAGATTTCGTTGTGATGACACGAGTAACTTTTTGGCATGAGTCCTAGGTATTGTAATATGACACAACATGGGCAGAAATTGGATCCTGAATTGCTCTATTTCAAAATCTTCTCACGTTTTGTAGGAACTAAGTACAAAAATACTACTCTGCAAAAAACTTATTGCCATTATCAGGGTATTACCACTGAGAGGAATTAGGATTCAGCCTCAGCTGTGGCAGATTTTTTCTATGACCCCTACCTCTTCCTATGGTCCTTTGAAGAGAGCGCTCCTTGCTCAGCTCTTGGAGGAGGTGTCCCTTGGCTGTCTTTTGCCATGACCTGGAAGCACGAAATCGTGCGGAATGGGCATGAACCACAAACGTGACTAATGATGCGGAGGTCCTCAGTCGGTTCCTAGCTAGTAGTGTCCAAACAACATACGAGTGGCCGATGTGAAACGTAAAACAAGATAATGAGGCTGCTAATTAATGTCTCATTTATTTCTTGAAGATCTTTGGAATGGAGATACAGGCTAAAGTGCACATGTGAGCATGATGTTGGTGAAAGACTGGCTGGAACAGAGGGTATATGTTGCATGAAATACAATATTTTTCTAGATTAAACCATCTCCATTTACGGAAATTATACTTCTGCTCACCAGCGAATTGTCAGATTTGAGCTACATAATTACCGTTGTACCAATGTTACATTGAATCAAAATGTCAATAACTCCTGTTGACCAATATCGTAAGGAAATTGTGGAATTATGAGAGTAAGACCAGAGTATCGTGCCAGTGAGAAATTTTATTGTGACCAGCTTAACCAAAGTTAACAACAAAAATTGAATACACATTCATTGCAGTGAACCCAATTGGCTGTACTATACCTTACTTATTTCAACTACTCAAATTCACACATTTCAACTACTTAATTCATCTCATACCTGGGATACAATTAGCACGATTCTTAATACTTCATAATTAAAAGTCTGCCCAAAATTCTAGCACTTCCTAAGCCTCCTACTAGTTTTACCTCATCGCCTTTTCAGAAAACACTACACCCAAAGAATTATTTCATGAAAAAATATACAAAAGAATCACCAGAACGCTGATAAAGCAAATCGCAGCCACATATCACTCCTTTGTACATGCAGGACGAGCTTCCACACGTGTGTGTGACAAAATCGCTGTAAAAATAAATCTCTTGGCTATACAATAATCACCTCCAAGTATATCAAGTGGTAAATATGATTTACTCCACAGTGAAGAATTCCAAAACGCACTAAGCTTGCACACTGCTAAAGAACACAACACACTTATGACATAGAATCTGTCTAGAACAAAAACAACAACACAACCAAACACTAACATAAATAAAATTATCTTCAGTGCATTTTGTTAATTTGAAAATGCCATCCAAAATGAACACTGAGATGTATACTTTTTGGTTACTATTCTCCTGTCAATTATTATCCTCTAATTTTAGATGAACATTAAAAATTGCTCAATTTTAACGAAATTTCACTCAAGTAAACTGCCAACCTTTGCCATAATTAATGTGTAGGAGAAATGTCGTGACATGCAAAAAAATACATCTCTACAGCAGATTGATAATTCAAGGCAACGTCTCGAGGAAATTAAAATTTCATCAAAAATATAAATTTTCCACTGAAATTCCTCAGATGACAGTCTCCGAGAGTAGCAATTACATCTGACTTCTAACGTTAGAATGCGGAATATTAGGCTGGTGCATAAAAGCATATAATCATACTACGTGACTACTAGGCATTGTGGAAGACTGGGTCCCTAGTCTCTAGTAACGTCTGGTTTGTGACGTTATCCAGCGACCTTTTCCAGTTCCGTGATCGCTTCGAGCTGCTGACAACTCGGCTGGCATTGTGCACCCCCGGCAAGGAGAGAACATCCAATCCATAATCGCCGCCGATGATATGCCTTTCATCAGACGTTCAGTAACGTCGAATTAGGAACGTTATGAGTTAGGTAATCGCCCTACTGGAATCTCTCCTTGGTTGAGACTTCATAGCAAGTTGATCTTAAGTCCCAGAAACATGCAGCTTGGTAATCTGTGCAACAGAAGCAAGTTTCCAACCGGAGAAACACTGGAGAAGTTTCTTTTGTTTTCATGGCAATTAACCCTCTTAGTGCTGACTCATGCCAGCGGTTCCAGCGAGAAATGCGGAGGGTAACTTAATGAAATGTATCACTCTAGGAAAATAAATATTGTAAAGTTATTGTTTAAAATATTCATACGCAGTTTTTCTTATTGTGTATACATTGAATTAGGTAATAATCAGAAAAGACTTTTACATCATACAAAAAATAATTGTAATTATATTTGTGTGCTTAAGTTAAACAATTTTTTGCCTATGAGCCAATATATCGGCCCGCCGCACTTTTCACCCAAGATGCCAAAGCCGATATATTGGCTCGCCGCACTAAGAGGGTTAAAAAATTGAGAAACTTTATTGTCCACTTTGATTTTATTTGCTACGATTCAAGTTTTGTCACGTCGTGACATACTCAGCTTAAGTGTTCATCTACTTCTACGTAATACTGTGCAAGCCACCACTAGGGTGTGTGGCACGGGGTCCCCTTGAGTTAATTTAGTTACGTTACTTTAGTCCCCTTGAGTTAGGCTTCAGGCAGTTAATCTTATTTCGTTTTTGTTTTATACTCCACAGCACAGTCAAGTATAGAAGGTGTAGGTCGCTGAGAGGATAGAAAATAACTAAATAATGGAATGGAGAATGCTGGATCTGGAATATCTCTGCGATCCCCATTTGGGATGAAGTTTCTCTGTCACACTATTGTGGATAAAGTGTTCTGAAATCAGTGGAGTGACTCGGTAATCACTTTTTAAATATGAGGCATTTCACTAGTTTCTATGTTTTAGCTTATCAAAGTTGGCATATAAGGACTCCATTGGAGGAAATGGCATTCAGCATAACACCCATGATGCAAAGAGATTATGCATAGAAGGATAAAAAATAATCGCTTAATTTATATACTAGATTAATGTCTTTCAGTATAGGACTATAAGCACTAATCATCAAAGTAAAAGGGAACTTGGTCATGAGTTAATGTTTCTTACTCTAACTTCAATGAATGGTGAAACTGTTTGGCTTGGAACTTGGCTTGAAATAATATTTCTTCCCAAGTTTGTATATCCAGCAGACGATATGGAAGAAATGACAAGTAATGACCTGAGAAGGGTTTTTGAAATGGTTTTTCCTTTGCTCTTTTTACCTATTATTGAGCGATAATGAAAGGGCGATTGGAAGCACAGTCAGGCCAGCTATCATCTTAACTGCGTAGGTGTTAGAAATATCGATAAGATTTGGATTGGTGATGTGCCATCATTGCAAGTGAAGGTATTTCCTGGGCAGGAATTGAAGCGTTTGTTCTTTCTCCACGAACTGTGATCTGAGGTTCTATTTTCTTCGGTATCACTCTCCACAACCTCCACATAAATATTCCATCTGTCCAAAACATCTCCCCATTTATCTCCGGAAACTTAGTATACCCCAAGCTGATAAAGATATGGAAAATTTCCGGATCACACCCTTTGTCATCAAGCGATTAGTAATAGGAATGAAATAATATTTTTTCTCAAGTTCGTACATCCAGCAGGCGATACGGAAGAAACCGCTAATAATAACATGTGAAGGATTTTTTAAATGGACTGAGTCCTTTACTCATTTTACCTGTGATTGAGCGATAAGGAAAGGGTGATTGGAATCGTAATCTACGCCAGGCTACCATTTTAACTGCATAGATGTTAGAAACAAATGTTTCTTTTAAGGAAGCTGGAGTCTCATACAGATGCAGAACCTGCTTTATAAACTGGGTGAAATTTTTGCAAGGAAAATGATGGCCAACTAAAAATCATTTGCATAGAGAACTAAGAGGTGGAACTAAGTACCCAATCATTTGTGACATTTAGCTTATTATGTAAAGGCATTATTTAAAAATGCTTTTATGAATAATGGCTAGAAATCGTTTTTAAGCCTTTCCAAGTATTAGAGAAGTCAAGGTAAAGGGAAATATTTTTTGCGATTAATTAAAAAGTTTTGAAAATACAAAGTGCCGATTTTTCGGTCCTGCCAACTTTGTATTATTGAGTTGCTACTGCAATCTCTTTTGCCTCATAACATGCTGAGCTCCTTCCTTAATACTTTTACATTGCTTTTTCCTGGGCATTTCCCGGCTTACATTGGGCTCACAAGACAAGGTAACAATGTTTTTCGTTGTTTCATCTAACAGCAACCGACCAATTCTTGGATGTGGAGTCTATAATATGCCTTGCTATTCTCATAGTTCCTTCATTTTAAGAACCATATATTTAGATGCACTTAAGTTTTCAACTATTCTTGATATGGACCTAATTTTTGGAAGAATACACAGTATTTGAATTTTAACAGCCGATGTCCCTGTAGAGTCAAACTTTTCTTTCAGCTGCTTCACAATTTCTGTGCCAGCATTATCAATATCCCCGGAGCCATGATGATTGCTCTCCTTCATTGGTAATTTTTCTTTAAGACTCCCTAAACATAGTTTGAACTTTTCTTACTTCTCCTGGTGATACTTTTTAGAATGACTAAGTTTCTTTATGTTTACTGGGGAATTTCCTAAAGTTATCATAAGGCTCTGATGGAGCCCCTCGAGCAATGCTTTCTTTGAAGAAAATTCACCATCACTTCTGTCTGCATGCTCACATCCTGGCGTTGAACTATCTGACTCTGTCTCTGTATTTGACTCTGTCAAAATCCCCGGAGCCATGATGATTGCTCTCTTTCATTGGTAATTTTTTTTGTGACTCCCTAAACGTAGTTTGAACTATAGGCTATGAACTATATATACATCAGGGCTGCAAGTCGGTCATTATTACCATTATTGGTCATTATTTCTGATCTTGGTCATTAAAAGTCATTATTATGCTAAAAAGTCACTAAAAGTCATTATTATACCGTATTTACTTGCATATAGGACGAGGTTTTTTGTCACTTTTATCCGCTTAAAAAATCGGGGTCGTCCTATGTGCGCGAGCGAAGGATTCTTTGCTGTTTTTTTTGGGTTAGTGTCAAGGTCGAAATCAAAGTCACCTTTGTTGGATGGTGCGATATTAAAATTGTATGACGGGTGACTTGTCACTATTTTTGACTCTCTTGTGGCAGACGACACCACGCTACATGTGCTTCGGAGGCGATTGTACAGATGAGCCCGGTGCGGCAGCCGTGTCATCTGATATCCAGGTGCTAATCGACAATTTCTGACTAGCATCTTTGTTACATCTTTCACAACAATGTAGTGGAGTCGATCGTTGGAAGGAACCAATGCCTCCTGCATACAGCCTGCTTTGGTTGACCATGAAGGTAATGTAGCCAGGCAGTCAGGCGACAGAAGAGTAGCATTGTTGTAGGGGTGAGATTACAGAATGTACGAAATTAACGAGCGAATGCTCCACCGCCACTACTAAATTTCATTCAGGAACGATACAATGTTACAATACGGACAAGAATCTTACGTAATATGGTTCCAGACCCCCAGACCCTCGTACGTAAGACAATGTAAGATAATCCAAACCCCCCACTCTCTGCCAAAACGTCTTCCGTAATACTTACGGAATTTATACGTTACGTTAATAAACGAGTAAGGAAGTCCAATTTTTTATATTTTGTCTCTAAAATCCTACCTCGTTCTATATTCAAAGTCGTCCTATATGCGAGTAAATACGGTAATAGGAATAGGTCCAAAACGTGACAAACTTCACATCAGTGCTACGAATGAAACAGGGCAAGTGTAATGTATATCTGATGTAATCACATTATATTTTTCACTCAACGAAGTAAATATTTTATTTTACTATTTTGTTACCGTACGTTTCTAGTTAGGAAGTACGTGCAAGTTATTTTTTTTGGAAAGCAAGAGTTTTTTTTATTTCGCATTACTTTCATGTGAATAAAGTTTTATTTGACACATTTTTTAATACGTCGTTCAATTACTTTCCCTCTTCAAGGCACGATATGTACCAGGAAACATCAGATCCCTGCATTCTCTGCCAACTCCCCAACTGGGGGCCGACTAGACCCTAAAAATCCCTTGCAAGGCGCGAATTGAAGACGCGCGAGTACAAGATGTGTGTTCGAATCGCGCATTTTACAGATTTTCATTGCTTAGTCGACCAGTTGGCCGCCAGTTTGCGAGTTGGTGGAGAATGCAGGACTCTAGGAAACATATACTCAAGTATGTTTGGCCGGTTTCAGATTTTGGTTGTATTTGGTCAATTTTTGGTCATTATTTGGTCATTATTTGGGCAAAAATAAGTCATTTTTCCATTAAAACCAACTGGTAGGACCACTTGCAGCCCTGATATACATAGGCTATCTGATAATATGCCATTTAGAGATCAGATGCTCCAACTACAGATATTGTCCTCTTAGCCTGAAGATTCTTCTGACAGCTGTTTTTCGTTCACATAATGAGAGGATATTTTCATTTTATCCTCATCAAAGTTATGCTCTTTTAATGAAGTATTTTTAACATTCACTTTGTGATAGACAACTTTTCTACCTGTAATGCAATGCTTTTCACCCATGGCCATATGCCAGGAACCCCAAAGTTTGGCACAATACGTGAAGCTCGGAAGAAATAGTTTATCGCTGTCTCCAGATGGACTTGATGTATCATGAATGGGTTGGAGCACTTAGTTCCATAGGTTGGATGTAGTAGTGATGGATAAATATTTTATATTATTATTTTCAAAATGATACATTTATCATTAAGAGTTACTTCATAGTTTTGGCCACATTATTCACACACACATAAATCTTATTATTATTATTTTGAATCTATATGATTGAGGAGTCTTCACTGGATAAAGAAATTAGGCAATAAGGTGTAATAGAGGTATCTTGAAGTATGATCAGGAAAGAGAGATCATATGCCTCTGCTCCATAACAGATGGGTTGAGCTACTGATTAGATAAATCATTCTTCCACCAAAAGGAATGTCAAGATACATGAATGTGGTGCCATTCATTACATTCAATAATGTGCAGATACTTCGGATTGGATTGGATTTTTGGGGAGGCGACCGACGGCTAAGGTCATTTGCGCCATAGGGGATAGGTATGGGAGGAAGGGTGGATAGAAACCCGGCGTCGGCATTAGCCTGCTCTTAACGAAAGGCGCCAAGGGGACCACGGCTTAACGTCTCCTCCGACAGACGGAGTACTCTACTTGAAGTGCCCTCCACAAGACACTCAAGTAGGGATCGGGTTCCTCTGAAAAACATCCGCCACTGCAGGGATTTGAACCCTGGCCGCCCGTGTGGTAGGCGAGTACTCTAGCCACCACACCAACCCAATCCCCTGCAGATACTTCAATTAAGCACAGATTGAGATAAAAATCTATCTTGTACTACCTCAGAAGAGTGTCCATTTTAGAGATGGATAAATAAATGCATTCCTCATTAGTTCTATAGCTGTATTTAAATCAGCATGTTACCCATCTACCCATGTCCCGTATGCCAAAAGGTTTGAAATTGTATTGAGCTGTAAACATAACCTGGAAATTATACAAGCCTCATCATTTCCTTCAAAAATTAAAATATTCAAGGTAAACTCAAATGAGTGATATTTGGATATAATACATAAGAGTTGAATCCATGGGTAAAACCTAACTTGAACAAATTGGAATGATAAATAAACAAACAGGGACAGTGAAGCATGAATGTAATATGTACCATTTTACCCACTCATCCATTTTGCTTACCCATTAAGTCTTCGCCAAATGCACTCATCCATTTATGGGCCCAAGAAACTGCTTTCATATCTCTAATACAGAATAGTCAATTAAAAGCATGTAAAATCCTTCCACAGAAGCTTTCATCATGACAATAAGATATATTCTCTACCCTTCAAGTCTCTTAGATTTTGCTTCAGAATAGGCCGAAATAATATAAACTTTTCACAACCTTGAAGTTAATGTCGACTTTACGCTATGCTCTCCTACTTTTATCAATGGCTCAATGGTGATTAGTTATGTCACACTTTGGAAACTGTTAACACCACCTTAACGTCATTTACCAGTCATAATGTTCTTTAACCTGTAGTCAAGGTAAATATTCAGCCTTTTATTATAATCCCTCATCAGATACCTGCTTACCTGATGTCAGTAAGTTACCACTCACTCACCATCTTATCCACGTTATACAGCCAGTTTATAATCAGCTCGACAAACATATAATTCCCCCTTTTTTTAACCTTATTATTTAAGTACACATAGTAGGTATCTGAGGAGGGATTATTATGATTTGCTGAATATTCACCCCAATGTTCTATTCATGAAAACAGTGATTTAAGTAACACCAAAACCTCAAAAAAACCTTAAATTCTGCCAGATTCTGCATTTAGCATACCATTGACAATGCATATGCATATCCATAGTATAGCAAATGGTAAAGTCAAAGATGATAGTGATGGTCATGAGTTGTAATGTTTGCGAGGATTATGAGTTAACAACTGTGAAAGTAAGGTGAACAGTTATGGGTATATTTTTTTATTATTATTTATTTTATCCTTATACCACATCTGGTTACCCCGATTATACTACATATGGACACTAACACCCATGCCCTGAGTGGTGATAACTCCACCCTGGTAGGAATCAAACCTGCAACCCTCAGTTTAGCCGGCAAGGACTTCACCCTGTCGCCACCGGAGCCTGCAATAAATATCAGAAAATACCTAATGGACGATGACACAAAAGAATGAGTTTTAATGAATCTACTTTTAATTGAGATTGCATAGATCTACATGTCAAAAGAAATTAACTGCCCACTGCAACCTCAATAAATGATCTTCATGCTGACAGGCTTGTTCCAGTTTTTCAAAGTAAATTTTTTAGGCAGATGGATACAACTAGCACAACACAGAGGTAAGAAAAGAAATAACAGATGATATCCATAACATTCCTGGCTAATATGCACCATGCGATCTTATTTTTTGACACCACACCATGATTCAAACGATTCGAACTGTATAAAAGCTATTGATATTAAATGAGCAAGTCATAACCACGCAAATGATAGAAAACATAGTTTAGTTATTACATGCATACCTAATGGATGCATAGTATTTATAATATAGTTAGGTGGCATTAAATGTCCAACAACTTTAGACACACAAACTTTTTCACTCAAAGAAATATATCTTTATATATCTTTATATATCTTTTCATTGTAACACTTCCCAATACCTGATTACTTATCCACCATATTGTATTTTTATGGAACTCATTAGAAATTTATCCCACCTATTCGGTCCAATAATTTATGAGACAGTTCATGGAACTCAAACTTTTTGAATGTTCGTGCAACACTTAAGTGGTTACTATGGCGTATGAGTCTCGTAACTTTATTGAATATTTATATATCGTTCCTGCTACTGGCCATTAATCAGATACAAAAATTTTTCAGTGAACTTTAAAGCTGAATGTATGGACTGTCTACCACTGCAACTCAATGGATGCTAAAATTGCCACAATGTTTTTGTCAAAACTTAAGACAATAGCTATCACTTACCTTCTGTAACTTATCAATTAGACCTTAGCCTTTCTATTAATGCGATTACTCAAACTGAAAGTTGAATAAAGGTGAAATGGAGAGCTCAAAGGTTTAATTTGTAGTTTCATTCCAGCATAAGTGGGTGCTTACTTAAAAACATTATTTTTTACTTATAAGAGTAATTAATTGAACAATAATACCTTTTTGTAGTAAAAGTCTGTTTTTATGGTTTTATTCAATAATCAACTCATGATCGTCAGTGGACAAATCAGTATGGAGTTCTTTTTATTTTTATGTGGCATGCTCTCTATCGCCTTAACAATTTTCTCACTTCAGCATTGTACTATCTTGTTTTTTTTTATTTACTTTGGATATATTTTCTGATTCCTTAATGCATGATTGAATGAAAAGCTTTCCAAGCACCCTCTGCATCTACTTCATGCTTGATTCTTGAAAGTCAGGAAAGGAATTTTCTGGATGACACTTGAGCATATCAGAATCAGCTTTTTATAAAAATGTAGTTTTCTTATTTGTTTGAAAATTTTATTGAAATTCAAGGAAAAATTAGCCTTAATTACTCAATAGCCACTAATTTCCATAACAGTGTCAACCTTAATCACTTGATGTGGTATATATTTCATCAATAATTCAAGAATGTAATGTAATTTACTCTTATGAAGTGATGCTTGATGCAGTAGGGTTTATTCAGATAGATGCAAAAATTCATTCTTTCCACACTTAATATGTGACCAAATTAGAAATAAGCTCCACACAAATCACTCATAGAATACACTACCATTTCACCTCCCAGTAAAGTACTCCATTTCTGCTTTTCCTGGATGGTGTATAGAGCCAGTGAAATATTTCTTGTGATTATCCACATGATTTATTAGGTGCAGAATGAACAAAGATATCATCAAAATGGAATAATGGCTCGTGCATTAGAAGTTGCCTTGTGCCCAAGTGGCAGCCTGCTGGTAGTATGTAGATGTAAATCATTTCAGCTGTGGCAAGTGGCACGTTATAGTCTTCTGTGTTGTCTAAATTCGAATCGTAAATCATTTTACTGGTAAAATATTGCTTATTTGTGCCAATGAGATTGTTGCACAATGGTGAGTCCTTGGAATCACTGTTCCTTGATAGCATGGCCAGGACAAGGGAGCTCACACAGTTTTCTTGTTTGAGTTTACACTCATTAGTGAGCAAAAACCATAAAAAATAATGGAATCATTAGAGGGAAGGTATGCTGTTTTAAGCAGTTTTAAAAGCTGAATAAGCATCCTTGTGGGAGTTGTTGGCTTATAGCAGTGAACTGTAGTTTGGGTGTTATCATGTTGTGTAGCACGATGAAGAATGGAGGAACTGCATGCTTGAGTAGGGCAGATGGACTTTAAAGCAGAAGATTAGGCAGTAGATTAGATGATGTGGGATAAACAAGATTCTAATGTCAGATTATGGTATTTGGTACCAGTGTCAGAAAGACTGCCAGCAAAGCCGTGGTAGCATGGCTAGGCAAAGCACTCAATGTGAAATTGAGGGAACCAGGTTCGAGTCCTGGTCAAGGTGAATGATTTTTCCTCTCTGGAATTTTGCTTTTTCTTCTTAATCGAGGGAGGGCAACCACTTCATTTGATTTTTCCTTCTGGAGTGCCTAATTTCACTCCATTTTCAATGGGTATGGTATGATTTGTACGTATGCAGTTGACCCCTGCTTTACGGTATTAATCCTTCCTCGAGGTCGTTTTTAATGTGATTTCAGTTATTAAGTGAACCAGCATATTACTGGGTGCTCTATTGGTTCAAATTTGTAAATGGTAGTGTATACAGTGGTTCAATATTGAGAAAAGATTCAAAATATTCGGGAGTCATCAGTTCAAAATGTTACTTTACCACTATATTAACTTAATACGAGGTTATGGCACATTGTTAACTCGAGCCATTTTCTTGCATATACAGTAGAAACTCAAAATTTCGAAATTTTGATTATACGAAGCAAAATCTTCGGTCCCAACCAGAAGGGTATCTAAATGTATGTAACAGTATGTGATGTTATGAAATAACAAAGTTTTGAAATTACGAATAATGATGGGTCACAACAGCGTTTTTTAGGCGCTCCTTGGCAGAGTGAAGATATTGAATGCACTGAATGTGACTTCTATGAATGACAATGTGCTTATCAATGCTGCTGCAGGAGTAAGGATGACTTATAATCAAAGACATCATATAAGTTCATAAAATATGACTTCAATCGGATGAAATTATTTGTTATCACGAGTCCAGAATTACCGACAACAAGTAAAAAAAACTTGAATTAATCGAATATGAACACTCACCTACGGGAGACTAATTGCTTACACCAGTATTTTATTCTTGAGTTCACAAGTTACTCTTATCACTAGTCCAGAGTTACCAACAATTAAAAAAAATTGTCAATTTATCGAATACAGACATACTCGCCCACGGGAGACTAATTACTACCACCAGCCTTTTACCTTCATGATCCCTGGCATTTTTTTGTACCCATGTTTCCCAAACATATATCCATGATGAGTACAGGTATCCCTCGTCAACCGCGGTTTTGTCAACTGCGGCCCTTGAGTATCTGTGGTTTGTTTTTTGAGGACCAGCCTTCTCAACCGCGGGGGTTTCCCTTTTTAACCACAGTCTACGAGTTGCCCATCGCGGCTGCCCGCAACACAGAACAAATTTACGTGGTATCCAAGCTTTGAAGATCGCGGAATGTAATTTAAATTTGCGCTATTGTCTTCTGCGGCTATTTAAAACTATTTATTTTCAAAAATCAGTCTTTTACAGAAAAATCACCTATTTCAAGCCATGATTTTCCCACGCTGCGGAAATATAATACGCTTTTAATAAAGTTTTTTACATTAAGCGAGTATTTACTCATGAAAACTATATTCGTGGGGATTAACCAATGGTATCCAGGATTGTACATTATGGAATTTCTTTTCACTGTATCAAAACCGGACTCCATCGAACTCGTCCCTTGCACCAAACGTTGCTGTACGGTAATGTGCCACTACATTATTAACGTTTATATGCATCATATCATATTGTATTTATAGTAGAATATGTGAAAGGAATTGTTTTTTAATTTAGATTTCAGTTTTATATGATCATTCAGACTCAGGCTAACTCTGAGTAATTTTGAGTGTGCTTACTAAAGTCCCAGTTGTTTTCTGAGGGACGTCTGACGTTTGAGAGAAGATGTAGTGGAGTCGAAGCGTAAATCAAGTGAGGAGAAAAGCAGTTTTGTAAAACTGGCGAGACATGTAATGACACAGCATAAAAAATTGGAAGTGCTCGACTCGTGGAGAATCCTGCGCTTTTGCTGCCAGGTTGCTGGGAGTGAATGAATCCATTATTAGAGAAATTAAAAAAATGTGAGGCATCAATCCAAACTAGAGCTTAAAGTGGAGCTAGTGCAAGTGTAAAAGTTTCCTATATGCCACGAGATTGTAATGTGGAAAAAACAGAAAAAGCATAGAATAATTGGATTGATTCTCAGACACAAAACCCCCTTGAGTGCCATTAAGCACACAAATAATCCGTGAAAAGTCGTGCAATTATATAAATATTTCGTATCATCTGGAGAACGCAGTGGTAACAGAGAATTTACTGCAAGTAAAGGTTGGTTCGAGAATTTTAAGAAGGAATATAATCACCATAATGTGAATATTTTTGGTGAAGTCGCCTCGGAAAACCACATTGCTGCAAATTAGTATCCTGATAATTTTAGGAAACTTATTGATTACTCAAAGGAGGAAGTCTTCAATACCAATGAAACGGGACTTTTTTGGAAGAGAATGCCTTCACGGAATTATCTCAAAGTCTGAAAAAATTGCTCCAGGATTCAAGGTCAGCAAGGACTCTCTTCTTTTACTTTCTAATGCAGCTGGCGATTTTCATGTGAAACCTATGCTGATTTACATAACCCTCGCTCTGTCAGGAGGTAGAAATGATACCCTGATCGCTACTACCACTGCTCGCAGAACCCACCAGCTGTCAGGGAAAATTAAAAATTACCTGCATGTGTTTTGGCGGTCCAACCAAATGGCTTGGGTAAGTCGCAAAATTTTCATGGACTCTTTTCAGAACTCTTTTGTTGCCGAAATCAAAATGTACAGTCGTGGACAAAAAATTCATACCACGGCGTAGCAAAAACTTTTCTAAGTACCGAGTTGACGCCGATTTGACAACCGCGCCCCTGCGCAAGAAAGAAACGCACAGACCGGAACGAGGACCATTTCAACCCGCCACTGGTGAGGGGAGGGACCCATTGAAGAATGATTTGACTTGCGAAGGGATTTCTTGAACAGGGGAAGGGGTGCAGGCTGGGTTTCGGACTCCTTTCGTAAGGGGTGGATGAGAGAGAAGGAGAAAGTGTTTTGAGTCGGCTCTTCGAACATTGGTTGAGCCTAGAATCGTAGTATACTACGACTGCTAGAAAGGCGCAAAAACAAAATACATTCTTCAGTTTCCACTCCGGCAGTTCGTTATCGTTTTAACTGCACAAGTCGGTAAGTGGACAATTGTTTATAAACACTTAGCGATTACACGAAATGGCAGATATTGCATGATGTAACTGTCTGTCTTTGTTAAGAACATATAAATACTCAAGCGAGCCTGCATATTTTATGTAATGACCATTTGCTCCCGACGCATTCCCCCCTCCTTAAAATAGACCTCCCCGACCCAAAACCGTTAACAACCCTGGTCGCCTTATCCGTCCTTCATCGTAATAACGCACGATCCTTCCTTTTACTTTGTCTCGCCTTCCCCCCCCCTCCTCCACTTCGTCCTTCCCAACCTTCAGCCATATATTTACCTGGCCACCTGTGATATTTGTTACCTGATGATGGCACGAAGTTGCTGAAACCCAGGTCGCATGTGTTATAAAATAGTGTTTTATTACACATGGAATTACACACCAGTATTTAGGAAGTAATGGGCTGGTTCACCAACAATTTTTATTGTCCAATCTGATGTAGTTTGCCAAAATTAAAATACCTACATTTCTCCGTTTTTGATTCATTTCTTTTAAAGTAGGATATGTCCTCACATCTCTGTCTCACTAGCCTATTCCTTTGCTGGATGGAGGGGTTAGGGGAATGCTGCGTAGCGCCCGGGGTCATTGGATGGGAGCGGCCAGTGACGTAAACAACATTCAAAGACCCTTTCAGAGAAAAGGTTGAGAACATCGATATTTCTTCGCCGATTACTCGAAAAGTAAGAAAGATTCAGCCGCGTACGGTAGCGGTGGACCCTTCATTGGTCGGCAATGAGAAAACAAATGAAAGGTGGTAGGCGTACAATAACATTGACATTGCAGTATTTACATGTCATCGGAAAAACCAACATTTTTCGACTCATGAGAATGATTGGTGCGATTTTATGAATGAATTGGTTATAGATAAGTAAGTAATTATTTATTCATGCTAATTTGATGACAGTAGTTTCACTATAACCATATTCGTCAAGCTAACGTGCAGCGCCTCAATCTGAAATGCATGTTTATTGAAATGAGTTGAGAAAAAGCATTGCCTCTCTGTTCAAGAATTATATTGTGCTTGGTCTAAATTCGAGCGAGTGACATATGTAATTTGGTCGTTGCTTAACTCGTTAGGCAATGTCATATCAGCATTTATGCGTGATCAGCTCCACTGTCCGAATATGCAATAAACAATAGCCACAACCTGAAACTTTTCTCCCCGTGGTTACAGCATCATGAAAGGATAACTAATATTTTGCCTTAATATTTGCCAATTGGCTTATTTAAGCCACTCTCTGGTTAACGCTAGTAGATTACTGATGCTATATAACCTTAAGGAAGGCTATTTTCGTCGGATACCAGACCATATTTTTGCAAGCCATAATAAATTATACTCTTAACATCTTAAATATATCGTAAACATTATATGCCTCGCTTAAAGAATCTTTTACTGAAACAGAAGGACTCACTAATCATCCAAAGAGAATTCTTTTTTGAAAGGCAGTGGGTTTTCCTGCTTCTCGGCCAGCTTCCGCCGCCACAGAATTCAGTCCAGATTCAGCCAGGCTGAATTTTTGCGGCCCCCACTAGCCATGATGGCACAGCTCATCGGTCTGACGTCATTATTTCTAAAGAAGTGTCCTCATTGGCTGAGTACCACCACTTCCGCCACCGCCGCCAACCTATGAAGCCGGTCTAAGATTCTACGCTCAACCAACATTCGAAGAGCTGACTCAAAACACTTTCTCCTTCTCTCTCATCCACCCCTTACAAAAGGAGTCCGAAAGCCAGCCTGCACCCCTTCCCCTGTTCAAAAAATCCCTTCGCAAGTCAAATCATTCTTCAATGGGTCCCTCCCCACACCAGTGGCGGGTTGAAATGGTCCTGGTTCCAGTCCGTGTGTTTATTTCTCCCGCGGGGGCGTGGTTGCCAAATCAGCGTCAACTCGGTAATTAAAAAATTTTTCGCTACGTGGTGGTAAAGATTTTTTGTCCAGGACTGTACTTAGCCTCAAGAAAATTGACTTTCAAAGTGCTTCTCGTTTTGGACAATGCTCCAGATCATCTTCAGGAACTCAAATCTGTTCATCCAAAGGTAGAAATTTTATTCCTCCCGCCAAACACGTCATCCCTCCTCCAGCCTCTAAATCAGGGTATCATTTCAACCTTCAGAAGTTATTACATTCGGCAAAGCTTCTCTTCTTAATAGAAATGATGGAGAAAAACAATTCTCTCTGTAAGGGATCGCTGGAAAAAGTTCAGCAATTCCGAGCGCATAAATATAATTTAACCCTTTCGCTGCGGTCAAACTGCAGAGACGTTCCAGCCCCTGTGCGGTGAAAAAGTGAACGGTGCCTATCCTATGTCGGCACAAAGTATGCCTCTCGTTGCACCTGCAACTCAATAGTCACTCAAGATCCCGGGATGGGATTAGTAGAATGTACAACAATGAACTTGGTGAATGGCATTCGCGGAAAAAGAGAAAGTTCAGTAGCGTGGGTAGGAACAACCACTTGCCAATGGAACGTATGAGCTACGTTCACAGCAGTCAACCGGGCAAACGTAGCTACTACGTTCATAGCAGCGAAAGGGTTAAAAAATCACTTGAGGAGCTGAGGCCATCAACATTGAATTCATGCTGGCCGAAGCTCTGGCCGGAGGCTGTCAATGATTTTCAAGGATTTCCCCAAATTGATGGTGAAGTTAATCACATTGTTTCCCTTGCACGGAAACTGAAAGGGGAAGGGTTAGAAGACATGCAGCTGATGATTGTTGAAGAACTTTTAGGCTCACGTGAATAGCTCAAGTGAGGAGTAGCTGGGAAACTTCTAGCAGCAGACAAGGAGGAGTAAGAGCCTGAAGAAGAGGAGGAAGAAGAGCCTCTGACAAAAATAACATTGTCAAGTGTCAGCAAAATGGGGATATGGCCACGGAATTATCAAATTTTGTCTTTGGCATTGATCCCCAAATGGATCGTGGTTTGCATTTCAAGAGAGGCTTAGATGAATGTCTGCTTCCTTATAAAGAACTTAGAAGTAATCTAAGGAAAAAAATGAGCCAGCCGACCATCTTGTCATTCTTTAGCAAAACAGGAAACGCTGAAATGAAAAGTACAGGACTTTCGTCAACGGAAACCTTTGGAGACCCCAGTGATCCTGATACTGTTACTGCTATTACTAACTCAACAAGCGTAGATCATTAATAATCAAAGCAAATCCGAGTAAGTGAAATGATACTTTTATCATTAATTCTTTATTGACAAATTCCCTCCATTAAAAAAACATTATTAGACTATAATATACAACGTAGATGTCTTTATGTTAGGAAATTACGTGGATCCTTCGTCCAGTATAATTTGCGTTACAGGACAGCGATGGAGCGACTTCATTTAGTACAAAAGTTGTAGTACAGAAGGCTCTATTTGCTCTGCTCATCTTTTTCGAAGCAGTTATCGGCGCTACAGTGATACTGTACGAGAGATCACATAAAAAAGTGGGGGAGGAACATGTGTACGTAAATGTATACGTGCATTATTTTAGTGAAAATACAGTTAACACTTTCGCTGCTAATCCCGTCATTTGACGTGTTTCCTTAGCTGCTGAGAAAAATATTCCACCAACTTACAATTAAGAAAGGTAGAAGAATCAAGCTTTAAAGCAATATAAACAGTATTTTTCTAAGTAATACAGTTATTTTTCTGTGATAGCATGAAGAAAGCTTAAAATACGCAGCATTCTACCGTAGAAATATATTTAGATGCCCAGCAGCGAGAGTGTTAAGCTTAATTTTACACTCTGTATGGCTGCTCATGAAACCTAACCCCTGATTTCCCATTTACATAATGTTTTGCCAACCACGGTTTTGTCAACCGCGGGGTTTTTCACAAATCTAACCGCCACGGTTGACGAGGGATACTTGTATTCCCATTATAGAAATCATATGCTGCCCGTGTGCGCTCAAAAAACTTAGACAGAGTTCGGAGATGATGCCATAGAATTCGAGAGGTAAATTCTGTCGTGCTTATCACCCAAGGAAGCTTTTTTTCTCACAATTTCAGACTGATTACACACAACTTGCTCCACGGCATAATTATTCTGGCTGGCAATAGTTATCATCGAAAGACTCAGGTTTAACTAACCTCCTAATACAAAGTGTTGATGCAGTCATCGAGCAAGGTTCTTTGTAAGCATTGCCCTTCCCTTCTTTCGTTGCCAACAGCCAAGAAAACCAGAGAAAATACAAGTTCGCTTGGTTCATACGACCACTAAGTTTGACGCACATTAATTCTAAAGGATGACTATTTCTGGGCACATGTGCAGTCAATGGGAAAAAATGCTCAAGCACCCAGATATATTTTATCGGAAAATGGTGTAACCCCTTCCCCTTTCGCTTCAACCCAGCGATCGAAAAAAATATCCTGAAAGAGAGCTCAGCTGCATTCCTGCAGATAGATGAAGAATCTGATAAGTGTTTTGTAGCTTAACCCTTTGAATGCTAAGGCATAAATTGTAATACCTTCCTGGTGACCAAGTTCAGTTTTTTGCATATTTACATTCAGCACAATGAAACAAGACACATGTCACTAAAAATTTTAGTTTTTGAAGCCTATTTGTTGTAACTATAACTGCTTAAACTTTGGATGTTCTAGAACGTCCTGCGCCACCTGCATGATTGCTGTGCGGGTTGCATGCATTTTCAGCATTTCCCCATTGTCGATTTTCCATCTAATAAATGAATAACAAACCTTAATTGCCGTTAAGCTCATAATTTCACGAGTATATCCAGATTGTAAACTCTTCTTACACTTTGAACTCATTTAATCCTCTCGGTTATAAAATATTGTGCTGATATCAATAAAATTTTATACAAAGTGATTTATTTTGAAAACTTCAAAAGAAAATGCCTCGTTTGTAAGTACAACTGTCTTTTCGCTCAGTATTTTGATCGTTATAATACGGAATACTAAATATTAGTCCAGGAAAGGGATTGCTAGCATCTTTAATTGAGAATTACCATAGTAAGCCATTGGCTGTGTTTATAAAAGTACAAAATTCCTGCAGTTATTTTTAAAACTTAAAATCACCAACGAAAATCATAATCTAAAAATACATTTGCATAGAAATTATTTTTTAAAACTACAAACAATATTTACATAATTCCAGTATTTGATGTTCCTGTGATAATTTATGAAGCAAAGTACTATGCATAATTACGGGTTTCCCTCACAAGCAGTGCAATTTCTGGGATTGTCCATCCTAATCCCTCGCTTGACACCCTTGGCATTTTCGATTTTGCATTGTCTATTTCATATTGATGTGGATGTCACCAAATTTTCAATGTTCTATAATTGACAAAGGTAGGTATTCCAATATATCCACCCCGCAGAAAAATTGTCTTCAAGAAAATATATCATCACATCCATGGATATATGTATTGGTTTAGGGGTGGTTGGCAAAAGATTTTTGGGTAGAAAGGAAAAGTGGATGGAAGGAGAAGGAAGGGGGAGAGAGAAGTTGGGTTCGAAGGGCTGCCGGCAGTTGTGTGAGACTCCCCATGGGGTGAGGAATGGGGGGAAGGGCTCAGGGCATTGACCATGTACTGGTCACAGAGAGAGTTGGCCGATGGTGGGGGTGTATGGCGGGTCTCCATAAAGAGTGGAGCAAGAGGAGGGATTAGCTCAGGAGAGGCCTTCGAGCAGGTTTTGCAATGACTGAATCACTAGGGCTTGCCTGAAGGAAGGCTGGGTTTGGATGAACAGCAGGCATCGGTGAAAAGCTAACGTGGAGACAGAGGGTGGGGATCCCTTGGTGAGGGGTGAGCGAGGGTATCAAGGAGGAAAGTGCATGACAGAACAATGTCACGGTTGGGGGTGAAAGGCGTCTAGCTTGGAAGACAGCTGAGACAACAGAGTGGTTAACGGTTTTGAACAAAATAATCATGGCATAGATTCATCCATTCTTAGATTTGCATTTGGAATGGTTCATGAACTGTCCTTAGCACCTGTTGTAGAGTATCAACAGTACTATTGTGAAGAGAAATTTCGAACACAGAAATGCGTACATGAGCAAAAAAGGGAAGTTGAAGTTTCTCATCAAAGTGCGCCCCGATTTTTGATAATTAACTGTCTATGAACACAATGGAACTATCTGAGGGATGACATGTTTTCAAGTTATCTACAATGGCAGTTCTACAATAAAATGAAAATTTTTAAAAATACAACCGAGTTAATTGAGTTGACTATATTAATTTTCACAGGGAAGGGTTTTCCCTGTATTTGACATATGAGTAACTTAAAATGAAATGATTATAGTACCTTGTGCATTAATTTTTTGTTTCTCAAAGACTTTTTCACTCCACTATACGGTTAATTCTTTTACGTATAAATTTTAATTTACAACAGCTAATTTAGCATGTGCAGATTTATAGTGGTTGTGAAATTGGAGGGCACCACTAAGAAGTTCATTAAATCGAAGGATCAATATTTTAGAAGAATAATGAAATCCCCAATAAATGTACTAGCAAGTAGTTCAAACTCTATCCTCTCTATCAAAAAAGTTTGTATACACTGACAAATGAATCGCCAGTCTGCTACGTTTTTTGTTTAACAAGTGATCCTGTCGGCAGAAGAACTGAAGTATATTTATAATAAACATTCATTCAGTTTTCCTCTTGACTTATTATTCATTGACTCCCTTTTCTGGGAATGTCGGAATGGAATAGAAATTAAGGAAATGTGAAATGAAAATGCCCGCCCATTCTCATATTCTTTTTCCACACCCGGCAATCCCTACCAGGAAAATTCACCCAGCTTTCCATCTCCCATCACAACCTCTGCTTACTCTCCCCCATCACCTTTCTTTCTCACTTGCGGCGAACTTTTCAAAAGCTTCCCTACCCTCCCACACTGGTCATATTTCTCCCTCAAGTGACCCTCCGTGTCCCTCTTCCCTGTTTGAGTCAACCTGCTCCACAGGTGAGCACGAGCCATCCCCCTCACACCAAAAGCTTCCCCCCCCCCCCTGTGCCAGTCCTCCAGAAGATCAAGCCCCTTCGTATCCCCCTCCCACCCACTCAATACTAGGTCAGGATGCAATGTCCCCAGCTGACTCTGCAGACCCTCCCATACCAACTCTTGGGACCTTTAAGAAGTCCCTCTCTCCCCCCCCCCTCCAAATCTCAAGGAATCTGTGCACGCCGATGGGTTTAACACAGCCAAAATATTGTTTTGTGGGCATATCGTGATTCATGATAAAAGCCCCCACTCTCCAGTGTCGTGCCCTCCCTCTCAGCCGATGCTGGCGGTTGAGGAGGAAGATAGTAAGATGTGACTATTTGGCATTTGGCATTAAGCCGATGATTCATTCGATCCGCATATACCTCCTAGTGGTGGGTTGCAGGCAACTGTATGCTGGCTCTCAAGGTAGTCCTTTCAGAAGGGATCCTAGCTTGAGCAGAATAGGGAAAGTGGGCCTAGGCCTATGCTTTGGTTTCTCTTGTGGCATACTGGCGAAAATGTGCCAAAACTGACTGGTAGAGTGCAGTAACCATTAGCAGGGGAAGCTGCATGTGGTGCGGGTACTGCAAAGGCTGGTAACTTTCATTTTCATACTCTATTACAACTTACTCCTAAGAGTCACGAAGTAGCCTCAGGCAGCCGAAGCCACGATGGGCTGGGGAAGCTGAATAAGGTTGGTCCATCAAGATACATACTTAGCAATACAACTTTGACTATCGGTACTTGGAATGTGAGAGGAGTATATGGAAAGGAGTATGAGTTGTTGAATGAAATGAAAGTGAGACGAATGAATGTTTTGTGGTTATGTGAAACTAAGTGCAAGGGGCGGGATGCTGTTACATTAGATGGCGGTAGTCTGGCATTGTGGTCAGGAGTTGAAGATAATGTACACAGCATTCAAGGTGTAGGAGTCATTCTTAATGAGAGAGCTAAGTTACTGGTAAGGAAGTACGAGTTAGTATCCTCTAGATTGTTCTGGGGTTGCATGAAAGTAGGTATTAGGAGAGTTGTGGTTGTGACATGCTATGCACCAGAGAATGGAGAGAGTGACAGTTTGAAAGACGAGTTTTGAGAAAAACTGAGCGAGGATTTGAATGAATGTGACCCTGGTGAGAGAATAATTGTACTAGGTGACATGAATGGCTGGGTTGGTGTCAGGTGAGATGCATCTGAGAGAGTGGTTGGGCCATTTGGTGACCCTCGAGTGAATGATAAGGATGAAAACTTAGTGTGTGTTTGGAAAAAGGATTGTTTGTGTTGAATACATGGTTTAAGCTTAAAAGAATATATATGTATACTTGGCAAAAGGGTGGTTGTGAAAGCATGATTGATTTTATTGTGTATGATGAGAGATTGAGGGAGTTAGTGTGGGACACGAGAGTTATGAGGGGTGCTGAATGTGGAGCAGACCTCTATTTGGTACTCTCCAAAGTGAATCTGGGCAGAAAGTGGGTGCCAAGGAAGAATGTTGCTCGTAAGCAGTTGAGAGTTAAAGTGGAGAGGTTGCTAGACAGTGAGGTAAGATTGCAGTATGGATGCATGCTTGAGGATGCTCTATCCATGAAGCAGAGAGAATGCAACGAGTATATCAGAAACGAGAAAGTGAATGATGCCTGGGAATGTTTAAAAGGAGTGATTGTAGGGTGTGCTGAAAGTGCATGTAGGAAAGGAGTGGTAGGAAGAATGAAAGTTGATGCTTGGTGGCATGAATATATATTATGGATTGGGATCTCGTTGCCAAAAACTGTTGTCTAGAATTCCGTAAACAATTAACGTATTGCCTACATCCCGTTGCACGGCATAACGTTGCCATGGTGTCATATAGTATTGTGTATTTATCATTTATTCGTTTATTTTTATTTTCATCAGTGTACCCATGAATATATATTATGGATTATTATCTCGTCACCAAAAACTGTTGTCTAGATTTCCGTAAACAAACAACAAACAAAGCCTAGTGATGAAAGACGGAAGTTCAAATGTAAATACAGTTGACAGATTGTAAATCAACATCTTACTGGTTTTGCCATGAATATACATTGGTTTTTACTTACAAGTAATCATAATGTAGTCAATAAAAAATGTAGTAATACTCATGCTGTATGTAATTATACACTTTTTTAATATTGTCCGGTGTACTGATATGTTTAATCCCTCTCCAAATTTAATTACACAAATGCACAATTAACTTCTTAGTACTTCGTGAATTTCGCCTTATGGAAATTTAATAATAGTGCGAGGTGTTTTCATGAGTATTCCCAATGGCCATCATTGCAGTGTAGGTAAAAAGGAATGCACTTAACGCCGCCATGAACAGATTCTATTTTTTCAATCGAAGTATCCTATTAAGGGTCCTCGTAGACATACCCTGTTTTGCAGCCTGGTACGAAGCACGTTCTGTTTAAACAAGGCTTTCTAAATTCTTTATTTTAGCCTAACAGACTTACAGCATTCCAATTATAATCGGATTCTAGCAAACAACGTAGTCGGCACCTGATGAACGTTTCATTAACCTCTTACTGATTTCCTATAATACATATATCCACTCGAGCATTTAAAAAGTAAATTTTAGATCACAAAAATAGCAAGATATTATTCAAATCATCAATTAATTCATATCTCCTCGATCATTATTGAATATTCACCAGTCTCACGTTAGCAACAATTAATTATGTCTATTTTCAATTACAACTGAAAAGACTGATCGAAGTGGTGCCAAGGACTGGGTGGACTAAAAGTGGAAATTTATGCAACACGTAGCCTTAGCAACAATGCCTAACATCCGAATCCATAATATATATTCACTAGATCACCCTAGTGAATATTTCGCACAGTATGCAGCTTCTTCCTGTTTATTCCTTCTTTCTTCCTGTTCTTTTACCTGTTTCTTCCCATGAACAATTATATGTTATTTGTTTGTGTTAGTGATACATAACGTATACAGTATATGGTCACACTGATTGCATGTACAATGTAAACAATCTAACTAAACAATGTGTTAATAGATAGGGCTTCCTACAGTCTTTTAAGCACGTAACCATTGCCAACATGTTAGTTGATTACACTGTCAGCAGTTGCCGTTGTATCATTTTTTTTACAAAAACTTCAATTTTAAACAATTTGTCTATTTTTCATTAATATCAGGGAACATAAGCTTTAAAACGATGTTTGAATCATTAATGTTGATGAATAATTATGGGAGTTGTGGCATTGCAACAAAAAAATATCTTTGAGAAATAATATATACGGATGCTTGGTGGAATGAAGTAGTGAAAATTGCAGTTAGGGAAGAGAAAGAGGCATACAAGAATATGATTGCTGCCAAATCTGAGGAAGAGCGTGCTAATGCATATGAGATTTGTGTGTAGACAGAAAGAAAAAGAATGAATGCAAAATCGTGGTGAAAGAGAGCAAGGAAAGAATGCATGCGGATGAAGCTAGCTAGATGCAGTGCGATTTTGAAGGCAATACAAAGCTGTTTTAGAAGTGGGTAAAAAGGGCTAAGATTGGTGAAGGGAGGGGAATGAATGTGCCATAGAACAAAAGTGGAGAGATCATGTGGGATGAGAGCAATATCAGGGACTGCTGGAGGGAGTATTTTGAAGATTGTACAATAATATTGCTGGCGCTGAGGATGAGCATTGCAAAGTAGTATGTGAGAATGTGATGATGGAAAAGGATGTCAGTAAAAATGAGGTCGTAACGGCATTGAGAGTATTGAAAAATGGGAAGGCTGCAGGCGTAGATGGGGTATCCAGTGAGATGTTGGAGTGTGGGTGTAATTTACTCATTTGTCGGCTGTGTGAACTATACAATTTACGCTTACAGGTTTCTGTTGTTCCAGCGGATTGGAGGAATGCAATTATTGTTCCATTGCACAAAGGGAAGGGAGGACAAGGGCTTAAAGGAGGGCCATGAGTTTATTGAGTATTCCGGGAAAAGTGTTCAGCAAAATTTTAATCGAAAGAGTAGAGGAACATTTCTTCTAACAGAATATGGGGTGCGCAGTGTGGGTTTATACCTGGGAGAGGATGTAGTGACCAGCTTTTCACACTTCAGCAAGTGATAGAAAAATCTATGGGAGTCCGAAAGGGAGTTACGTTTGTTAATTTAGAGAAGGCATATGGCGGGGTAAATAGAAAGAAGTTGTGGAAGGTTTTGAAGGAACATGGAGTGAATGGGCAGTTATTGAATGTTATGATGGCGATGTGTGATAATAGTAAGGCAAGTGTGAGAGTTAACTGGGTTCTGAGTGATTGGTTTATAATAAAACAGGGCGTAAAGCAAAGATGTGTGATGTCACAATGGCTGTATAATGTATTTATGGATAAATGTATTAGAGATGCATGTAGTGAAAACGACAGTGTTTTGAATGGAAATGTAAATGTGCGAGTTCTGCTATATGTGGATGATGCTGTTTTGATCTCAGAGAGCCAAGAGGGATTAATGGGAACTCGTAGATAAGTTTTGTGAGTCAACAGAGAGAATGGAATTGAGGGTAAATGCGTGCAAGAATAAGATAGTAGTTTTTGATTAGAAGAATGGGGAGAATAACTGCGTGATGAGGGCAAATGGTGAAGTAATTAGACAAGTGGATGATTTTGTGTACTTAGGTAAGATGTATGTGAAAGATGGATGGATAGATGAGATAAAGAGATGTGCGAATGCTGGAAGGAAAGTGTTAGGCAGCATGTGGAACATATCAAGGAATGAGTGCCTGTCTAAGGAAGCAAAAATCGCCGTCTACAAAAGTGTGCTTCTCCCCACTTTGTTGTATGGTAGTGAAACCTGGGTATGTCAGTATAGACATAAGAGTAGACTAAACGCCATGGGTATGAGTTATCTGAGGAGTGTTTGTGGCAAAAGTTGAATGGAAGTGGTCAGGAATGAGTGGGTAAGAAATTAATGTGGGTTAGATGCTCCGGTAATGGACTATGGTCGAAGGTAATATATGAAATGAGTGTGCTTGGTTGGTTTGGCCATGTTGAGAGAACAGATGAGAGTCGAATAACGAAACAGACATATATGAGTGAAATGAATGGTGTGAGAGGTAGAGGTTGGCCGAGAAAGTTGTGGTTGAATGTGGTTGAGGAAATTCTTAGGAGGAATATTAGGAGTCCTAAAAAACAGGAGAGCGTGTATGAAGCAGTGTATGGGGGCAAATGGAGCAAAGGAGATTTCCAACGATAGGTCAGTATGGAGGAAATTGTTGAAGCAGAGTTAGGTGTACAAATATGTATTTATGAGTGAAACTTTGTGACTGTACCTAAACCGGAAGGGAACGGCGTGATTGTTATGTATGTATTCATTCAATGTTTATTCTTCGCATGCATCTCTTGGCCTTGACTTCCAGCTAGGTCAACCTCCCTAGTGAAGTTAGATACTCACGAGGCCATGGGTCCCGCTGTTGTTTTTGTAAGAGGGTGAATGGAGTAACCCCCATAGCGAAGGCTAAAGGAGAGCTAGACAGCAGATTCCGGCTTGGTGCGTGGCCTGACTTGGAGCTGCAATGCTCCAACGAAAATCTCCTTGCTTAATCTTTAGCAGAGGAAAAACGATATGCAAAAATATCCCACTTATTAATTCAATATTGAATCTTTATAAGAAGTCTGAGATTTAATTAATGGAGATCAGGCGATGTAATCTGAACAGAACCACAACTGAATCTTTCGCATAGTAGAGTGAAAAACGAAAATTATTGATTTGTTATGTTAGCATCGTTAGTAGCCATTAGTGTAAAGGGATTTATCTCACCTTCACCATTGAAGTGCGTGGCTTGTACAATGTGCTTTTGAAAGGAGGTACACAATTACCTGGACTCCTCTAGAGGCTCTTCTTTCTGCTCCAAGATCCTGGAAATAACCATGCACTAATAAGCTGAATCCAAGATAGAATGATATTTATTTTGGGAAATTAATGCATGTCATTTTTTGTACAAAATACATAACATGTATGCATGGCATAGAATGCACGAGAGAATCTTTTCACTGTCTTAGCTTAATATAGGTACATGTATAATGCTTGACTCGGAGCATATGATCTTCTACTATCGAAAGTATATTCCTCTAATTTCTATATCCGGTACAAATGATTGTGCAAGTCACTCACTACCTTAGTGTATGCATGAATTAATATTACTGATATTGCAATACATGGCTCACGCCAGAGTTATGAGTTTTATAGTTAAGAAATTACATAGAAAAATGCACTATGAAGCTTCATAGCCTGGCTGCCCTCATAGAACTGCGCGAAAATTTTACAGAGCCACTTGATTGCCTAATCTCTTACTCATCGGAAAAAAAGCTAGTTGTTTAGGTGTAGATTTCGGTGTGGGATGGATGGAGGTTGATTCTTCCAATTTTAGGGATTTCTGCCGCGAAAAGATGGAATGACACGGTGGAAATCTCGAAATTCAGAAGTGTCAACCTCCGACAAGTTAGCTGTGTTCAACTTAATGCAGGGTGCATGGTTGCATGGTGCAGGGTTGGTATGAATACTAATTTATATTAACTTTCATAAATTATAACTTTGTAAATTATGCAAGTACGTCGTGATTTAAGGAAACAAATAAATAGCATCATCCCGATTCTCTTGAAAGATACTCATTTATACGATATTCGATATTACGAAGTGCCAATTTTTCCGGTCCCGACGACTTTGTAATTTCGAGTTTCTACTGTATGAGCAAATATACCACCTTGCCCCTGTACTCCCCATCTAACTGCAAGCCTATCTCAGCAACTTTATTTATAATCACATTTTCAATCTAAGTGAAGATAAGGCAGTCTTTAAATAATACAACTTTCACTATACCTGTACTTACTGCTCTGCTTTGGCAATTCTTTACTTTGGTCTCGTGCCATCATTTCTGCGTTGAAATCACTTTGAATGATACCTGAAGAAATAAGTGCGTAGAAAGTGTCATTGCGATTACTAAAATTAAGAACATAAAAATTGGTGTTGAATTATCATAGAAATAGACTAATTTAGAGTGACGAGTACCTTGTAGTATTACTATATGGCATATGAAGGTGTTATTATTCCCCTTCCCATGAATAATAACACACACAACCACATTGCTGTCATCACCCAGGAGTCTTGTATTTACAAGATTTTTCTTCTCCTTATGCCGCACCAACAGTTGTGATATCATTCTCCTGGTCAAAGGCATCCCATGGAGATTGATTGACCGAACATCAATATGATAGTATCTGAGAAATTACTCTTGCAGTCCTTTTCAGAATAGCTGACCTGACTGGTAAGCTCATTGTTGTCGTCTCCAGATGTGTACTGCTTCCAAAGATCTTCTATATGCTTAGCCAGCAGCACAGATATCATTCTCCCAGCCAGGTACATCCCTTGGTGATTGAATAGCCAAATAGTAATAGAGATGTGAGGAGAGGGGAGAACGTCCACTAAAAGAACTTTTCTTGGGACAGCTGATCTGACTCTTCATAATTTGGAGTGTTATTGGGTGTTGGTTGTTTACTTTTTGGGGCCACAACCATCTTAAAATCATCTGCCCACCAATTACAAAAACAAGATGCATTTAACTCACTCACGGCAGCATGACCCACTGGTGGTCGCCCCCGCCATAGGAAGAATGGGATCTTCTATCCTCGTACACCCATAAGGGAGGAATGGAATATCTGTTTTCGCCCGCATAGATGTTTTATTGATGACATGGCAATTTTTTCATGCGGAGAATGTTAGTAAGTAAAATAATGGGCTGTGGATTAAGAGATTCAGTTTTCTTGTGAGTTTTATCTATATTTCTTCATTAAGTATTGCAATAACTTATACTTACTATCTTAGTAATTGAAATTCAGCAAAAATTTGGATTCAACTATAATGACGAACTTCTGAGAAGTATGTAATATGTGTAATGCAAATTGCATTTGGGTTGGAAACATTTTTTGCGACGTGTTTCGCACTATCTGGTCCTAAAATTATTTATCCCGTCAGTATTTTGATAAACTACATCCAATGGAAAAAGTTTTGATAGAAGAAAACACTTCGATATTGAAGGTATTCATGAGAAACATAGATGGCCATTGCGCTTTAGCCGTTATGTTCTATGATACAGCAAATACACAAAGCAAAATTTTACAGTGTTTTCTGTTTAGTCGATAACAAGCGTATCATAATGTACACAAAGTGTGCACTAGTTTCCACAATTGCAAGGCAGAATGTCTCACGGTTAACTTTCCCATAATTTCGTAAATACATCATATGAAATGGCATTTGTTTTCAACACTAATACGGACCTCATTGTGAGCATACGGGTAGGAATTTCCCCTCCATGTATAATATATTGAAATGCAACCCTAGTTATATACAATTTGCAACCAAACAATTTTTATATCTAATACCTAATACTTTCATATTTGTTTAGTTGATGTATGGACCTTTTCTTCTTCGAAGGTGGAGCACTTTCACCAGTGCCGTCTAAATCGTCCTTTAAGAGGCCATCAATGACCTATTCCCCCTTTTTCAATTTTTTTGTCGATCATCTTGTGGGTTATCTTTCTGATTCGGTTGGAGCATACAGCAAACATACGTTTTCCTTCCCAGAAGTTCTTCAGCAAGTCTAACACTGGTATAAATATTATCTATGCACATTGTCCTGCCTGCATCAAGAAGTCCTTCAGTCAACTGAAGCACAACTTGGTGACTGTGCCCAACATTCTCCCTCAGCTCAGGCGTTTCACTTTTACCTGCGTAAACCTGGAGATTGTATGTATAGGACTCGGGAGTGCACATGTTATAATACTTGATTCCGTATTTATGAGCCTTTCCGGGTAGGTGCTGGCTAAAATGTAGTCGACCTCTCCAAGGTACCATGAATTCATCTATCAGAACATTTTCCCCTGGAATGAGAGTGGAACGAATTATTCCACAGGGCAGATCAAGGAGGAGCCTCACTTTGGCTAACCTATCTGTGCTGGCAGTCAAATCAGCATTGTTTCTGACAAGAAAGCATTTCAATAGTAGTTCGAACATGTCCCGACTTATTACATTCCGGTATAGTGGTTTCTGTGACCAACATAGCCGCATTTCGGTAATGTGGCTTATACTCATCGCAATCAGAATGGCAATGAAATTGCATATTTCGAACTGATTAGTGCCTTTCCACTTCTGCATCCTGGATCGTTGGCTAATAACTGTCTTGGGTATTAATTAGGCTCTTCAACTGTTAGATTTTGCACTTCATTGTTCAGGAAATGTTTATAAACTCTCACTGGATCTGAAAGGTCCAATTGTACACCTAAACCAGCACCACCATGGAAGGTAAATTTTCGGGCAAAATTTGTGCAGGCTCCCCATGCACTCGAACTTGACGAAGATGTAACACGCTCTTCCTCTTCCAATGACGAATCTTCCCCGCTTTCCTCTTCTGAATATGGAGATTCACTGTCATCTTCGATACCGGATGGGATGTACGAATCATCAAAGTCAGAGAAGCTAAAGTGATGTATCTGAATCTCCCATGACTTCTACCGATATTCTGCCATTTCAATGACAAATTCACTTTCCAAGAAGAAAAACAAAACAAACTGGTGTACTACCTTGTGGGTCACTCGTGTTTCAGCCAAGACCGAGAATCGTCCAAAATTTGCAAGGGTAATATCGTTTTCACAACCGCCCTCAATTATCCAGACAGATAAAAGCTATAATGAAATATTTTATTTTTTCCAAAAATTCAAAATCTTGACTGCATTCACGTTTTATTTCTCCCTAGAATCCAATGAATATTTCATCCACTTCCCTCACCAACAAAATATGGCTGATGAGTGTATTCTGAAGACATTTTAGACGAATGTATACACAGCTCAAAGCGTGATCTGTGGCTGCATACCCTCAAGGGCAATATATTAATTACTCAATATTGGCCATTCAGTTTTCCTGGATTTGGTGGAATTTATCATTTTCAAACATACTAAAGTCATGTTAATTAATTAATAACACTATAGGAACAACATTATTTTTATGAAAATTGACACCCATGGGGAAATAATGGCAAATTTAGCGGTCGCCGCGAACATGTTAAAAAGGACATTCTAAGGAAAATTGTATGGAAACATGCAGAAAATTAGTTGTGAATTCAGTCTGTTAGCGTGACTGCTTCTCATCGTACTTGAAAAACATCATGGTTGAAAGAGCAAAAATAATAAGCTAAAAATTTAAAATACCTGTCAAAATAATCGCTCTAGTGCTTTTAGGTATATCAACAGTTATTTCATTAATTATGCAGACTGGAATAAACATTTTTGGCGTGTGGGCGTAGGATGTAAATTCGTTAAAATTTGTGAAATATCAACAATTTTTAACCATCATGAAGGAAAAGGTTTGTAGTTTGAAAACTGTCAAAGTGACCGCTCTGGCGCTTCTAGTGTTAATAAAGGATACATGGCTTTGCATTACCCATGTAATGTGCAGCTTTCCCTGCTTTCAGTGACAGTGATGTGCTGATCAGAATCTTCGCATCTTAGCCTGTATGCCGCAAGAGAAACCAAAGCCTACTAATAACTTTGGCCCACTATCTCTTTTCTACTTGAGCTGTGTTCCCATATAATAAGACCACCTTGAGACTTTGCGTACTGTTGCCCAAGACCCATCACTGGGAGGATGCACTGGTTCACAAGTTTATTCTGAAAATATCTTTGGCAACCTGAATATATTCCTTTGTGAAATTGACATATCTGGTAAAATAAATATTTAATCTTTGTTATTTATTTCCCTCACTCTGCAAGGTGCATGTAATGACAGTGGTTTTATGAAGAAATCTTTTGTAATTTTATCCTGTGACTGTAAACAAGTGGTGCTGTAATCACAACCGTACAATGTGTTATACTGTTCTAATTAATATTTCTAATGAAAATTTGATTTGGTGAATTATGGGAAACATGGGATTTTATAATTGCTCTTTCCATAATTCAGTAATTGCAAGTGAAATCATTATGATGTGGCTCTTTAAAATCTAATTTTGTGGTCGAGTTACTCAAAATTTCACTTTTTTGGTTTGAGAGGATTATAGTTATTTTGGCCAAACCTATGCTAAATTCTCCTGCCTAATCTGGTTGCCTAATGGACAATTTTTTTGTGAAGATGACCTTTGTTCTTAATTAAACTTTCTTTAAAATTTGCCATTTTTAACAATTCAAAATTTGATGACTTATGATGATCTTAATAGAAATTTTTTCTTGTATGCTAGGTCCCGTGACCATAAGAGAAGTGGACACACATCCCATCGCTCTCGTAGTGGATCAGCAGATGTTCACCGTCGCCCTCAGCCGTCTCCATTCTTTGTTGCCAAGGGGGCCAAGCACGGCGAGAAAGAGTTTCCTCTTCGTCTCCTGAGGCATACCCGCACTCGCCCTCCTCTTTCGTACTGTGAGAATCCGGAAACAGCTGCTCCACCTCGTCCGCCTACACGGAAGGAAGCCTTTGCGTCTGAGTCTCCCGAAGTTGTTCGTATCATGCGCCTATTGGCTGAGGCAGGGCTAGAGAGAGAGTCAGAGGGCAAGGAGAACTCGAAAGAGGCCTCTGGGCTAGCTGCACTAAGGGTTTCGTATGAAGGTGGAGATGAAGAGGAGGGAGATGATGAACAGAAACGATCAGATCGTTCGTGGTTCCTGACCCTTGCTGCTTTCCTCTCTGATGGCTCATCACCAGTAGCATCTGCAAAGGCTATCCTCAAGAGATCCACCTCTCCACAAGACCACCTCCCTGTGAAAGAAAAAGACAAGGAGAGAAAGAGAGATGAAGGCGTAACTCAAGAAGACAGAGGCAGTGTGGATTCTGAGGGGAGCATGAAGGAGGAGACGAGGGATGATTCGGATGTAAAGGAGGAAGAAGAGGAAGAAGAAGAAGATGATGAAGAAGAAGAGGAGGAGGAGGAAGATGATGAGGAAGAAGAAGAGGTTGTGAAAGCAGAGGTTGCTTCGTTGAATGAGGCATCTGAGCCGACTGTGCACTCTAAATGGGACAGTGACTATGATTCGGGTGGGGTGTCTGCCCTGGAAAAGGTAAAAGCCAAGGCAACTCCCTCACCAGAGGTCAAAACGGAGCAGCCAGACGACATTAGTGAAGAGGAAGATGTTGAGGATGGTGAGAAAAGTGAGGTGAAGGTGATAGAGGAGGAAGAAGTGGCAGAGGAAGGAGAAGAGGAGGAAAGAGGCGATGAGGAGGAAGGGATGCAGGAGGAGCCAGAAGAGAAGGAGGAAGAGAAAGATGCTCGCCCTGCACTCGTCGATGGGAGGAGTGAGTCTGAGAGGAGTGCGGAGAGTGAGGTGTCGGGGTTGGAGAGCGAGGGGGAGGAGAGGAAGGATCAGCAGTTGGCCTCTGAGTATGAAGAGTTCATGAAGGCCGTGTCTGTTGGCGAGGAGGATGAGGACGATGATGATGCTTGGGGAGAGGATGGGGAAAGGGACACAGGCTCTTTTGGAGCGTCTGATCACAGGGATTCCGATTCCTCGGGACGGAACTCTTCGAAGCCTCGCATAGCTGTGCAAGACCGTTCATCTGATGTTGAAATGGCCAGTGATGCCCCTTCGAGTGAAGATGCGTCTCCCAGTGGTAAAATTGTTCATGAATCAAGTAGCGACAACGAAGCCAACAGAAATTCTATTTCTAAGGAAGATACTGATAAGGTTGATGAAAAGGCCAGCAATGTAAAGGAGAAGAGTGTGAAAAGGAAAGAGAGATCTAAGAGGGAAAATTCTGAGAGTCCAGGGGATTCTGAAGTTGAAATCCAGATTCCCAAGAAGAAGAGGAAAACAAGTGGCAAGAAACTGGCTTCAGTTGGTGAAGGAATGAGGAAGAAGACTGGAGGAGATAAGAAGAAAAAGTTGAAGGCCAAAGATAAGAGTGAAAGGAAGAAGAAGGAGAAAGAGCGAAAGAGGAAACGAAAGAAGAAGGATCGGAGAAAGAAGAAGGGTCGGAAGAGGAGGGACGACTCCTCGGAGATGGAGTCAGAGAGTGAGGATGATGAAGAGGAGGGCTCTGACAGCAATGAACGTTCTGGAAGTGCTAAAGTTTCCAGGTCAAAAGTGAGCGATAGTGCTCACAAGAGACGCTCCCACAGAGGAGATCCAAGCAGTGATGAGATGAGTTCGGACAGCAGCTCTGAGTCATCAGATGAAGCCGATCGGAGGAAACCGAGGAAGAAGAAGCGGAAAAAGAGGAAAAAGCATGAGAAGCCAGGGTTGTCAAAAGAAGACGAAGAAGAGTTGACTGAAGATGAGGGAGAAGGGAAGAGGGGGAAAGCACACTCAGGTCACAGAAAGCGTAGTCGGGAAACGAAAAATAAACATCACAGGGACTCAGACAATTCAGATGGCTCAGAAGAAGCTGATGACCATGGTGTTACTACAGGTGACAAAGTGAAAGCTGCAGACAACAGCTCAATGGTGGGGAAAGAGAACGGTGTAGACAGTGGTGGAAAGCGTGGAAGAAAGCAGAAAGTGAAAGAAAGAGGAAGGAAAAAGAAACGAAAAAGTTCTCCCCCTAACTTAAAAAAGCATGTATCCTCTAGACGCCGCTCTCCGTCGACTTCAGATGGCTCGCCTACGCCTGGGAGAGGCAGTCATCAGAGGGGAAACAGTGTTGGCAAAACTCAAGGAAGTCGGGGGGCAACCAGTGAGGGTGGTCCAAGTTCTATTGAATCTAACTCTTCTGGTGGAACCAAGAAACATGGAGACAATACAGTGGATGGGAGAAAGCCTACTGATTCCCAGTGTCGAAGAGAAAGTAGTAGGATTGAAGTCAGCAGTAGTCAGAAGAAAAGACATGCAAGTGAAAGGGATGAGAGAAGAAGCCAAGATAGTGGTAAGTCTAAATCTCCTAAGGCTACCCCATCCTTGGCATCAAAGAGTAGTGGATCTACAAATAAAGAAAGAGGTGTTAGGGGTAGTGCCTCTGTGAGAAAGAGTGCCCAGGAGTCGATGGGCAAAAAGAGGACTGCGGAGCCACATTCCCTAAACTCTTCATCATCATCTTCCTCATCTTCCCCATCTTCTTTATCGTTGTCATCGATATCTTCATCTTCTTCCTCGACAGAATCTTCAAGTTCAGCATTATCTCAGTCTGATTCACGCTCTGCATCTTCTTCTAGCTCATCATCTTCATCCTCGGCCAGCTCTTCTGCATCCTCACTATCGTCATCTTCCTCATCATCTGAGTCATCCTCCTCCCTCTCTTCCTTTGTCAAATTGCCAGCTTCTTCAAAAGTGTCTGCTGTAATGGAAAATGATGACTTTGAGATATTAGCTAGAGACAATGATCAGGTCCCTCCTTCGGTTTCTGTGAAAGATTTTGCAAAATCAGGCACCCAACCTGAATCACCTGATTCACTTATGACTGATATTCCTTTCAGTTCCCTCTCCAAAGATAGTTCAAAACTACAGGAGGGTCTGTTACGTAATATCGAAGATTCTGTATCAAAGTGTATCAGAATTAAAGGTGAAAAAAGCAAAATTCAAGTGGAATGCAGAAAGGTTGATAGCCAGATTAATTATTCCCCTAGAATGGGAAGTGACTGTGCTTCACTTGATTCCAGGAATGCTTTTGGTTGTGCCTCTTCCGAGCCGAGGCCCACTGAGGTGAAACAGGACAGTGAAACAGAAATTCTCATTGACCCTGATGAGTCTCAGGGATGCACTAGTGGTCTGTTTGCTGCAATTGAGAAAATACAACGTGAACAAAAGGACAATAGCACTTCACTAAACAGTACAAGTAAGTTAAACTTTGGCTGTAGGGAATCTAAATCACAAGTAGTGAATTCGGAACAAGTGACATTGAAATTGTGTTCGGAGGATGATCCAATGAATGGGAAAATTTTGGGTGATAGAGGAGTCAGTTCTTCTCCTTCTCTGCCATCACGACCCTCGAGGTGGGACACCCGGCCGGTGGTCGCCTCAGAGTGTCAGATGGTACCCTGTGCACCCTCGGCCCCCACTGCTTGTGGCAGGGAAGGCATGAACGAGCATCGGGAGAACCACCCTCCCTCCGTCACAGCTCCAGTGCTCCCCGTGCTGCCTGTTCCCTTCCCCACTTGCAGGAGGGACAAGCCTTTGGAAGAGATTCCCTTGCCCCCACCAGGTAGTGTACCTCAGCCCGTGGCTTCACCTTGGGGGCCGGACGGTCCCCCTTTATCTGCTGTCCCTATTATGTTATCATCTTCAGAGTTGCCCATTAATCCAGTTAGTGGCTTGGCTGATTCCACCATCAGTGATTCAGACCTGGTAGGGAAGTGTGCGAGTGGAGGGGGACAATTGCAGACCGTCCCCGAGTCATCTCCTATCGTGAAGAAAGTGTCCTTGGGTAAACCTCTCGTAACAGATAACAGACCTACCTCTTCGGAGAGTGAGCGAAGTGTGGTGGAACAGTTTCCCGTGGATAGTAACCATTTTCTGAAAACTCGTGTAAATAGATATCAGGATGCTAATCAGCAGTCTTCAGGAGATAAGTTAGTGGAAAGTGCTAATAGTGTATTTTCAGTGGATAAACAGAATTTAGCTAAATGTACCGAGTCTGCTGCCCTTAGTGGAGATACTGAGTGTGTTATGAGCCCAGAAACAGACCAACCACCTACAGATTGGGATGATCCAGAGGCATTTGTTGGCCCAGGTCTCTCTGAAATTAAGTCTCATGTGATTCAGGTGAGTTATTTATTAAAAGTAAAGAAGTACTTTGGCATTGTGTGTGTGGGTAACAATCACTTGTTTTCATCCTTTAGGTTGCAGTTATATATTTTTCTTCACTCACAGCGTCCATGAAAAGTACCTACCTATTTTAGATGTGGAGGTAACTTCTATGAGCTTTTATGCATAATTAAAGAAACTACTAATAATAAAAAGCACATTGTAGATAGTGAACCTGTTGAAAGGTGACTTACTATAGGATGAAATTGGCCATTAAAATATCATTTGACTTGACGAGGATTCAAACTGGCAGCTCACAATGGCTATTTAGGTGTGTTAGCCAGTACGCCATCAAGCATATTTCAGCAGGGATGTTTGCATTATATCTGTTATCATCTCAAGGCCATGTAGCATAGGAGATGTATTTCTGAAATTCACATTGAACTAAGATGGCTCTGTGGTCTAACTGGCTAACGCACCTGACCATCAATTGGGAGGTCCAGGTTTGAATTCTGGTTGACTCAAATGACTTTCATGGCATTTTTTTCCCTTTCATCCGTTTGCTGTGTATCTTTGCATTTACATGTGTGACTGTGTATGTATGTAAATTTGTCTCATTTCATTTGTGTATTTTCCGGTGATGTGAGAAAAAGTTTTCATGGAGGTTTTAGTCATACTTATCCCTTTTGACTATTCGTTAATGCAAATGGTGATCATTATTAATACTTTGCAGCCATATGGAAAATTGATGATTGCTTATGAAGGCATGAACTTGACCGTTACTCATCTAGTCAAAGTTTTTCTGTGTTTTATGATGAAATCCCCTCATGCTCTAGGAGAAATGAAACTATTATGGTAAAGCATTTTCAGACTGTTTAGTTGATTTTCAATCTTTTTCATTGGGTAATGTATTGCCAGGAATGGCATAAATTACTATGCCCCCATATCACTGTACGCAAGGGTTTGTTAACTGGGAAAACAAGGGGTGTTGATGTTTAACAGTGTTGTGGAGTTTTAACTTGCCGGTTTTAATTTTTTCTGGCACCTCAGCTTTTGGCCTGCCTTGAAAATAAGTGTGGCCTCTCTATCAAGTGCAGTAGTATTCCTAATAGTTCTGATTTTGTGTTCAAAATTGTTGTAGAATGAGGCTTAAATTCTTCATCATACATGTAATGTAAGTATTTATGTGTGTAATGTAAATATCTACTGTGTGAACTAACTTTAATTGAAAAATAATTATAATATTTTTGTGTTAGTTATATTTTGCCGAGAGTCAATTTTTATTTTGATACACATTTGCACTTTAAATATGTGAGCACATTTTGAAGTCAAAACCTTCATTTCGTCTTATAATATAGGATGGGATCAGTGGCTCTAGAAAAGGATGATGTATAAATACATTGCATGAGATGATTTAAGATGTGCATTATCAATCATGTAGTTTCATAAACTTTTATCTATGTAAAGGGAACTCAGCCCCTCTCTCCCCTATGAAAATGTTCCTGTTTTTCAAATGGGGACTTGAATAACCACTGGTTAAGTGTGCTTAAACTCACTCCTGGAAAAATTCCGTCATCTTAGAGAGAATTGAAATGCTGGGTAATCTTGAGGTTTTTTAAGTAAAATACTTTTAAGTGTAGTATCAATGGATAAATGCTGAGAGATTGAAGGCCAATTCTCCCATGAGAACTCTGTTGTGAAGTTCTTAAGCGACTGCAAATCAGCCATTTAGGTTTAGTGTTCCTTGACACAGTTGCCTGCTTTGTTTCCATATGTTGCAGTCATTGTAATCGCCATCATATTTATTGAGATACTCATTATGTTCTGCATCATCCATGCCTATTGCTGTCAATTTGTACGAATGGAAGTGACTGCTCATTAGTTGGAAAATTCAAATGCTGAAAGTCAATCAATGGATTGATTGTAAAAGATGTTAGATGTGCACTTACAGTACAAAAAGTTTTGCTACAAATGAAGTGTTAAAGCCAAAGTTTACTATGAAATACATTCATTCATCCCTATATCTGGCAATGAGAGTAAAAATATGTAAATTGATGATGAGAGAAGATTTGAGAAGATTCTTGAAATTTTCTCTCCATGTTTCATAAGTGCCAAATGATGGAGCAGTTGTTTGAGGAAGTGGAATTTTTTCTGGGGGCAGATGTTAATCTCAACCTGCCTCTAGCAATATATGAAGACAATGGAACAGCACATGGAAGCTAGTGATGCCTCTTGTTCAACTCAGGTGGCCATGCTTGTGAGCTTTGTACTTGTATGCTTAGAAGTCGTCCCATGGTAG